>JAHHFK020002293.1:0-463336 GCA_024533555.2 Aedes koreicus
CTTGTTTTCTTATCGTGTACGTAAGTTCAGAAAAAAACATCGGCCGCATCCCCATAGTGCTGTGACAGTTATATGCTGACAACATGTTGAAATCCAATATTCGTACAAACCGAAGGGCTCAGGCCAATCAAAAGAAGGTTATAGAACCGCTATTCGGTTACCAACAAGTAGCTTCCGATGTTCAAAATTCATCGCTAGCCACTACGTGTTTGTTGTTTTCATATCTTGGCACTGTAAATAACACCAACTTTGAAAAACATTGCAAATTCACCGATAGCTACTGAGTCCCGTCTCCCTCCCCAAATATCAATCTATCGTATCAGTCCATCACCGATGAACGTCATAAACCGTTGCTAAAAAAAACAAGAAAACACCCTTCTTATCAGACGGCTCGAAAAGCTTCCGCATTATCCCACCCTGTCATGATCAGTCCGATAGCAACAAAACAAACCAAAAAAAAAAAAAAAATCACCACTCACCTTTATGTTTGCGTGCTGCATCTGCAGGAACGTTGCAATCCCGTTGCGGACCCGGTTTTTCACACCTCGAACCGTTCCCTTGTTGCTCCGAATTGTCGACGTTCCGCTGGTCAAGTCCTTGAACCCGGCGAAACTCTCGTCATCGTCGATCACCGAAGAGGAGCAACTGTTGAGATTCGTCATCCCATTGCCTCCCCGGTGGTCTTGCTGCTGCTGCTGCTCCGACGTGGACTGCGGCTGCAAATTTGAATGTTCATTGATGTGAAACTTGTAAAACTTGTCATTTTCGAAACTGATTGATTTGTTCTTCTCCGAGAATGAGCAAACACTGCCCCCATTGGTGACAACACTGTTGAGGCTATTGATCTTCTCCATCAGGATCGACCGGGTGGTGGTCATAACGGTTTCGTCACGGGGTGGCGACGGGGGGTGGGGAGTAGGACGGAACTTCACGCGCGGCACTACCGGAAGACGAACGTTCGCGAATGTCCTTCAGGAGCGAGTCCGGAAGGATCGAGACTATTTTGTGCTTCTTGGCGGTAATGAGTTCCGGACACTCGGGGATATTTTCACGGTCACTGTCACTGGTTGGGGACACGGTGGCGGTGGACAACGGTTCTGGCGTTTGCGGACTGGTCGTGGCCACCGAGATGCTATCGGTTGGTTCCATCGTGTTCCCGACGACGATATTGCCACACAGTTGGGAGAAGTTGAGCGAGTCACAGCTCAGACTGGACTCGGATTCGTCACTATCGCTGGTGGTGTAGTTGCTGCTGCGATATCCCGGCTGATTAAGCTTATCGGACGGCGTTGGGCTTATCATCATGAGCGTCGCGTGCTGTGCGGCTGGGTGTTTGCACGGAGATGGGGATTTCGGGGACATTTTTTTCGGGAGAGGAGGAGGTGTGACTTCGATATCGCTGCACGTGCCACTGTCTAGGGTGTCACTCGGGGAGCACTGGCCCGAGGACATCATGTAGTACAGGTAGGTGGCATTGTTGACATCCACCAGGTCGGATTTGCCGTTGGTGGGCATCGCCGAGGGGCTGGACTGCTTTTGAACCATTTCCACCGACGGGGTAGGACTCGGTGATTTACTGCCCTGTTCCGGAGGTCCAAATGAAACGATTGACACTTTTGATTTGCACTGATTTCCGTTCACGATGGTTGCACTGTTGCTCGTAACACTGATCACAGCAGCAGTCCCGTTCTGAACCACGCTACGACTAGAACTGTCGTCCTCTGTTTGAATGATTTGAATTCGAACGACATGCGACTCCTGATCGGTTACCACGGGTGACGGTGGCGGCGGCGGCGACGACGACGGCGATGATTTCTCCTGGACGGTTTCCAGTAGACTACTGCTGCTGCTACCAAGGGCAACGGCACCAACTCCAACGGCAGCAGATGATCTGAATGGATCGTCACTCCGGCTCGTTTCGGCTCTTTCTTCTTTCTCCGACTCTGCTGGTTGCAAGACAACTTTTCCCGAGCAACCCTCGGCGCTGGGGACGGAGATGGAGAGCAACAACTCCACGGCAGGGGGGAGACTGTTACTGTTAGCACCGTCCACCTCGTCCTCTCGCGATTGCTGCCTCTGCAAGGCGGCGAGGCTCGAATCGAGGCTGGTATAAACCGTTGTTTCGGCGCTTATCTGTATGGAGGTTAGCTTGTGCTGCTGCAGCAGTGGTTGTAGCGAGGCCGTTGAATCCATTTTTCTGCACTTTTCTCTCTCAGCCCGTCTCTCCGAAAAAGAAAAAAAAAACCGAGATGTTTCACAACATACACCGAGCCTTCTTTCTCTCCGCGCGGGGGAATTCGCTTTTCTTGCAGTTGGAAAATCTCAAACTCTCTTTCTCTCGCGAAACGGCGGGTTTATTTAAGTATTTAGCCTTCCAGTGTGCAACCAAGTTTCGGGTTTTCCAGTGCAACACAATTTTTGTATCGTCGCAAGCAATCAATGACGACGGTGATGCTGATGATCATTCGATCACGTATTATTGTTTACGTTTTTGTTTGTGTTGCAGCGCTGCTGTAGCGGACGGAGCAAATTTATGCTGATTTGATTTTCTTATTTCTTCCTATGCTGACTTTGGCTGTTTTGTTACTCCGAGTCCGATTTGGCGGTGGCGGCGTTGAAATCCGTTTCTTTCATCACACACAACTGCACTACACTCTTGTTTTCTTGTTTTTTTTTTGTTTCGTTTGCTTTTCCTTATTCAAATGTGTAAACCCGTGCTGGCTTGCTGATGCGGCTAAGCATTTTAAATCATTTATTCACTTGCACGGGAACGATCGACGTTTGCCTTGCGGTTTGTTGGCTTGCGGAAACTCTTGAGAACGATTGAACGACCTCCAGACAATGATTGTTGTTGGACCGTTCGGACCGCCGGGGGGACTCACTTAGGTTTTTTTTTTTCGTTTTTGTTTTTGTTTCACCGGTTTTCACTTTCAGTCTTTGTAATCTTCTTATGTTTTGGATTGGCGTTTTCACCTTTGCTCACTTGAACAGGTTGATGGTTTTGGGTTTTCGTTTTGTTGATTTATGTTTTGTTTTTTTTTTCAGTTCATCTGGATGCTCCAAATCTGGTTGTTGAGAGAAACGGTGGGTGTTGGCTTAGAATACAAGGTGTGGTGGACTCGGGTGTTGCTTGGATTTTAGCTCTTTTAAGATAAATTGTATTCTTGTGTTGGTGATTATTATGTGACGGGAGGTTTGGCCAAGCCAAAAAAAGCAATTTTATTTGAGAGGAGAAACAAAGATGTGGTGAGAAGGCTGGTGCTTTTCTTATCCCCTATTAAAAAGTTGATAATATTTCTCCTTTTTGCGAAACTTATTTTTTTTTTCTTTCGCTTCGCTTAGTCAACACAATAATATTTTTTCGTTCCTTCCACCCCGCGCTAAGGCGGGCCAAATCGCGGAACTTATCTGGTCTCGTAGGTACCCGAGCAGAAGCGAATAACTTGATAACTGGCCTTGGTATTTATGAGCTCAGATTAAGAGGTAAATACCTGAGGATAATACCATCAAATTGTTCCCACAATGTCATGCGAATACCGAATTGAGGTAAGACAATACCAAAATAATACCTCTAAGGTGACCAGATACTTACCCAGGTATCCGGAATATCAAGTTTAGTTATTCTAGAGACATTTTGCTTGCAATTCTTAGGTATTTTGCTTAGGTATTTTACCTCTTAATCTGAGCTCTTTAATACCAAGGCCAGTTATCAAGATCAAAATTAGGTATTCATATGCTTTTGTGTTCTGCTCGGGTAGTTTCAGTCCCTTAGAATGAGCATTTTTAGTGTAAAAAATAGAGGAAAGGGGGGGGGGGGTCGCGGGAGAGGGGGGAGGTGGCTTGTCCCGGTCCCCGTGTTTCCCAAATTGTTGTTTGTTGTTTTTGTGGGGCAAATATCTTGTTGGGGGTGTGGATTTGGGGGGTGAGGGAGCTGGGTGTGGGGGGGTGGGTCTTTGCATTCCCTATGCGAAATTATAATAGGGGTGGGGGGGCCCTGGGGGCTGTTTTGGGGGAACTTTTGGTGTGGGGGGGGGGGGGGGGGGGGTGGGGTGCGGGGGGGGGGGGGGGTTTGTCAGGTGGTTGATTTTGCCGTGGTGACTGTCAACATGGAAGCCGAAAGAAGGGAAAAAATTGTGCACAGTTATTTGAAAAATCCATTGTGGTCTGCATCTAGGCTAGCTAAACAGCTGAAATTGCCCAGAATTACCATATGGCGCGTTATCAAACGGTATAAGGAAACATTGACGACGATTCGGAAACCTCAAGCCAATCGTCGGAGTGGAACTGTCGACCGGAAACTGCGTGGTAAGATTTTGAAGACGATTAAGAGGAATCCCAATCTGTCGGACCGTGATTTGGCCAGAAAATTCGGTGCTGCCCATAGTACCGTGAGGAGAACTCGACTCCGGGAAGGAATCAAGTCGTATCGAGCTAGCAAACAGCCAAATCGGACCATAAAACAGAATAGTGTAGCCAAAATCCGTGCTCGGAAGCTATACGACCAGGTGCTGACCAAGTTCGACGGGTGTCTTCTGATGGACGATGAAACCTATGTCAAGGCTGACTTCGGGCAAATCCCAGGTCAAAAATTTTACTTGGCAACGGCTCGGGGGGATGTTTCAGCCAAATTTAAATTTGTTTTTGCCGATTATTGGCAGGGCATTTGCAGCTGTGGCAAAAAAACGAAAGTTTTCGTTACAAATAAGACAATGACGTCGGAACTATACCAAAAAGAGTGTCTCCAAAAACAAATTTTGCCGTTCATTCGATCCCACGACCATCCCGTAATGTTTTGGCCAGATTTGGCAAGCTGTCATTACAGCAAAGTCGTTCAAGAATGGTATGCAGAGAAAGGGGTCCAGGTTGTTCCGAAAAACCTTAACCCACCCAACTGCCCCCAGTTCCGCCCTATTGAGAAATACTGGGCAATCATGAAGAGGAGACTCAAGGCAAAGGGAAAGGTTGTCAAAGACATCAATCAGATGAAGACCTGGTGGAATAAGATAGCTAAGACGATGGACGAAGAAGGTGTGCGCCGCCTAATGAGCCGTGTTACAGGAAAAATTCGAGAATTCCTTCGAAACCGTGACGAATAATTTTATCCGTATTTTTTCTTAAAAGTATGAAGAAAACGCTACATTTGTATGAAAAAAGATCTTGAATTCAATAATAAATAACTGAAATACAGGCAATTGTTTTTGTTCCAATTCTATCTGAAGCAAGCTTTATTATCCTCATTTGCACTGTACTTATGTGAAATTATCCGCAGAATCGAATGAAGATGATACTGGTTTGGTTTGGTATTCGGAAATGGTCCATTTTTCCCCCATATTTAAAAAAAAACTTATATAACATACGGTTTTGAGTATTTGACCCATCACTATTGTCCCCATTTGCACTGTACTTATGTAAAATTGTCCGCAGAATCTAATTAAAATGATACTGCTTTGGTTTGACCTTTCCATTTTACGCGAATAAAAAAACGAAGACGAATTTCAGTTCATAAGGAAGCTATCACCTTGCATTCACAAGTATAGCCATATGCCAGAATTTATAAGAAATCTAGTGAGTATCTAATGTTTCCTTTTTTTTCGTACATATAATTCCAAAAAAAAAAACAATGAAATTTTACCATATTAGATGTATTTCAGCCGTTTCCCTTGAGTTTCATCGATAAACAGGCAGGCGAGAGGTGCCACAAAAAATATAAACACGGTCGCACGCATCTAGCGAGAAAAACTTATCCAGAAGATAACATTCTTGACATGATGCGGATGTCACTAGCTTGATCCGACGTGAAGATGTCCTTCACAGAGTACAAGCTGAATAAATCAAATCGCCCGCAAGCAAACGAGAGCTTTGAACAGATTATGACATATTATTACGCCGACCAAGAAAGTTTGGAAAGCCAAACGTGCGAGGAACACAACGAGACGGAGAGCGAAAGTGAAAGTGATCTCGATACGGAATCAGTGTACGAGGACAGTGACGAAGATTAGAACATAAGTTCAATAAAATTCTTTGGTAACCTAAGTTGAGTGAACAACAAAATCATTTATTTTTATTCCATTTAAGAAAACTTCTGCAATCTTAATCGATGAATCTTTACAGAATTAAAAAAGTCAATTTCTAAAACTAATCGAAAAATTAGTTCGTTAAACAATGCGTAATATATGAGTTTAATCAAGTATGAGGGGAATTCGGGTAAAAAGGACCCCTTCCCAAAGGTCAAAACAAAGCAGTGTCATCTTCATTCGATTCTGTGGATAATTTTACATAAGTACAGTGCAAATGGGGATAATAGTGATGGGTCAAATACTCAAAACCGTATGTTAAATAAGTTTTCTCAAGTATGAGGGGAATTCGGGTAAAATGGACCATTTCCGAAGGCCAAACCAAACCAGTATCATCTTCATTCGATTCTGCGGATAATTTAACATAAGTACAGTGCAAATGAGGATAATAGTGATGGGTCCAACTTTCTAAACCCTATGTTATATAAGTTTTCGCAAGTATGAGGGGAATTCGGGTAAAATGGAAAGGTTAAACTTTTTTTTTCTGTTTATTGGATTTTGCGGACAATTTTGCATAAGTACAGTGCAAATGGGGACAAATGGGGATAATAGTGATGGGTCCAACCGTATGTTATATAAGTTTTCTCAATTATGAGGGAAATTCGGGTAAAATGGACCACTTCCAAAGGTCAAATCAAAACAGTGTCATCTTCATTCGATTCTTCGGATAATTTTACATAAGTACAGTGCAAATGAGGGTTATATTGGTGACATAAATGTATAAAACTAAATGACATATGAGTTTGAGGTATAATCATGGGGAGAATCGGGCAAAATGGACAACTTCCCGTGTCGTGCGGTGGCTGAAACCATCTCCAATCGATTTCTCGTGATTTTTTACACTAGAAATGCTCATTCTAAGGGACTGAAACGAGCGGCCATAAAAGATCCGTTATTTGGCTCGTTTTTGCCCACTGAAAAGTCAAGAATCGATATTCGTTGGTAACAGCTTTAACCAACAAAATCAGAACACCAAATAAATTATCAATTTTCTCACAACCTTAGCATGTTGATACCGACCAACATACATTAACGTCCTCATTTAGAATACTTTCTCATTGAAAACGTTAGTAGATATTTAGAATACGGTAGAAAGGTTGTGTGGCCGGTAGCGGTAGATCCAGCTAGATTTAGCATTTGCTGAACTTGAATATTGTGCCTATATATTTAAATGACCTAACCTTATACCCCCAGCTTGGGACCGCACGCGCTCGAACTCGGCCCGGCAGAGAAGATAGTTAATATTTAATGAACATCACAGCCTTTTCTTATTTACAAGGTTGCACTGCCCCATTGAGGATCATAAAACGAAAATCATTCCTGTTATCCCTGCTGCTGCTTTTTACCGTAACTGCGAATCATATGATTTAATGATCTCACCGAAAAATTCCCGACTTCAACCAAGCTATAACGCCGGCAATGAGATTTTCTGACGACTTTGTACCTACATTGTTATCAACGTTCTTTCAGCAGAGGCGAAATTCCACCTTCAATGAGTCAACTCGTAAACTTGAAACCTCTGCAGGATATTGTCAACATCACCAGTCGTTGGCGAAGGTGGTGAATGATGCAAGCGATCATGTGACTTAATTTCCCTCCAAATATTGACTGCGGTTCCGACCCAAAAAAGTGTTGCGGACCATTTATCAGTCAAGACTAGGCGTTCGGTATTTGCACGGTTGCTTGACGTTCACCAATTTTTTGAATCATATCTTCTCCGCCGCGACACAGTTTACAACTTTTCGGGCTCTGATAAGTACCTGCACTTATACCAATAGGTGAGTACTTACTATGATGATAACGATCGAATTCGTCAAGATATCCCCACCCAAGCTTTTCGGCGCGGTATCTCTATGCTATATCCGGTTTGTCAATTTTCGCGCAATAGTGGAAAAATCAGGAATTGCACCTCACATAATTGTTCTCCGGACAGAAATTAGTTTTCGATCGCGCGCGAAACTATTCGGACGGTACGCGAACCGGGATTGCCGTGGTGCAGTGGAATTGTGGGAACTATTTTGGAAGAAGTTTTTACGGCTTCAAGTGACTTCGACGAGCGTAGGCGACGAACTCGACAATGCGCTTTTCTTATGATCATGTAAGAAACTGATTAAGTGCATTGGTTATTAATAGAACATAGTGAAATGGTGAACCTCCTAATTTGGATGAAAAAATAAGGTGAGAATATGTTGATTTTAAAACTTTATAGTCAATGAAAAACAATCCAACAGCAATGGCCATCAGTTCGATGACTTCGCAAAATACATCTCATAAACAAGCATATTGTGTGTTTTATACATTACCATCCCTTCAACCGAAATCACTAGTCAGGTTGATTAAAATTGCTCAACTCTGCGGGAAAGGCAGATATTTGCAGTAATCCGACGATGGTCACAGTCAGAATCTGCTAAGCTCTTTAAGTCATAGCTATAGCGAGCAGTACTAGAGATGAAAGAGATTGTATTAACTGCCCGCCACCATTGACCGGCGGATGGGGAGAATGATTATTAAAACCAACCTTTCGTAAAACATCTATTAATATAATCGGTAAATTGCATGATATTTAAATTAATTAACACCCAGGGTGCCCTTCTCCCGCTTAACACCGTAAGGCGGGTTCGTTTAAGATCGATGTGCTGAGATTCCGCGCTGCTTAAACTGCTTCTGCTTTCTGTGGACCGACCGGTTAGTGTTGGAAGCCCTCACGATCCGATGTAGGGCAGAGGGCAAACTGAATCGACGTGTGACTGTAATTACCACATTTGTACGATCATATTTAACAGAGGGTTAAATCATTTCTTCTACTAAAAATTTAACTCAATACAAATAACATCTTCAAGAAGCAGTCATCCCATATCCGGTGTTCCTTCCGACATGGTAAACATAAGTAACATTTGATGAATTTAATTACAAACCTATTAGCGAAGTTGTGCTGTACGCTTACAGCCTCGTTGGAAGCTTCATTAGTGATTCTAAGGGTACGACTTATATTTACAACATTTTTTCGAGAAACCTTTACTGCCATAAACGGTAAAAACAGTCATAAAAAAATGCGTAATCGAAGACACGTGTAAATTGAGCCAATCGGGTAGCCAAAGAAGGGTGCGTTTTCGAGGGCAAGCTCAAATTGGAATACTTATTCGATGATTGGCATAAACCAAATGGAAAATTACCGGTGAATTTGTAGCATACTTTGAAGTAAATATGCTGTTGTCACAATGTATTTTCGGAAACGACTCACTTCGAAAAGTATTCCAACACACACACTTGATTATTGCATCACCCCCAAGAAGTATCGGCTCACCTACAACAGTAGAATTTATGATACTTTATCTTGGAACCTTGATTACTTGCAAGAATCTTCACTTCAGCTAAGTTGTTCAGAAGCTCAAGAGCTCCCGGAAGGTGGATAGTATGGTTCGGAATTCGGTCACTACATGGCAAATGTAAAAATGCACTTTTACATGTGCACTACAGTGCACATGTAAAGGTGCATTTTTAACGAGTTATAGCATGATCCCAACCGAAAGTTCGAACCTTCGGGAAAGTTGTTCAGAAGGTTAAGGTGATTTCAAAAGGTGGAGATTATACTTTCGAAATTCAGTCTCTTCCGCGGCACTAGATGGAATTTTAAAGAGTTCGTTTTTTAACGAGAGTTTATATCGCCGATCCCGACCACTTAGAAAGGGGTGACATTCAGCAAAATTGTTCAGAAATTCAAGAACTTTCCAAAAAGTCCGGAATTTTCTTTTTACATGGTGCTAGTAGGCTTGTAAAACAAACTATTTTCGAACATTGAGTATCCACGAAATTCAGTCGATCTAGACCTCCTAGAAAGTTCGAACCTGCAGAATAGTTGTTCAGAAGGTCAAAAACTTTCAAAAAGTTCGAAATTCTGCTTCTGCCGTGGCGCTGCCCGAGCAAAGGTTTATACCAAAGTGATAACAAGTTCTAATATCTGATTATCACTGTTTGATCACTAAATATGTTATCATTCAGGCTGAATAAACAGCCAAACCAACAAAAAAGATAACTAACTAATATTAGTTGGATAACACAACATTAACTCGTTTTATTATCATTGAGTTCATTTTGATAACACATTTTGTGATAAAAAGGCCTGTACTCGAAAAAAATGCACCAGAACCAAAAGTGTTCGTCAAAGTATTTATTTTAAGTCGGATTTTCTTGAAACTTTCAGGGAATGAACTAATACATAGTGGATTATGTTTTTGCATCATAATTTTATTTAATTTCCTCTCCATCGCTGAAAGTAAGCACCTTTCCCTTAAGACCCCTCATACATTTTGTGGAATGGTGGAGCTGACCGTTTTGGTCACTTTCATCCATTCTTTCTTCAACTCCAGCTCGTTCTTAAACAATTTCTTGGACGATTTTCAAACTTTGGCCTTCATTAAGACCCAAAATCTTTCCACCGGACGAATCTCTGGTGAATCTGGGGGGTTGGCGGTTTTTAGTACAAAAAAAAAATCCAACGTCGATCGCGCGTAACTTTGCATGATGCCAGGTCCAGCCAAAATAATGTCTCGCCTCCGTGGGACCGCAGGAAGGGGCAACAGACGCTTCTGGAGGCACTCGGTGCGGTAAATTTCGCTGTTGGTGGTACCAACGTTGTGATGTACGGTTTACTCAGTTTACCGCATTGGCATCCGGCCTGCCAGAGCAAGTATTTTTAGCGAATTTGTCCACTTTCTTCTTCCTTACGTCTTCCGGAACATCAAACCGTGATTTGGCAACGTAGAACTCCAGCCCCCAGCATCTGCTTTGCATCTGCCTTGATGTAGGTTTCGTCATCCATAACCACACACATCGGTTTCGTTTACCACTCTCGATACAGCTTCCTTGCGCGGTATTTGGCCGCCATGTTTTGTTGATCACGCTGGTTCGGTGCCTTGCGAACCTTGAATACACGGAAGCTCAGCTCGTTTCATGGTTTGCTGAACGAACCAGGCGGACCACTTGGCCTTCAGAGCCGCGTCGCGAATCCGAAGGTTTGGATTACACTTGAAATAATCCAACACCTTCCTGGCTTTCAAAGGGCCAGCTGTCTTCGATTTTCTTCCACTTCCAACCCGCCGGTCGATCGTGCGGGACTCCTTAAACGATTTTACCACCCGAGACACAGTTGTATGAGCGATTCTCAGTCGTCTTCCGATCCCATCTCATGGTCGACGGTCGGATTTTCCATGACGGCGCGCACTAAAATTCTCCGGCGATTTTCTTCTTGTTTCGATGACATCTCAATAACCACTGAACCGATTGTTCTGCAATTTTGCACACGGAAACAATTCACTCTAAACTAGTTATACCCAGATATCAATTTTTGCCCATCAATTTATGAACAAATTACTCGAGATTATTTCAAAGTATGTTATCAACATGATATCAAATTCATACACTAATAACTGAAGTACTGTTTCTGGTGACAAGCTCAATTTCATATCCGCGTTATGTTGGTTAAATCTGCGTTCTTGTGCGTACGGTGGTAGAATCAGGAACCGACCACCAAAAATCGTCTTTAAAAATTGATAACAGATGATAACAAAATTATTCAATGTTGATAACTAATTTTGCTATGCGATAACAACATCTGATTCAAAATTATATCTGAGATAAAAAAAAACTTGTTACTAATTTGATATCAGTTTGTTATTTTACTTTCCATAGGGTAGTAAGCTTGTAATACAGAGCATTTTCGAACCTTTGTATATCTTTATCTCAATCGCCAAGAAAATTCGAACCATCAGCAAAGTTTTTCAGATGGTCAAGGGCTTTTGGAAGGTAGAGAGTATGGATCGGCTTTATGTCCCTAGATCGGACTATTGTGCATGTAAAACAGATCATTTTCGAACATTATATCGCTATCCCGACCACCGAACCTCCAGTAAAGCAGTTAAATTTTACTGCAATGCTATGACAATGCTTTACTAAGACTATTTTGCTTTTGAAATGCTTGCTTAACAAGAAGCATTTTAAAATCACTTGAAACGCTACTTTAGAGCAAATCTTATGCTGATATAATGCTAATGTAATGCTTGTGACATCTGAAATGCAGATAAAGGGTTGATTTATTGCATATGCTAATGCACACCTGAATAATTTTCACCTCGTTTTTGCGCCCTTTGGCTTTTATGCTCTGTGGACAACCTTTTCGTTTTATTTGCGTCAATCTATCACCTTTTCGTGGTGCCGTATTGTAGACTTGTTTTTGTATTACAAATTGTACTTAAAGTCTAATTTTTATATCTAAATTACCCTAACCGCGAAAAGAAAAATTTCCTAAGCGTATATTTATTCAGTGTCACATCTATTATATCGCAATACTTATTATAACAGGACATAATTCTTCTTAAAGGCCCATTCTTTGCATAGTTTGTTCTTTGACTGTTTATGTAAAACAATTGTTTATTTCTTAGGAAGCGAGAGGGACCATAGAAGTCAAGATTTTCTAAAATCTCTTGTGTGCTTACTCTCTGCATAATAACATCATTCAGGAGAGCTATCATTGCGAATTATTTTCTCTTTTTAAGCCCATCTAAATTAATCAACATACATCGAGACTCTTCGTAGGGCAAATAACAAAAATTGTTTTTGAACTGACTCTATACGGCTTACATGTGTATCTTGATATGGAGACCAAACTATGCTACAATATTCAAGAAAGGGTCTCACATATGTTAAGTACAGCGTTTTGATTGCGTATGGATCATTAAAGTTCAAGCTAAACCTTTTGATAAACCCGAGCATTTTGCTTGCTTTATAAATAATATTATTATAATGTTCGGCAAAAGTTGATTCAGAATCTAGTATAACACCTAAGTCTCTAATTGACTGCATCTTTCAACAGTTTTCTGGCCGAGTGTAATAGATTTTTGCAATATTGTGTGTTTTCTGGTAAACGAAATGGAACTGCATTTTTTTGCATTAAGTTCCAAAAAATTTTTTCACACCAAATATAAAAATTGTCAATTTCTTATTGAAATAATGCAAAATCAGATGTCTCACATATTTCCATGAAAAGTTTCATGTCGTCTGCATATATTGAAACACGAAGGAAACTCAAAATGTGTTCTATATCATTGATAAATAAAATAAATAATCCCTTGGCACGACGGTGTGACGTTCACAATTATCCAAAGTTTCCCCTCAAATCTTACTCTTTGCGTTCTCTGAGTTAAGTAAGACTCAATCCATTTTAGTAGCCCAGGATTGAATCCCAACTTGGATAATTTAAAAAGCAACAGTGGAAAATCAACTCTGTCAAATGCTTTACTAAAATAGGTATATGTATAGCGCTTCATCATAATTTTCTTTATCCATAACGTTCAAGGAAAAAGTTACAAATTGAATCAAATTAGTGGCTGTTGATAGTCCTTTAACAAAACCATGCTGTTTATTAGAAATTAAAGTCTTCACCTGCGAAAATATATTATCACTAGCTGAACCCGGTGCGAGCCTTGCTACGCTTGCACTAAATGAATGAAAATACAATAGAACTGGCGCTTTTATGTTTTTTTTTAGAAATGAGTTATGTTTTAATATATTTTTTAATTTTTTTTCACACGTTCGCTAACGTGTGTCATTTCTGCAAATTTAAACGTAGGTGTGTATTTTTAATTATACCCTCAGATCTTTAGTTTCTACGATGGTCTTTCTTTCTGTGAAGAAGCATTTAATCGACAAAACATTTATCTTCACACTACGCCGTATTCTGTCAGTTTGAACGTAATTTTCTCTTGCATAACCTTAGATTAACTTCTTGTGCATATGTAGCACTGAGAGTAACCTAAACATCCCCCATTCTTGACTAACAAGGGGTTCAAACTTCTATCAGAACATGCTGCTTTCCCTCACGAAATACACATTTTGTGTTTTAGTTGCCTGGATAATTCTAATGTTTGGTTGAATTTTCTGTTTCATTGTACGACCCCCTCCCCCCCCCCCCCACTAAGAGGGAGGGTATCAAACCACCATATAAAAAAATCCTGCCTCCAAAAACCCCACTTGCCAAATTTGGTTGCTTGATTAGTTTTCGAGTTATGCAGAAATTTGTGTTTCATTTGTATGGGAGCTTACCCCTTCCTGATAAGGGAGGGGTCTAAAACTGCCATTGAAACATTTCTTGTCTCCAAAAACCCCCACATGCCAAATTTGGTTCCATTTTCTTGATTAGTTCTCGAGTTGTGCAGAAATGTGTGTTTCATATATATGGGAGCCCCTCCCCCCTTTCAGACGGAGGAGGAGTCTCGAACCATAATAAAAACCTTTTCCGGTCCCAAAAACCCCTGCATACAAATTTTCATAACAGTAGGAAGAATTTTCATGTTTGGTTTAAATTTCTGTTTCATTTGTATGATAGCCCCCCCCCCCCCCCCCCCCCCCCCTACCAGAAAAAAGAGGGGTCTCAAACCACCGCTAAAAACATTTCTCGCCTCCAAAATGTATGTAAGTGATGTATGAGTGACTTTTACGAACTCGTTTTAAGCTATATGAAAAAAATTGTCAAAATTGGAAAATCGATTCTTACACGCTAAAACATATATATTTTAAAATTTAATGTCTATTTGCAAAAAATGTCTATCTTAGACTTGGACAAAATAAAAAAAAGGCAATATAATTGTCCAAAAGTTCGCCATACATCGCGAGATGGGCACTTTTAAGGAAAAACAGTTTTTCTAACAACAAATTTTTCATGTCCTATTTTTACGGTGTATCGCGCCAACTCGTCTTATAATTTGATTCTAAAACCTCACAGAAGCCAATTAAATTTAGTTATAATGACAATTTGGATTTTTTAAGGGTCTTTGGATGTTTAAAAAATCAAGGCTACCATTTGGGAAGGGCTTATTTATAAATTATTATTTTTTTTAAACTTTAGTGATAATACAATTAAATCAGTTGGTTGATCCTGTTTATTACCAAAACTTTGAAGTATATTACAAGAAGGACGATAAATTGGAAAACAAAAACTTTATCATAATATCTGAAGTATTGACCCGTGACTCAAGAGCAGCTCAGTTGTTGATATCAAAATTGCTAGATTTCATTAAACAGAATTCAATATATTGCTCAAAAATTATTTTCATGTCAGATGGAGCAGTGGCCCATTATAAGAACAGAAAGAACTTTGCCAGTTTGAGCAAATTCAAGTCCAAGTATGGATTGGAAGCAGAATGGCACTTCTTTGCAACGTCTCATGTGAAAGTTCCATGTGATGCTGTTGTTGGTACTCTCAAGCGAATGGCAAAGAGAGCAAGCCTGGATCAAGATTATGGAAACACAATCAAACCCCATCGAGAACTATATGACTGGGACCCATCGAGAACTATATGACTGGGCAAATAAAAGTATTACAAAACTGAATTTCTGCTTCATATCAGCTGAACAGTATGCAAACATGTTAGAAAAACTCGAGGAGTTAAATAGCTACGTATAGACAATACCTGGTACACAGGTTCATTGCTTTGTACCTATTTTAGCTAAAAAGTTTTCTGATTCAAAGGAATTTTACTAAAGAAATTTACTTTGTTTGAGAAAGATTTATGAATTAAATATATGAAGCTATGTTAATTACTGATACGTGAAAATGTACAAATAAAAAATAAATAAAATAAAACCCTTATCAAGCAAAAACCTATGAGTTTTCATTGACATAAAGGGCGAACACGAAATTATTGCGACACCGAAAATGTCATGCCAATTTTCTTATAATGTTTAGAATCAAACCAAAATTTTAGGGTAGTTTTATACATATATTTACTTCAAAAATCAAAAGAAAAGTTAATCGATGGAGCCTTGAGTGTAAAATTGAACGCATTTTCGCTTGATGCCCTCCATCAAAGTCTTTACAGTGTCATCCGGTACCAGTTTCTCAGTTTTTTTTTTCCATTTTCTTAACATGTCCTTCTCGTCTTTGACTGTCTTCTTGCTCTTCCGAAGTTCCCGCTTCATCATTGCCCAGTACTGCTCCACCGGGCGCAGCTCCGGACAGTTTGGCGGATTCATGTCCTTTGGAACAAAATTGACAGAATTGGCCTCATACCACTCCAGGACACTTTTAGAATAGTGGCATGATGCCAAATCTGGCCAAAATAGCGGAGCTTCGTCGTGCTGCTGCAAGAACGGCAAAAGGCGCTTCTCGAGGCACTCAGATTTGTAGATCTCGCCATTTACTGTGCCCTTTGTCACGGAAGGCTCACTCCTCAGTCCGCAAGAGCAGATGGCCTGCCAAATGAGACATTTGGAGGCGAACTTCGACATTTTCTTCTTCTTAAATTTGTCGTCCACATAGAACTTGCTCTTGCCGGTGAAAAACTCCAACCCCGGAATTTGCTTAAAATCGGCTTTTATATACGTTTCGTCGTCCATCACACAGCAGCCATATTTTGTCAGCATCTTCTCGTAGAGCTTCCGTGCCCGAGTTTTAGCCGTCGATTGTTGCCGCTCATCGCGGTTTGGGAAGTTCTGTACCTTGTATGTATGTAGTCCAGCTCTCTTCTTTGCATTCTGGACGTAGCTCTGCGACATGCCGATCTTTTTAGCCAAATCACGGCTTGAGACGTTGGGATTTGCTTTAATCATCCGCTTCACCTTTCCCTCCGTCTTTTTGTTCTCCGGTCCCGGTTTTCTTCCAGCTCCTTTGCCGTGGTCCAACGTCAACCGCTCCTGGAACCGCTTCAACACTCTGGAGACGGTTGAATGGTGAATGTTCAACATTTTTCCCAACTGCCGGTGCGACAGGTCAGGAAATTCCAGGTGTTTGGAAAGAATTTGTTCTCTCGACTCACGTTGGTTCACCTCCATTTTCGTTGAATCGAAAAACACGACTTCGAGTTTGACAGCATGTAAACAATACACATCAATGAGAAAGTGTGCAAAATTTGGATGATTTTTACCCAATGGTAAAAAAGTTATGCCCTGTTGAATGTGTCGCAATAATTTCGTGTTCGCCCTTTAAACAGTATTTCGAAAATTTATATAACGTTATATTTGAATCGTCTTTAAATGGATATGCATCAAGTCTTATCAAATTAGAATTTTATAATTTGATAAGACTAAATGCATCTCCATTTAAAGACGATTAAAATATGACGTCCGCTATTATTTTTTAGATTTATCAGCCCCCTCTATCACAATTTTTCCCATACCTTTGACACGTACTGTAACAAATCTTGACATTTCTACCGCCACCTTCAGCCCCCCCCCCCCCCCCCACTTTTTTTCCTTAAAAGTGTCCATCTTATAATGTTTGGCGAACTTTTAGACAATTATATTGTCTTTATTAAGAAAAAATTTCGTCCAATTCTAAGATAGCCATTTTTTGCAAATTGACTTTATATATTAAAATATTTTTTTTAGCGTGTAAGAATCGATTTTAAAATTTTTACATTTTTGTTCATAAAAGTTAAAACGATTTTCTAGAAGTCACTCATACATCACTTTTTTGTAAGTCTTTTTCTTTTTGAGTTATGTTGATTTTAAAAAATCGGTAAAAAAACTTAAGCCCTTTTCAAGTGGCAGTCTAGATACATTTTTAAAAACAAAGTATGCTAAGGTGCTTGAAAAGACATAGTCTACACACCCACAAAGTTTTATTTGATTCTGAGAGGGTGCCGCCAATCACGAAGACGAGTTGGCGTGAAATTCGTCAGTACTGACTCACATAATATTCTTATGATTTCACGCTTTGCAGATATGGTTCACTTTGTATTGAAATGAATCTTTTCAGGACTGATTCACTTCATCTTCATCAGGTAATTTCAATGTACAACTGGCGGAATAATAAATACAAAGGCCAAAATAACTAGGTGGTCAGTATCATAATATGAACTGGCTCAAAAATTCTCTCTTCCTTACGCCCACTACACGGCGGGACACTTTAACTCAATTTTGAATCGTTTTTGACTCACTTTCATCAAGAGTGGAGTCACTCATATTTGAGTAAATTTGACTGGGATTGACAAGTAGACATATCTAAGACACCGACTTAAATCAGATCGATATTCTGGATATGTCGACTTGTCAATACTCATATATGAGTGACTCCACTTTTGACGAAAGTGAGTCAAAAACGATTCAAAATTGAGTTAAATTGTCCCACCGTCTAGCATTACAAAAGTGATCAGGTCTCTAAAATAATATTTCGAAGTATGGCGAACGAATCATCAGAATTGATAATCCGGTAAACTGAAAATTCAATTGAATTTAATGTTAAATTTCTACATAACAATCTTATGAATCATATGACGTGTCACTCTTTTAACATGTGATATCAGCAGATTTTAAATTACAACAGTTTGAACACATCAAAAAGCCTTACCACCAAATTTGCATTCATAACTTATCCAAAAATATTCGCATCCATACCTGAAAATAGAAAAGAGGAGAAAATTCATCATTAGACATCAGTTAGACATTCGTACAATTATCGAGACGTGGTGAAACAAAATGAACCTGACACATTTTCCCCCGCCAATGGTACCGTTACCGAAAATTAAAACGGACCGTTCACGTTTTCCAGATTTTTCCCTTTAAATTTAGTTCATGATTACGTTATTCAGTTCACGGTGTCTTTTTGCTTGTTCTCGAATTCATGACTGCAGTTCACGAATTTGGGCACGGATTTTTTTTTCCGTGTAGTCATTGAACGTTCTGCATCTGCAGGAACTGGGCCGGGTTCAATCAATAACAATACTAAAACATGAGTGCATGACTTCTTGAACGGTTATGCAATCCACCAGCGTGGGTTACACCTTCGGATTCTGGGAATTTCGAGAGGACGCCGTTATTCGTTTTTCGTGCTATCGTCTCATTGTAGGCGAAACTCTGAAGGTGGCATAATTCCGTTGGGTGATGCCAATCAGAGTCTTAAAAACGACCAACCCTCCGTGCCATGTGGGTCGCACTCAAGATTTGCTCCAGCACGCAAGGAGAGGGAATCGCGTGAAAGCACGTAAGGACGGTAACGGTTTGAATTCAGTATGTGTAATGAATTATAATTCCAATTAAAGATAAAGAAAAGGTTTAAATTTGACACACACAATTCAAGGGCCATTTCTGGCGTTAATAGTATAGAGTGAACCGAAGGCTAGTTTTCATGAATGAAGTTGCCGCCTCTACCGATTCATGCGTTCCATTCCGTGTCACAACCTACGCTGCGGCATTTTTCTCGCACCACCACACCATCGGCAGTCAGTGCAATGCAGTGTACACTACCAAAGACGGATATTGTCGTTGACCGCCAGGCCCAGAGCCTGTTTGACTGACTACTTAGGGAATGTAGATCAACGCGCGAGATTGACCGAACAGCGAACCTCTAACAATGCCGCGCCGTTTTGTTGTGATTGCAACACAAGGTCAAATAGGATCAACTAGTGTGTGGTTAAGTTGGAAACGTAGTTGTACTATTTTGCTACAATCATTAAATCTGATCATCAATCATCTGGAAAATTAAACGAATGCATTCCTGTCCCAAGTACCGGGCGCACGGGAGACAAATCAATTAGCATTTTTTTTTCAGCCGTCTGACTGAGCTGTCAAGTGCGCGAGCGAACACTCATCCGCAGTTGACCTGTTTCCGCACCTTCCGACCGCCACCCGATCAGTGCGCCCGGAAGAACATGCGAAACAATTGTTAAAACACAAACTTTGAATTTGCGCTAGGAGCCGCAGATGTCATTTTTGCATATATTTTTTTTATCATTCCTCCATCCACCCATCGGCCAGTAATTGTCTTGACAATTTGTTTGCATTTATGACTGTTGATTATCGTTTGTTAGCGCTAGTTTCCCGGGAACATGCCAGGAATTGCACCGGACTTACGACGGGGAATGACGCAGTCTAACGGGGTCGAAATGGGTATGGAAATTTTGCACTTAAGCAATTAGAGCTTTTAGTAATCAGCGAAACTGACAATGGGGTCGAAGATCACTTAGCACGTCCATCGGGTTGATTTCGGTGAAAACATTTTGTCGGACTCATTGTTGACCGAATGATCATCACGCTGCAAAAAAAAACACAACCTTTTCGATAAACATTAAGAAGCAAACGATAACCCGAATGGTTGATCAATTCCAAAAACACCCGACTTGGTTAAAAAAAATATCTCTAAAATTATGGGAAGAGTCTCACCAAACATTTCCCGGAAAATATTTTAGACCATCCTAGTATATCATTCTGCACTACGCTACTTAGTTATTGATTTGATCAATTTTTTCGAAAATCTTCTACTCGGGTACTAACGATTACGGTAGAATGAAGGTCTAAACGGCACTGGCGAAATTCAATCAGCAAACATTGTAGCTCAAACGAATTTGTTTTCTCACCTAAAATGCTTTCTATAATCACCTTTAACTGCTACCAACCTACACGTAGGGCTGATCTCTTCCCACAAAAGACATCACGTACCCAAGAGAATAAAAAAAATAAAAACAAGTATTAACGTGATTAACACCGTTCCGAAAAACGCACCTGAACCAGCAACCACCTCAATCATCATTTGCGCACGTGTAACTATTTGCCGGACCACTAAAACACCGAGTTCGCAACCCCAAAAGACATCAACTGGTGAATTGGCAAACCAACCGAACGATCGTTCGATGGATCGGAGAAAAGAGCATATACGAAGGTGAGGTCATCCGAATATTATTTGCTGCGGTGCTTTCGAGACTCGTCGTCATCCAGTTATATTATGGCCAGTTCGCCACCGGGGTCCCAGAGCCCGGCTAACAACAACGTCGGGTAGTATCCACTTGTTTGTCATCAAGTCGGAGGAGAACCGGTGTATAATTAACAGAAAGAGCGAGAGAGAGAGAGAGAGAAAAACGAGAACCCGAAAACCGTGTGCTTAAACTTCGGTAGTAAAACTGAAAGACGGTATGACGACTATTGAACCGGGTGCTGCACACTGCACAGTGACGATTGTATGTTTTCGAACACCTCCAACCAGCAGTGTGGAAGTCACGGGTAACCAATTTAACAAAAATGACACCTTCTATTTTTTTAAAGGTGCCCCCTTTTTTTGTTCTTGCGCAATGTTTGAAAACGGCGAAACGCGGTTTTGACGGTTGGGCCGCGCCACTTTGTAAGACGAGCGCTTCCCGGAATATCTCGTGATGCGGATCACATAGAATGTTACTGACTTCGGGAAAGTTATTCAGTAGATCAAGCCTTTTCATGGGGAGTTCAAGAATTATCTCACTACGCGGCGCTGGTGTGCTAATTATTTTCAGGAACATGATTCTTCTTGGTATCCTGATCAGATAGAATATTTCGACAATGTTGATCAGTGGGTCAAGACTCTTTGAATGGTGACTAGCAGTTCAACATTTTCGCGTAGCGAGAAAAAATCTGAACTATCAATCACCAATGAAAAGGCCATGGCCCACTGAACAACTATATCGAAGACAGGAACGTTCTATATGGCCAGGGTCCCAAGATATAGCATATTCGGGAGATTTACTTACACACTAGCGCCACGTATTGAGACAATTCTGAACTTCTGTTCATCAATCAAAAGACCTTGACCTGCTGAACAACTTTGTCGAAGACTGAAACCATCCATTTGGTCAGGATCTAAAGATAAAGCATTTTTAAGAAATTTACTTGCACACTAGCGCCGCGTAGTGATAAAATTCTTAACTAATAGTCACCAATGAAAAGGCCTTGATCTACTGGACCCCTTTGTCGAAGACAGAAGCCGTCTAGATGGTCAGGATTACGAGATATACCAAGTTGGAACCAGTTATATCAAACTTGATACACTACGTATTTTATTTACGCGGACACGTCTCGCAATATCGCATTCTACCGCGCTATTTGAGGAATTTCTGTAATCAAGGAATACGCTGTTTGGTCCAGAACGAGTTTCTTGAGGAATACACGTTGGTTTTACATCGATAGGTGCTTCTGCATCAAAATAACGCAGGGAAAAAATCTACATGGCTACACCAGAAAACGCGGCGCATTTCTTTAAATTCTTACCTTTTGTTTCTTCTCCTCATGACAGATAGGCCTATTTCGTCTGCAACTTCCAAGACTTCAGTTTCAGTATTTGCATTTTACTTTAAGATTGAACAAGTGAAGTGTTAGCTCCATATTTTCTAGTTTCACTAAATAATAACAATAGTTCTAAAAGCGAAATACGCTCATGAAAGTGTTTTCAAAATTTTTTTTAAGTGATAGTAAAAAAATAAATTTTCTTATTTTTTCTAATATAGACTGTTCCAGAGAAGTATAAGCAAAACACCTTAATTTTAACAGTCACTTTGAATATAATGAAATATTTCAACATGTTTGGCTGCGTCCTTTTGTTTGCACATTTCTGAAAAATGACATGGCATCAAGAAAGTGCTCAGTAATTTGTGTTACTATCAAAATGCGCGAATACTTACTCCAGAACCAACGAAAAAAGAAAGTATCGCTGCACAAATGGTGCACTGTGAGCAGACTCTCCTTGAAAAAGAAATTGGCCAAGGAAGAGAGATTGGCAAAAATGAGAAAAAAAAATGGTAAAAACACGAATCATGCGATTCGGAAAATATAGGGAAAGAGAACAGTGTACATTTGAAGATGCGCCAAAGAACGGTCAGGAATCCGGTCCTGTTAGTCCGGATATCGATAAAAAGGTCAGGTATGCCTACAAGCGAAAACCAGCGACTTTCGTTCAGAATGCTGCGAAAAAACTAAAGAACGCGTCCGGACTAACATCAGTAGGGTTTTTCCAGAAAAACCCCCTGAGAGGAACCCAAAACAGGCCGCGTCGGTGAAACCACGGGCCCGCAAACTCTACGATTCGTTATTGTGTAGAAATTCTGGGTGTATAATGATGGACGATTAAACGTATGTGAAACTAGATTACACAAAACGCTTCCCGGACCACAATTCTATACTGTAAGCGAAGACAGGGAAAAAAAAAGGCATCCCCGAAACGGAGAAAGCAATTTTTACCGAAAAATTCGGTAAGAAGGTTATGGTTTGGCAGGCAATATGCGAGTGTGGTTAAACATCTAGTCCGTACATCACAACGGAGACGATGAACACTGAGAAATACGTTAAGGAATGTCTCCAGAAGCGATTATTGCGGATGATCTGGCAGCACGAAGGTCAGGTAGTGTTTTGGCCTGATTTGGCGTCATGTCATTACACAAAGGACACTTTAGAATGGTACAAAATGTATGTTTCGTGCCGAAAGACATGAATCCACCGAACTGCCCGGAGGCACGGCCAATCGAGACTTTTTGGGCTTTAACCAAAGCAAAGCTTCGAAAATTCATAAAACCAGCGGACGACATCCAAAAATTTAAAAAAAGATTGGCCAAAAGTGGTCCAAATGGTGGGAAGTACCACTGTGCAGAAGCTAATGGGTCATGTTCGAGGAAAAGTTAGGAGTCTTGGCTATGATTAAATATTTTGATTAAACGAGAGAAAAATATCGTATTAAACACAAATACAAATATGATCTGCCAAATAAAATTATTAAAACTAAAAAAAAACATGACTTTTTTGTTATTTTGAAAGTGTGCTTATACTTTCTGGAACAGTCTATATCAGACATACATATATTTCTAATGATTCCACTATGTTTTTGGTCTTGGGGGTCCAGTATAATCCGGACACCTCGAAACCTAAGTAAAAGTCATAAATAACATAAATTTTGCCTCATATTTCAATTTTAGTTGTTTATGTCATATTCATGGGATATGATTTAACAATTCACGAAGTCAAAACATAGTTATTCGGTATTCACGTAAAATTTTCGAAATTTGCGCCTTACGCCATCCGTTAGGGTTTGTGCAGACCCTTCAGATACCATCGTGATCGTTTATGTTCCTATTTGTTAGAACTGTTTGATATCTTTGATTCCACGTTTCTTTCCGGAAAGCTTCCGCTTTATCATAGCCCAATATCGCTCGATTTGACGTTACTTTGGACAATTGGCGGATTTACGATTTTTGGGACAATATTCACTTGATTTGCTTCGTACCACTCTATCGCAGTTTTAGCATAATGATATGATGCCAAATCGGACCAAAACAAAAGTTTTTGTTGTTGTTGTTTTTGATTAAGAGTGAAGGGGTTCTTTCTGGTGAATTTTCTTGTTGATTGTGCCTGTAGGGACGAAAGATTTACTGTTTCTGACATACGTGTAGATTCCTGGCCAAACAAGGTATTTTTTGAGAAATTAAGATGCCTTCGTCGTCCTGAAATGCTCAGTTGTAGCATTTCTGGCCATAGCAAAATAGAAAACCAGCCCTGGAAATATTTCAAAACATAAGTTTCACCGTTCATAACAACGCATGAAAACTTCGTCTTATATCCGCAGTATAATAGCCCCTGATTTTGCTGTCAAGTTCTGCCGATGCGATTAGGAACTGTTTTCCGTTTTACGACTTCATTCCCACACACTGTTTTGAGTTTTGGTGAAATTCCTATTTTACGAGCCACCGTTCGAACAGAGAGATTCGGGGTTTCCTTCAATGTCCTCTTCACCTTTCGGCATATGAGAGGATCAGCACGTCCATTGTTTGTATCCCTTCTCGGGTTTCTCTCGAACGTCAAACGTTCCGAAAATGATTTGAGCAGACTGTGAGCAGTGGATTTTGGTCAATACAATTTTTTGCAAGTTCTCGTATTGACAAGATAGGATTTGCCTTACTTCCGTACAAAATTCGCTTGCGCACGTGCTTTTCATTCGTCGCACTCAACATGACCTGTAAACACCAATCAAAGTCTTTTTCATCAAAGACTCCCAGCTATACTATAGCGAAATTGTTCACTCCTACGTTACAGTGATTCGTCCTAATTAATGTGGACCAGAGAATAGTTGTCAAAGTTTTGAATCCAACTTAGTAGGTTCTTAGATCCCATAGCTCTTCAAACCGTGTGTTTCATAGGTGAGCATGAGCATGAACATAGAGTTGATTTGAACCAATTTTTAATCAACAGTAAGGATGGTGATGGGGTCACGCACAAAGTTTGATGATGGATTACTTCATTGGGAAACAAAGCAACTCCTTGACCCATTTAAACCTACAAGTAAGAGGCTGTTGGTGTCTCTCACACATTGTGACGATGGTTTACTTCGTCTGGGAAACTAGAGGGGGGAAATAACGTTTGAGAGCCGACTCGAACCGATTTAAACCAACAGTAAGGATGCTGTTTGGGCCACTCACATAGTGATGTGATAGTGGTTTACATATTTTTGTGGGATATTTTCAATCGTTCACTCCAGTAAGCAAAGTTTCCTCGAATCTGGAAGCTATAGTTTATGACACCTGTTTTTAAACGAGGGGATCGCCACAATGTTATTAACTATGGAGATATAACGAGTTTGTCAGCCGTCTCGAAGTTGTTTGACTGTTATTTGCGGAATTGTTCTTGATGCTACAAATAGCTACATATCTATCGATGAACACGGATTTATGCCAGGACTATCGATTACCACCAACTTGTTGAGTTTAACGTACAAGTGCATTACCAATATGGAGGATAAGGCGTAAGTTGATGAAGTTTAGAATGACTTGAAGGCAGCGTTAGATAAAACTGACCATGGAGTATTGCTGCACAAATTGTCTCCGCAATTGGTATCTTGATTAGAATCTTACCTTACGGACCGTGAGCTGCGGGTGAAGATAGACGGTTTTCCAACAATTCCGGAGTTCCACAAGGTTGCAATCTCGGACGGCTGTTGTTTATATTGTTTTTTTAAATATGCCGTTTTGATTTTGGACGAAGGTTTCAAAGTGGTCTATGTAGATGATTTAATGTTTTACATATTACTTCTGATTGTATACTTCTGAAAAACTCGTTGAGTTCGTTTTCTGAGTGGTGTCAGAGAAACAAAGTGATTAGTAGCGTGGAAAAACAAATGTCAGGTAATCACATTTCACCGCATAGAGAATCCAATTCTGTTTGACTACTACATTGATGACAATACTCTTAGTAGGGCTACCAGTGTGACTGATCTGGGTGTTAAACTAGATTCAAAAAATGACTTTCAAACTACACCGTTCCGCGATCATATCAAAAGCAACTCGACAGTTGGGCTTTATTTCCAAGGTGGCGAAGGGTTTTTCGGACTCACACTGCTGGAAGTCATTGTACTGTGCACTTGCCCGTCCAAGTTTTGAAAACACGTCTGTACTATGGCATTCTTACCAGGCCCCATGGTGCCTCAGAATCGAACGAGTTAAGAAGCGGTTTATTCGATTGGCTCTGAAAAATTTGTCGTGGCGAGATCCTGACAACTTGCCACCGTAGTATCCTGATAGATGCCGACTACTGAGTTTGGACACGCTGGAACGACGTCGGAAAATACAGCAGCTTAGGCAGCATTCATTAATTATGTCACGCTTTTAGGGGGGGGGGGGGGGGTTCAGAAAACCGTGACATTTTGTGACAAACGAGGGAGGGGGGTAAGCTGAATCGTGACATCACATTTTTGAAAAAAAAAAAAAAAAAACAAAAACAAAATGACATTCTTATGCAATATCGCCTACTACTACTATCCCTACTGTTCACGCCCCTTCGTAAACGAACAGCATCAGCAGTAATCATGCAACACTCACACACCGCTCGCATTAACTATGCCACGCCCTGTTCTGCAACTTTCCATCGTTCTGGAACTTTCCATGTTCTGGACCTTTCCATCGTTCTGGAACTTTCCATGTTCTGGAACTTTCCATTGTTCTGGAACTTTCCATGTTCTGGAACTTCTAGCAGTAGCGGCACAATATAAAAACGGCACCGCAGTGGCGCAGTCATTCAGTCATTATATCAATTCTAAGGTGTTAAGATCAAAAGGAAAAAGCAATAAAGGATAAGTGAATAGAAGCAGTAGTTTTTTCTATCAATATCTTCTGGATCCATTATCCGGTGCAACAGCCCAGTGTTATACAGTGTTGAATACAGTCCACCCTACGACTAGAGTGTTTGCTGTCAACGGCCTTGGAACCCAACCCGGCCTTTTCAGGGTAAGAAGAGTTGAATTTTCCACCCATGAGCCAAGACAGAGCACTCGTTTTACCCGACAGTTGCTAGTTTGAGCGACATCTATTTCCTTTCCTACCGTGTTAGGACACGTTTGAGTTCTGTCGCAAGAGAGCTAGCAAGTTACTTCAAGTACCCTACGGATCCGGTGTTTGGCTCCGACACCTACCATACCTAACACGCTAACTTGAAAGTATTTTCCCATTAATGAGTTTCGAAAAGTACGCATTTTGAAGAAAAGTGGCTTAACTCATTATTGGGAGTATATTTCCCTCATTAATTGGGTATTGGTTACCAATAATGATTAATTGATACTCATAAATGAGTAAGCAATACTCAGAAATGAGGAAAGTATACTCTTAATAATGAGTTAAGCCACTTTTCTCTTCAAAATGCGTACTTTTCGACTCATTAATGGGTACTTTCAAGTTAGAGTGAATACTATTCCACCGTTCATGAATGACAGCTGCAGCTCATTCAGTGTGCGTCAGTGAATAAAGTCCAGTGTTTATTGGTGAAAAATTGGTTCGCGCAGTTAGTGTATTTTGGAAAATGAATCGTGGAGAACTTTTTAATACGCTGTACAATGCGTATGTAAAGGCTTACCCGGATAAGAAGAAAAGGGAGTGCCAATTGGATGCTACTAATTTCTGGAATGAACGGAAGGGCAATGACAACACCGCACTTGAAGAGCAAGTCAATAACAAAATAAAAGAGCTTCATGCCTTGCAGCTAAAGAAAAAAGGTAAACTTCTTCAACTATGGGGAAAGTCTATGAGTGCTCCTAAGGAATCAGCGCCGACAGTGAAACCCGCGCAACCCATCAAGGAAATTGAGTATATGGCTCAGCCGTCATCATCAAATAAACGCCCTGCACCAGTACAGGAACAACTTAAAGCTGAGCTAAATAATCTGAACTCTGAGGTAGTGCTTCTGATTGACAAGAAGTCTGCTGGACTATTGACGGATGATGATCAGTCGAGACTCGAAGGGCTAAAAATTAAAAAGATCAAACTTGAAAAGAATCTCAAAATCAAGGAAGACGAGCAAGAGCGGCAGCAGAAGCATCGTGAGAAAATGAAGCAGGCTAAACAACTGTTAATTCGGGACATCCCAGAGGCTGGTAAATATGATATATTAACTAGTTTGTTTGCACAGTAGATATAAATATCAAATTTCAGGAAATTATCTTTCATTCCGAAATTCTCCTGGCCGCCCTCGTGTTGAAGAGCAGCAACCGGAGCTGCTCAAGGCAATATGCGATATCGCACTTCATGGATCTGCGGCCCACGAAAAGCGCAGTGATGAGAGCGTCAGAAGCGTTAAAACTTTAGATGAGTTGACTTCTGCAATACAAGGCAAGGGATTCAATATCAAAAGAACAGCAACATATCTGCGGTTAATCCCAAAACGAGCCAATTCCCATCAAGGTAAATGTCACGTAAATACTGTACCAGTGAAGTTGATGCGCGCAAGTAATGCAAAACACAACGATCATCCCGATGGCCGATTCTGTACAGCGACCATAAGATCATTGGAAGAACTGGCATCTGTGCTAGGGCCCAATGAAGTAGGATTTATCAGTCAGGATGATAAGGCGAGAGTGGCGATAGGCCTAACGGCTGCCAATAAGCAGTCTCCCATGCTTATGCATGTGGAGTACAAAATCACGCTTCCTGACCACGATTGGATAGTTGCAAATAAGCATAAACTAATTCCGTCCGTGTACGCTGGAATCGAAATCAAACCGAATGGTCTTGGCAAACCGGAGGCTGTTGGTTTTTCGGGCCCCACTTACATTGCAATTCGGTCAGGCAAACACGCTTCGTCAACGGCGTTTTCTCATGCGTTAGACATCAAGCGGCTTCTAACTCTTGAATCGTTTGATGGTATTTTTAAGTTTGATGGATTGGTCAAACCAGTCCTAATCTTTACCGTCGACGGTGGACCTGATGAAAATCCGAGATATCGCAAGGTAATACAGATAGCAATACACCATTTTAAAGAGTACAACCTTGACACGCTGTTCATTGCAACGAACGCTCCGGGAAGGAGTGCTTTCAATAGAGTGGAGCGACGTATGTCACCCTTGAGTAAGGAGCTTTCTGGATTGATAATACCACACGACCAGTTTGGTAGTCATCTGGATTCCCAATTGCGTACAACTGATTCAGCTTTGGAGAAGCAAAATTTCCAGTACGCTGGTGAAGTTTTGGCAGAAGTCTGGAATGATGTGGTCATCGACGGTCATCCGACGTTGGCTGAATATATCGATCCTGATGCTTCTGAAATAGATCCGAAGTCAATTCGTGACTATGACCAACACTGGTTTGGAACTCATGTGCGAACCAGCCAATATTTACTCCAGATACGGAAATGCGCAGATAGGTAAAATTTTGAGATGCATTTGATGGTCAAATAATTGTTATATGTGCATAAATTTATATTTTTACAGGAAATGCTGCTCACCACTGCGAAGTAGCATCGATCACGTTATCTGCAATGGATTTTTGCCTCCACCAATCTCTCTGACGCAAACATCTCGAGGATTGATTGGGTCATCGAAGGACGAACCACAGCATTTCCCATCAATGTTCGTATTGAACTCATTACAAGCTCAACAGATTCTACCTAAATCGATGTCCGGATATGGAACGATTCCGTATGATCTTTACTGTCCTTCAATTAAAAACTCATTGAACGAACGAGTGTGTTCCAGCTGTGGCCTATACTTTGCATCTTTAGTCATGCTTCGCGAGCACATAAAGATGCACAAGCATACATCCGTTCAATTTCAGAGAAAATTGCGTCCGTTTAAAGTTGTGGCAAAACGTAAACAGGAATGTATGGTTGTAACCAACAAAGACAACTTCGATTGCGAATGGATAGATGACGAAGAACTTGATCTGACTGATGTGGCAGAAACCATTACGAGTGCTTCAGCGGACGCAGATATCTTCCCGGTCATCAATGCTGACCAACATCTGCAAAACCCTTGGACTGAGGATTGAATCTATTTTTGAATGGTATTATTTGAGAATGCAATTTGATATAATATGAGGAAAGTTGAATTTGTTTCTGTATGAAATAAAAATGATTTTTTGTGACTAATATTGGCTATTTGAATGAAAAAATTTTGAGTGGGGAGGGGGGGGGGGGGGGTTAACAAAAACGTGACATAATTGCCTGGGGGGGGGGGGGGGGGTTACAAAAATTGTGACAATTTGTGACATGGGGGGGGGGGGGGGTTAATTTTCGGCCAGATTTGCGTGACATAATTAATGAATGCTGCCTTATTGCTGTTAACTGTTGAACGGCGAAGCCGATGCCCCCGAACTACTTACATGTTGAACTTTCGTGTACCGAACAGAATTTTACGGAACCCTTGCTGCAACCATGTTTTCTCTGAACAGTGTTTGGTTCGATACAATGAACCAATTTCAGTATTTTTTCGTGTGTTTTTTAAACCATAGTTGAGAGTCGATTTGAACCATATTAAACCAACAGCATATGTTGAGCTCGAATCTCTCATTACGGTCTCTCTATTTTCGATAGAGGCTAAATACTCTATAATAATACCGAGGAAGCACCCTGTGATCCTTCTCCTCGTGGAAGAGTATCATTGGCGGTTCCTGCACGGGAATGGAGAGACGGTGTGCAACGAAATGCGTCAACGCTTTTGCATACCAGGCCTACGAGTCTGGATTCGACAAGTATCGAGTAGGCTGCTCCAAAACTTCCTTTGATGGCACCGTTACCGGAAACTAGTGTAACCAGATTGTGAGACCATTCACGCACACTGGCGTGGACTATTTTGGACCGTTAATCGTCAAACAAGGACGTAGCCTGGTGCAGAGGTGGGTGGCGCTATTCACCTGCCTGACGGTGCGCGCATACATTTGAAGATTACGCATAGCTTGTCCGCCCAGTCGTGTGTGAGTGCAATTAGGCGTTTTGTGGCTCGTCGTGGTGCTTCGGAGTCTTTGTACAGCGATATTAGGACAAACTTCCCGGGAGCAAGCAATCTGCTGGTGAAGCAGATCCAGGACATCTACGAGGATTGCGCTCTGACATTTACCAGTTCCAATACCAGATGGTACTTTAACCCCCCTTCTGCGCCTTACATGGGCGGAGCATGGGAACGCATGGTACGATCCGTGAAGACGGCCATGTGTTGGAGACGGTAATCCTGGAAGCTGAAACTATCGTTAACTCTAGACCCCTCACCTACATCGCACTGGAGTTCCCGAAGCAAGAGTCTTTAACGCCAAACCACTTTCTACTCTTCGGTAAGGCGTCACGCAACGTGAGATAGTAGTCGACACGGGCGGAAGTACCCTACGGGATAGTTGGAAACTCGCACAGAGCTTAGTGAACCATTTCTGCACCCGTTGGGTTCGGGAGTACCTACCAACGATGAGCAGGCGCACCAAGTGGTTTGAACCTACGAAGCAACTCGAACCTGGAGACCTAGTACTCGTCGTCGATGAAGGACGAAGAAATGGGTGGCTGAGAGGTCAAGTTGTTGATGTGACCAAGGCAGCTGACGGGCAAGTACGTCGCGCAGTAGTGCAAACGAAGATCAGCCTGGTAACTCGACCTGCTGTGAAGCTAGCTCTCCTGGACCTGAAAAGATCTGAATCCTCCGGAACTACACGGGCGAAGGAATGTTACGAAATCACAGGGCATTCTTGCATGAAAGCTGGGTGAGTTCCGTATCACCCATATCTGTCAACACAGATGTCAAGGAGAGCTGATGACGTGCATGTCAACCGGACAAGGAGAGGAAAAACACAAAAAAAAAAAACAGGGAAACGTGAGTATTAAATTTGTTGCTAGATAATTCTACTTAAATTAGTTAAATAATATTGGATTAAAATCTACCTGAAGTTGAATAAACGAGAAAAGTAGTGAGTAAAGTTATTATTTGATTTATTGAACTTAGAATAGGTTTACTGATAGTAAATAAGGCAGAATAACTATAGAAGAACAAAGTTTGGATAGAAAGGTTTAAAAAACTAGAACAACATGAAAATGTATGTCGTTAAAATAAATAATGAAACAAAGATTGATGAGCACAAATATATTTCCAGCTTTAAAGCTGCGTAAGCTGCTAAAAGACCGTGTTTGCGTCTAGCCGAAAACCTATCCGAACAATCTTTAAAAATTTCTGGCGATTCTAGTCGAATCAAGGATGGACAATACCACCGCAAAACACTGTGTCAAGTGGGACCGGCCGTGACAAAACGTTGTGTAACAAATGATTGTTCAGAACATGTTCGATGTAGACTCGATGAAAAGTAATTCAACCACATACCATTATTCACTACGCATTTTAAAACTGCTGCACTGTCAACCTATCTTTGGGAACATCTGCATGATACGCTGCATGTACTCTACCATTTTGTAGGTTGTGAGTATCTTCCAACAGAAACAGAAATAGAATATCACAATCAACGTCCCGCTGTAGCAACCCCTTACTTCGAATCACTCGAGTTTTCTTTTGTTTTACTGTTAATCCATGAATTCGCTGTTCTTTATACGCATTGAGTTTCAAATCATGGGTCAATCAATGCTATTCTGGATCGACGAATGAGAATTGTTCAGAATCTTGGCCCTGATTGTGTCGGATTCCGACGAACTTACTTCCTTACACGTTTCACCATTTGTTTCATCCGTTGGATGAGGTTCCTGCCTTTGGTTGATTTTGTACGTACCCGTTGTAACCGTGCGCTGCCCTGACTCAATTGGTTTGGCAAACAAGGCAGCTTAAGCGCCACTCTCCCAGGAGAGACTGCCTGTCAGTTGAATTGCCCGACTATTAAAAAGCATGGACTCAATGGTCTGGTAAGCCTGGCACGGTTGCGGATGCGAAAGCGAGAGACAGCCAAATCTCTGATTTCGACTAATCGCTTCACGAAAAGATACCTTTTTCCATCCAAAATATCACGACCGATAATTAAGAAGGATTGGGGAGTTCCGAGGAGTACCGATAACGGAAACTTTAGGTAAACTACAAAAACGGATAATCCATACGCAACGCGATTCAAACTCTTGGGGATAACGTAACGGAAAAGATCTCTTTATTCGAAACTGCTGATGATGAACGTGACGGAAATGCTGTCGGTAAAACTGGGTCGGGTTTAGTGCTTCCACATAACGAGGGGTGGTGGCGACAGTTGCAAACGGTTGATTGCTGGTCGGAAACGTAGCATATGGTGACGGATGCTACGGGACACGGTGGTAACGGCACGTGTCAGTCGGACGTTCGGGTTGACTCCCGCCCGTTTCGTTGCGGTTTTCTCGTCGCCCACGTGGAAAAAGATATCTGCTCCGGTTCTCGGGAACCAGACAAAACGCACTCCAACACTACTCCGACAGGTCAACGAAAGATTCCTCGTCCCAGACTCTCCGCCTGTTTATGTCCCGTATTCAATAGCACCTCTTTTTTACATACCTTACTATTTTTACCGTTCCAATTCTTGCAGAACAATAATTTGTAATAAATTCTTAGCTAAACTAACTGTAATTACTACCTATTAAATTGGAAACAATGAAGAAAAGTTACCAAAAGATCTTTCCACTATATTATCACCACGTTTCTCACCACTTGGAAATGTATTCAAGAACACTTATTCGGCGCGATCTGCTCACCAACCGCTCCGCAAACGAAATGACCGAGAAAACCCCAAGCCTGTATGAGATCAGCCTCTAGATCTTTCTTTTGTATGCACAGAAAAAAAATCTGAAATTTCATTGTGATCAGAGCATGTAAAATTTTATTTCATTCCACACGAAGCAGCAACTTGCATGAAAAAGTTCTAACAAAGATGGGTATTTGCATACAATATTATGTATGGAATGTCCCAGAACATTACATGATGTATAATGCAATATTTTATGTTTTGTGACGCTCCATTTATGTGCATGATATTGAACAGAAATTCACACTAATTTTGTTAGCTGTGTGCCAAGTGGCTGCTTCAACGAATTTCCGCGTATGGGTACGTTTTGCGTGAAACGGCGTTAGTCATAATCAGCGCGCCATCTATGTTTTGAACCATGCAACAATTTATTAGGGTGTAGCTTACGAAATCATTTCGTCCTGCCCATAATATTTTTTTTCCGGGAGCAATATTTTTTTGTTTGAACTGACTACAAGTTTTCTGATAGTTTTTTTTTTTTATTTGCCAAACAAGTGAAGTGAAAAAAAAAACGTTAAAAATTCATCAAAAGTTACACCGTCTCGTGATATCTTTTCATGGTGCGGAAGATAAATGTGTCGTTCACACCGATGTGTTTAAGTCGTCTCAAGATCTCACACGGTCTACATTTCTTCAAATATACATCTACTATCGGCTCTCATTTTGCGTCCATGTTTTTAGCGTAGCCAAAACAAACAATCTTCCAAAACAAATCACATCCGTCAAATGCCAGATGATTATACGTACATTAAAAACTAGGCACATATCGGTTATCAAAACTGTACAAGAGATACTCTGAGACTAAAACTGACAGGCAACCTTTGCCACCCTGTAAAGTAATGACAGGAAGCAAGAGCAGGCCAAATGATTGTAGCCTTGCATGCTGTTTGTTTAAGTGAAGCAACTTTGTTTGGCAGATAATTCTTCACGTAGAATTTACCTTTGATTGTGTCTGTCGTAATGAATGGACGAGGAATTTTTCCACATCCGCATATGGCCTGGTATTACATTCTTACCGATTTTTTGTAAATGGCTTTCACAGAAACATCCTTTCCCCTATATTTACACACATATATTATTTAGCTTTTTACATATTTATTACTAAGCTTTAATTTGATAATTGTTTAACTGCTTAGTCAATATTATTGTTATGCTTGATCTTTTCAGGAAATCGAAAACAAATAAAATTTTTTTTTTTTTTTTTTTTTTTTTTTTTGTTGTGTTGAGAAGCGTTTTGTGTGTGGATCGCAGTGTCCTTTTCTTCTCTGTTTTCTAATTTTTGTTTTGATTATTGTATTGTTTTTGTTATAAGAGAGGGAGGGGGAGGGGGGGGGTTTTTTTTTTACTTTTGTTATTGAGTCTTAAATCTTCATTTTTCTTTTTTTTTTTTTTTTTTTTTTTTTTATTTTTTATTTTTATTTTTTATTTTTTTTGGGGTGTAGGGGAGAGCGATAGGAAAATTTTGGTATTTTTTTTGGGGTTGGGGGGGGGGGAAAGGGAAAAAAAAAATAATTAATCAAATTTTTTTTTTATTTTTTTAAAAAATAAAAAATTAAAATCTCGCCCAGGGTGGCCACTCAATTTTCATTTTCAAATTCCCGGTTTTCACGGACCAAATGTTAAAAATTTCCCGGTTTAAGACTGGTTTCCAGATGAGGAAAAGCGTCTTTGTATTTTAAATGGAGCCCGGGATTTGAATTCCCGTGGCGGGAATTAAGTCTACACAAGAATTACGGTTTTTTTTTAGTGTAAACCCAACCGCGAGATTTACTCTGGAAAATAAAATTCATCTCTACACACTACTTCTTCGGCGGGAACAAAACATTTTGATTTGTTGTCATGCGGATTTTGCATGTTTGAATTCGAATAGAAAAAAAAAGGTTAAAAGGAGAGCCGAGTTCCGAAACAGTTTTTTTTTATTTTGATGTGCTCAAAGACTTGATGGTTTTGACAGTCAGTATGAACAGCTAACACAGGGAGAAATATTGAACGAAGAAAATATTGAGCTCACAAAAAAGAAGAAAAGAAACGCGTTACCAAAACGACAAAACGGGATAAGGAGATTGACACTTGCGCTTTGCGAAGAAATTTCGAAACATCCTTGCTTGTACCAAATAACAAGAAAGGAGAATTCCAACAAGATAGCTAAATACGCTATTTGGCAACAAATCAGTTGTACTATTTGATTTAGAGCCGTTTTCGGTTATTGTGGTAATGCTCCACTGGTATCGCGCTTCTTATAATTTAAAAAAAAAAACGGCTGTCGAAATACGATGAGTGTTAATTCGCAAATAAAATTGTTGAAATTGGGCGACGAATATGAGCTCAGTATCACCAAAAAAGCGAAAAAGTGAACTAGAGAGATTAATAATTATGATTTGGTTTTCTGATTTCATTCAAACTCATAGGACAAATATATTTTGTTTTCATAGGGAAACGTTTGCCTGACAGAAAGTCCAATACTTTCTATGCGCTTGAGAAAAGAGATTAGACGTCATAACACACGTTGCTTCACGCTACACGAATGAGCCAAGATATGTAAAGAATGTAAATCAATTGACATACTCTAAAACTTCACAGATCGTTATGGATGAACACGTTAAGATAGGAATATTGAGAGTTCGATGGTAGTCACACCCAATCTAAATTATATGAATAATCATGTGAACATAAATTCCCGGTTTTTTCCCGGTTTCTCCCGGTTTTTTAAAATTCCCGGTTTTCCCGGTTCTGTGGCCTCCCTGGTATCCTAAAGCTTATGGGGACACTTAGGGGGGGTGGGGGGGTTCTCCGCTTCTCTTTTCAAAAGGTGGGGGTATAATTTCCTTCCTTTTTCCCCCCGGTTTAAGGGGGGGGGGGGGGGGGCTCTGGGGGGTTGGGGGGGGGGGCCTCTTTTTTTTAGGGGGGGGGGGTTTATCGCAAATTCTTTATTAAAAAAAAGGGGGAAGGGGGGTTCCCTTTTATAAAAGATTGGAGTTGTTTCCCTTGGTTTGTGGGGTTGGTTTTTTGTTTGGGGTTTGGTGTGGTTTCGGGGTTTTGGTTTTATTGATTTAGGTGGTTGGGGTTTCGAAGATTTTGCCAGTTTATTTTTTTTTTTATGTATATAATTAGTGGGCGAGTATGTTGGTTTTTTGTCGCTTCTTGGTGGTGGTGTTGGTTGGAATACCCTACCATCATGTCGATTGTAGGATCAGCGGAACCGGGTTTTCTGCCCTGTTCTACGAAAGAGTACTGTTCTTGATACTTGCTTAATGCGGTATGAACTGCTCCGACGCTCACATCTTCTTCCTTAGCCGATTCTTCCGATCGAAAGACCACTGACGGTTCCCCATTTGTCCACAATTCGTTTTCTTTACTCGGGAAAAAGACCACGCGTTTTCAAACTTCCGTGCGGAATTTGGAAAAAAAAACCGGCAATACCAGTTTAATTTGGATGCAAACGACAGGACGCAGCCAATTTCAGCTCGTAGTCAATCTTGTCCAGGGCCATGTCATTTGATTTGTTGTGATTGTATTTCTGCTTGTTCAGATAATTTAGGTTCAAAATCTAGAAGTTGAAATTCGGTACGCTGGTGACTGTGATTAAATCAAAAGTAATTTTGGTTTGATTGTGAATATTTTCGAACCAAAAAACCATATTACATTAAACGTAATTTCAGGTAATTCATAATTCCCATCGAGCCTACGAAACTTTAGCAAATAAACATACTTTATCCCAAGGATCATAATGGTATGGCACAGACCGATGTGAATTAGCGCTCAATTTGAGAAACCCAAAACGTTTGTCGACAATTTAACGTTTTTCCCCAAATTAAGAACTCTACCGCTGTTTTCGTAAGTCCGTTCCGTTGTTAGCAGCCCGGCAATAATTGCACGATTAGTTAGCAGTTTGGAGTTGTAATAATCTTCAGAGACGTGATTATCATGTATAGCTCAAATGTTTGCAGGGTAATTGATGAGCGGTGTTTTTGATGTCTAACCATTGCAAGGGGGGAATTTGAAATCTACTATATTTTTTGCTGTTAAAATATGTTTTTATGACGTCAAAATGTATTTTTTGTTAAAAATCAAGCGATCACAAACAGTTTATTGTCGTTAGTGTTCTAAATGCACTTCCACGATTATTACTGAAGAGCTTTCAATGCCAATGTTCTTTCCAAGCAGCAAAAACATACTGTGAGTCAATGGATTCGTGTAATATTCCTTTAATCAAAATTTAAAAACAAAGCAACATGCAAACTAAGTATGATTTTTGATAAATTCGGCACTATTCCTGTATTATTTGTCCTGATAAATTAAAAGTGTTCTCTTTTTAATCCATCACTTTCTTCATAAATCAGCTGTATTTCACCAATAGAACAAGTATTTTTTTAGGTTCTTAGATTTGGAGATATCGAAACAAACTTACAACTTCAAATTAATTAACCCCGCTCTACTCTACCTAGTATTTGTTCGATGTGAATTCTTATACCTTTGTTCAGACTACAGAATTTCAATATGATACAAGGCTATCTAGATTTTATTTAACCAGTTCAGTTATTTGGAAGGCTTAATCAAGTAAGCATTAGGTAGCCTATATTTCATTGTTTTTTATTTTTTGGCATAACAAACATGACTGACATTTACTGAGTACGAATTGGGCAAGGGAACGGTACCGATATCTTGGATGATAATTTTTAACAACATCATTATTTCACCTTACAACTCCGTTCTTTGAATAAGACGTAATATATCGCTCAATGGAATGCGTCCAGCAATAATTTCAATATAATTTTTATTCTTTTCTTTTAAAAGGATACAAATTACGGTTGGTTTTCCACTCAGATTTTAATGCAACGCATCATTCTTTAACTAGTTCGATTTTGACAGCTGAATATTCTCAATATCTGACTATATTTTCTACAATTTCGATGGATCTATGGTTTCCTTTTTTTAAAATGTTGTTTTATGTAGTTTATATACTTAATAGAAATAGAATTAGTTTTAAGGAGTCAACCAGAACGTTCAATAATTTCAGTTAATTATACTCAATACGCCCAAAAACATGAATAATTCCAAAAATAACAACTGAGCTAAATCAGAAGGGACTATTTCATTAGTGTCACTCCCACTTTCAAGGATGAAGTGATAAGAGAAAAATACACAGCACTTTTTGTAGCTCGTTCTGTAGTATTTTTGTAAATACGCATAATTACTGCTAACAACATTCAATTCTCTGCATATTTCAGAAGACCTCTAGCAAATCACCACCCCAAGATGTTCGGATTCCACCCAACCAAATCCAAACCCTTTCCCCTTGAAAACCAATAATGGCCATTTTTAAACGATTCAATTAGTACAAATATCCAAATACCTTCACACACCCAAAACGAGCTCCCGCAAATCAAAGCCTCTGATTGTCCCCTCATCCACCGTCCAAGTCCCCGCAACCCATGTCTACAAGCACTAGCCACAGAGCCTTTGACTACACACAGATACCCACGGAGAGCATATGTGCAGTGCACTAGCAGCAAACAGCAGCCAGCACTCTTCCGAGACCCGATCGACTTATACCTTTTGCCCGTTTTTGTTTCTTCTCTCCTATACCCAATACCTGTTGTTTGTTAACCGCAGCTCAGCAGCCACCAACCGAGCACTAAAATGTTCGCTAATGTCGTTCGCTTTCAGTTTCATTCGAACCACGGTGCGGTCAAGAAGCATTCTTACTCTGAGTCGTCGTCGTCGGTACGTCGTTCGTTGAAAGACACTTACCAGTTTGTGAAGACGCGTGCGTTCAACAACAGCAGTCCTATAACAGATCTGTTGGCTCACATTGCTGGGCGCGCGAGGTGCAGCGCGTGAAAGGAAAAAAAAAGGTCACAGAACTAACAATTGGTGTGGTGTGTTGTGTGGCGGTTTTCGTCAAGTGTTGCTACTACAAGGTGTATTATCGAGCAGAAGTCGGTTTCTGTTGCAGCTGATTCTGTTGCAGCTACTTAGTAGAGAAGGAGAGGGGTTCAGTGGGTTATGTTGTGACCCCGCTGACTGCTGGGTGGCGGGTGCGAAGACCACGTGTGTGCCTGTGCGGGTGTTTGTGTGACTACAACTGTGGGGCGCACGGCTCAAAAGGTGCAATGGGTGTGCAATCGTGAATTACGGGGCGTGAGAACCTTAAGTGAGTAGGCAAAATTTTCTTGTCCATTTTGTTAGTTCTTGCGTTTATTTTTGGAAGATTAGTTTTATAGTCTTGGGGTTTGTTTTCTTTTGAATGGAAAATAACTGCGAAGTGCATGTGCGGTATATTGTACGTAAGTGTTGTTGGTGATCTTGATTCTCATCGGTGCGGTGGCAGGCAGGCAGGCAGCGCTGGACGAACAAGCAACAAGGTTGGGAAATTTTTTGAACTAGTACAAGTCGATCGGATTGAGAGGGAAAATTACCAGTGCCAGCCGTAAAAAAAAAAAAAAAAACTTTTAAGTGCATCGTGTGTAGAGCAACAAGAAGTCTTTTTTTATGGTTTTAGTGACCTAAGGGGCTTTTACTACGAAGACGGGTTTATGTGAGTTTGGACAATGGCATTTATTTATTTCAAGTTGAGGATCACCTACAACCCTGACGTGTTTGTGTGGTTTATAGAATTTATACAATTATCTTCGATTGTTGACGTATAGATCATTCATACATACTTTGCAATTTAGGAAGATCGATGTTTAGTTATTGAAATCGTATTGATAACAAGGCAATAATTCAATGTTGTAATGTTATTCAGACGTTTGCTTATTTCAAACGTTGTTTAGTCGAATAAACACAATACATGAACACATTTTACAATACTGATTTAACAATACAAAAATTGATAGATAATATGATTGAAATTTACATTCGTGGAGCCAAAAATTACCAAACATGAATGATATGTCCAAAGGAACAAAAGCTCCTCATATAGCCACTAACAAAGCAGAGCTTCTGTATTGTTTGGTTTATTATCCGATTGAAGGTAAAATGTTCAATGTAAAAGACAAGCATAAGCTAATAAAGTTATAATATTAGAAAACAGTAAACCCTGTTCAAATAGTATGAATGTTTTCTTCGTGCTGTCAAATATTCGCACTTTCTCAAAATAATGCTTGACAAGACAAATAGGTGAAATGTGAACTTCGGTAATGTAGACTATTCTCGGCAACCAATTTTTGAACTTTCAATTCAGTATAGTATTCGATCATAATACTTACTTTTAGTTTATTTTTCCATCAAATTAATCACACGCAATCGAAATGCAGCTGATTTTGTATTGCCTAGAATAGAACAACAGTCCCACACGCAATTTAAATAGAATGATTGGCCAAAACAGGACTGCCGACAACAGTTGCACTCATTCGAGAATTTTGGAGCTCTATGAAACCAGTTCCAAGAAGTTGTGGAAAATTCTGACGTTTGTAAGAGATAGGGGAGTAAGGAGCAAATAAATGTAAACTAACAAAAATATCAGTGGCGTGATGGATGCTGAGAAAACACTCATAAAAGGGTATCATCTGCTAAGATTTCCGAGAGTTTCCTTTTTTTTTCTTTAAAAATAATCATAATAATCATTTGGGGATCCAAATAACTTCTCATCAATTCCTAAAATCGCCATTCAAAAACTTCATGCTCCTTGTTCCGTAGTGCACTTTGTTCTGTAGAGTTATGCGGAATTCGAGAGGTTTAGAGAAGTTTATTGGCTTATTGAGGCCCTCGGTATATTATCAAGATTCTGATAGCATGATCTTGAGATTTGTTGTCGTCACCTTTGGAACATGGTTATAGTTCCCATTTCAGATTTCATTGTTCGATTCCGGTTAATGAGAACGCGGACTTGGGAACTTTGGTGGTTTTTCGATCCACAAATCGCTGATGTCTTCCTAATTTTCCGTCAACACAGTCACTCGCTAGCTGGCGACCTGCATGGTCTGGAGATAATTTTCAGCAATATATTCAATCATCCTGAAAGTCTCAAAGAATTTGTGTGTGTGTGTGTGTGTCCAATCTAACACCCACCGGCCGGCAAGGGTATTATGCAAGAAATCTGTATGCAATAGTTTTTTTTATGTGACCATTGAAAACAGCTTTAATCCGGGAATTAGAAAGTGTTGCTCTATTGCCGATCCAGTAACCCATTTCAGAATGTCTGGAGAGTCACGCCCATTCCAAGGTTATTTTCACACGCAATAAGCTCCGTATGTAAACATGACCGTTTTCATGTGGATAACGGTAAAGTAAACACATTTCCAGGATCAAAAATAATCAAACCTATTGCGCTTATATATTGTATATAAATGTTATAACTGGTTGGGTCTCACCATATTTCGCAGGTTCGCTATAAGACTCGCTCTTCTGGAATTGCGCTGTTCTCTTTGCTAAAGACTCGTCTTGTTTATTTGTTGAATTTTCTCCCCTTGTTAGGAGTGTTTTCTTTGGGTGTTCTATTTTGTTTCTTCTCCTTTTCGTAATATTATCCTTTTGTTGATCTTCAAGTGCTTCAACCTTCCTTAATGTAGGGTCTATATTGTCTCGGTGTTTCTGCTGACTTTAGTAGCGCATTTCGAAACTCACAATGTGTCATAAGGCACCACTCGCGGCCATGGGATAGAGAAGAGTACAGGAGAAAGGAGAAAAGCATTAGTAACTGGTAACATGCTATGCACATCCTCCTCCCTTAGCTCAGTCGGTAAAGGCGCAGCTACAAAGCAACACCATGCTAGAGGTGGCTGGGTTCGATTCCCGGTCTGGTCTAGGAATTTTTCGTAAAGGAAAATTTCTCGACTCCCTGGGCGTATGATTGTACTTGCTACACAATCATACTAATGCAAAAATGGTACTTGACATCGAAAGCTCTTAATTAATAACTGTGGAAGTGCATTTAGAACACTAAGTTGAGAGCAAGCAATAAGCTAATTGTGAAAGCAATAAGCTTGAAATGCTAAAGAAGAAGAAGAAGAAGGAAAAGAAGAAGAAAAAAAAGAACATGCTATGCGTATGTGAGATTTCATGGTGATATTCTCACAACGGCCGTTCAGAACGGATCGACGGATGCATATGAGAGATCATTCCCGATGAGTTTCCACTCGTTTACTCCATTCCATCACGTTTAGTTATAGAAGACTCAAAACATTTTACAACGTGTTAAGGGGCGATACGGTCAAAATTTGGTCAATATCAACTTGACGTATTTCTTTCAATTTTGCATTTAAAAAACCTGAACACCCCTCATTTTGAAGGTGTGTGTGTGTGTAGAATGTTGCTCCTATTTTGATTTTGGAATTCACTCTTCAGTTATCAAAATGCCGTCCAAGCAAGAAGAGCAGCGTATCAAAATTTTGCTCGCGCATCGCGAAAATCCGAGCTACTCGCACGCAAAGTTGGCAAAATCGCTAAAAGTTGCCAAATCAACCGTTACAAATGTAATTAAAGTGTTTGGGGAACGTTTGTCGACAGCCAGGAAGTCTGGATCGGGGGGAAATCGAAAACCGGAAGCCGCTGAGACGACAAAGAGAGTTGCCGGTAGTTTCAAGCGAAACCCTAACCTATCTCTCCGAGATGCCGCAAATAAGCTGGGTGTATCGTCTACAACCGTGCATCGAGCCAAAAAACGAGCCGGACTATCGACTTACAAGAAGGTAGTGACTCCAAATCGCGATGATAAACAAAATACGACGGCCAAAGCGCGATCCCGGAGGCTGTACACGACGATGCTGACGAAGTTTGACTGCGTGGTAATGGACGACGAAACCTACGTCAAAGCCGACCACAAGCAGCTTCCGGGACAGGAGTTTTATACGGAAAAAGGAAGGGGAAAGGTAGCAGATATTTTCAAGCACACGAAACTGTCAAAGTTCGCAAAGAAATATCTGGTTTGGCAAGCCATCTGTACCTGTGGCTTGAAAAGCAGCATTTTCATAGCTTCTGGGACTGTCAACCAAGAAATTTACGTGAAAGAGTGTTTGAATAAACGTCTGCTGCCTTTCCTGAAGAAACACGGTTGTTCCGTACTGTTTTGGCCGGATTTGGCATCTTGCCATTACGGTTAAAAGGCCATGAAGTGGTACGCCGCCAACAACGTGCAGGTGGTTCCCAAGGACAAGAACCCTCCCAACACGCCAGAGCTCCGCCCAATTGAGAAATACTGGGCTATTGTCAAGCGGAACCTAAAGAAGACCAAAAAAACTGCTAAGGACGAGCAGCAGTTCAAGGCAAACTGGCTTTCTGCGGCGAAGAAGGTGGACAAGGTGGCTGTATAAAATCTGATGGCAGGGGTCAAGCGTAAGGCCCGGCAATTGGGATTTGGAAAAGCGAAAGCCTAACTGAATATTTTTCCTGAATTTTATACTAATTGAACTTGAAAAAGAAATTTAATTTGATTTTTTAAATAAACGATTTCACCGATTTACACGCGTTTTCCCTTGACCAAATTTTGACCGTATCACCCTTTACATTTGGGAATATCAGGGCAATGATCCCTCCCCCATGATTCAAGTCATCATTACAAGCTGTTCATTTTGTTCAGGCACTTTTGAATATTGATGTGAAATGTACCGCGACCAAGCCGGCAGAACGCGCCCATACCCCTTTCTGAACCGAAGGGCAGGGCTTAAAGTCTCAACGAATTTTTGTATCAAAAGGTTGGATGTGGATCGTGTGATGTCTCACCGCATGTTTATTCACTATGCTTGTTTCGTGTTACCTGAATTGGCAGCAGTATCTGTGAAAATTAACATGATATTCAGGACGCAGACTACATATTTTGTTCTAGTGATCTAGAAATCTGATTTTTCATTTTCATTTTCAATATCAGAGCAAGTAAAATTGTATTTCTTTGCACACGAAGCAGCAACTTGCATGAAAAAGTTATAATCTAGGCGAGCTAATGTATACAACATGATTGCCAATGTATGGAATGTCCCTGAACTTAACACGATTTATAATGTTAATTTGTAAGTTTTGTAACGCTCCATTTTTGTGCCTGATTTTGAATGACAGGAATGTGTTGCCGTGACACTTACTTTTTTGTAAGCCGACAACATCTCGGCACTTCCACTAGAAATCACTTGGATGTTGGATGAACCTTCTTATTTAGCAGAAGGAACAGTTTTGTGAACGGCACGTCGAATTCGAGTAACGCTGAGTAAACAAAAAGCTCATCGTATGATCTGATTTAGACGTGTTTTTTTTTCTCAGAATACTCCATATTTAGTCTGTTTTAAAAGATGCACAACAGAAATATTAAAATATATGTACCAATTTAAAACTACAGTGAAGATGCTGTTGAGGCCACTCACAAAGTGTTAGTGCTTGACTTCTTGAGAATACAAGAAAAAAAACTGAACACGAAACAAGTGTGCTCGAAGACTATCGACAACTTCGAGATTGGTTTTTTAAACTGCAAAACAAAAGAATGTCATTATCGAGTGTTATCGGACCAAGAAGCTGTTCTAAATACCTACGCAAATCAAAAAGTTTGTCTCTACCGTTACTATTTGGTTTTGATTGGTTTCTATCCGTTTTTATCTGTTTTTTACCGTTACTGTCGACAAAATGTGTACGAGAATGTCTGTAGACGCGGTGGTGCCTATTAATTAGAAGACAAGAAGCTCTGTTTTAGCTTAAATTGGTTTCTTGTTACTATGACAGATCCATTCTGGAATGGTAAAACGTACAAGAGATCTAATAAGAGCATGAGTATGATTGACCGTCCGAGTTTGCTACTGCATTATGTCCAGATCAGCAGTATTCACACAGAGAATCAACAGATCATGCTTGAAACTAACATACATCCTCAATGTGTAAAAACCGGTGAGGTGATAAGTCACATCTCATATGTACTACCGTTCATTGTAGCACGGAAACTAACGGGCTCTCCTCTCTGTTTGAATTGATCAAGCTTTAATAACCACTGATTGTCCTCGCCATGAAGAGCCAAAAACGGGTTGGAAGGATCGATAGGTAACATCACCTTTACGTATCAACGGGATTATAAAGAGTCTCCTTCCAACAACAAGATTGAACAATTGGTCTAGAACGCGAGCTATCGATCAAGAGGCTGTCCCAATGAGTGGAGAGAAGAGTCCGCTTTTTATCCACGTACTATTAGCAAAGGTAATTCCCACTGTCCCCATTCATTTTGCTTCAATCGGGTGCCCTGATGGTCCCTCCCATATCCGGATTATATGAATGTTTGTGTAAGAGATTAAAATGTATGTATGTGTGAAATATATTTGACATCCACTGGTTTGTTACTGAAAATTAAAAATCACGTGTGTATTAATAGTTTTCGAAATACTAAAAAACAGAGCAGATCATTCCAATTATCATAGATAGATCTTCAGTAAAAAGATATGTGGTTTGTTTTTAATGATAATCAACTGATTTATCTATGACGTATCAAAAGCTTTATTTAAATTCACGCCGAAACCACGATTCCAAATCTTATGCCCAGACAAGACACAGAAAAAATACCCAAATGATGGAGATGAACCTGAAGACTGAAAATCTCGATAATGAAAATAAAAGTGTCGTGACTAGATTGACTACTTTAAGTTCAAATCAACCTTATGTTTATAGTACTGTTTATAGGTAAAATGAGTATTGTTTCGTTCCTTATACATTTCCTAACTTTGACAGTTGATTGTGGCCATATTGTTGAAGCTACAAGTGTTAAATAAGCTATCATTTATTCAGCGTGTCTTTCCAAATTACCATGGAGAGTTATAGCGTCCAACAACACGTGCAAGTGATAACATTGCTTTCTCAAAATAGGTGTTCTCTACGAGCAACGTTCCGAGCGCTTCGCCTATTTTACGGTCGCAATAATAGTCCTGCCGAGAGGACTATTCGCAGTGTGGTGAATAAATTCGAGGAAACTGGTTCAGTGAAAGCTCAACCACCACCCGAACGTTAGCGGAACGCAAGGTCTGCCGAGAATATCGCCGATGTACACGAAAGTGTATAGGACAACCCGCGGCAGACAATTCCGCGCCGCACAATAACTCGGCCTCTCGCAGACTTCAACTTGGCGAATTTTACGTCGAGACTTCGGTCTGCATCCATACAAGATCCAATAGACCCAAGAGCTCAATCTTAACGATCGTAGACAACGTCGCGTTCGCTGATTGGGTTTTGTAGCAGCTGGGAACAGACCCCAATTTTGTTCGAACAACCTTCTTCAGCGACGAGACTCATTTGGGAAGGTCTATTAATTATGTCACGCAGTAAGGGGGGAGGGGGTGTTTGGGAAAACGTGACAATCCACACAAAACATTTTGAAGGTCCATACAAAAAACTTGACAACTGGGGGGGGGGGGGGGGTATGTGTTATATAAAGGCACATTTTGCGTGACATAATTAATGGACGTTCCCTTTTTAGCTAAAAGTCTATGTGAACAAGCAGAATTGTAGAATTTGGGACAAGGTCAATCCACATAAGGTCCACAAAGAGGCCATCACCGTCAACGGAGAGCACTACAGGTCGATGATTACCGACTTTTTCTGGCCTAAACTAGACGACATGTTTGTGAACGATTGGTGGTTCCAACAGGACGGTGCAACACAGCGCACAATCGATATTCTGCGTGAGTTATCTCCGGGCATGGTTATTTCGCGCGGAGGCGATGTCAACTGACCACCAAGAGTGACTTGTGAGGTAATGTTAAGTCGCAGGTCTATGATGCCAATAAGCCGCAAACCACCGATGTCCTCAAAGCCAACATTAGTCAAGCCATCAACGAGATTCGGCCCGATTCGTGTGCCAGAGTCCTGGAAAATTGAACCTCAAGAAAGCACGTCACCAAGCGAAGCCGAGGCGGCCAGTTGAACGATTTCATATTCATAATGGTATTAAAATAAACCTCGTCAATACCTCACACACAGTTTGTTTTATTCAACTTTGAAGATAGGAAATGCTTACTCGAAAACCGTCTGCATGAACATTCCACGCGTACTTCTATAATTTCTACCTAAGAATCGTTTTGTACCTTACAACTTTTTTTTCTTAGAAGTATCCATCTTGCAATGTACACTGATAGGCAAAATAAAGTGCCCACCTCATCATGTTTTGCATTTCTCTTATTTATTTGGTTCAAATTATAGTAAACACACTTTAGTCTTTTTTCATATCTTAATTTTCTTTTTTCTTTTCAAGTTTCACGTATGGAATAATAATAAAAAAAAGAGTTCGACTTGAGAAAAAAAATCAATTCGAGTTGAAAAACAAAGAGTGACAAAAAAAGTGCCCACTTCATTTTGGCTCCCGGGAAGATAAATTTAAGTAAAAGAAAAGCATTTAAATAATTTATGTGTCCTCCTTTGGCCTTCAGGACCAGCTGCAGGTGCTTCGGCATGCTCTCCACCAGGTTCTGTTAGATGCTGTGGATCAAGCTCTTCCCAGGCGCGCTTCAGGGCTTCAAAATAGTTGAATTTATTGGTAACACCAGTTTTGTCAACCCTGGCATCTAGAATCGCCCACAAATTCTCGATAGGGTTGAGGTCTAGGCTTTGTGAAGGACATTTAAGCAGTTTGATCAGACAAGACCGGAAGAAAGACTCGGTTTTCTTGGCAGCATGCTTCGGGTCGTTGTCCTGCTGAAATACGAATTTCTCTTCAAGACCCGTCTGGATCAGCGAAACCTTCAGATTTTCTCGCAGGATGTTGAAATAGGAATCTGCCGTCATTATCCCGTCGATTTTCACGAGGCTACCCACTCCACTCCACGAAAAACACCCCCAGACCGTCACATTTCCTCCTCCATGCTTCACCGTGCCTTGGATGTGGCGCTCCTGAAGCTCCTCACCCGATCTGCACCACACACGAACCCGCCGCTTTGGATTAAAAAGCTCGAATTTTGATTCGCCCGTCCAGAGAACCGTTTTCCAGAGCTCTACGGGCTTATCAGCATGCTCATTAGCAAACCTGAGCCGTTTGGCTTTGCTTGCCTTGATGATAAATGAGCGCGTCCGGGCAACTTTGTTAATCAGACCCTGTGCTACAAGACGGCGACAAACAGATCAACCAGAAGCTGATAGCAGAAGGGTTTCCTGGATCTCACGGACAGTTACTTTTGGGTTTTTCTTAACTTCACGCATGATCTTGGTGTCCGTTCGTGTATCCGTTTTGCGCTGCCTGCCTCTGCCAGGGCGATCCACCACTGATCCGAACGTTTTTTGTTTCAGTAGAATTTTCCCATTGACGCTGCCTTGCTAATACTGTACTTCCTAGCGACAGCCCGGTGCGATTCACCGTTTTGCACGAAACGAATCACCAATTTTCGGATACACAAGGGAATGGCTGTCGAAATCATAACGTTCTCCATTGTTTCAACTGTATCAAACGCGATCACGTGTACAAATGCACCAGTTCAAGCCGTTTGCTTTAAAACATGTCAAAATATCAAAACATAAACAATCGAGGGGTCTTTCGACGGAAACTTATCGAAAAAATATCGACTTTTTTGTCACTGATTTTTTTTTCAATACAAATTCATTTTTTAGTTCTTTAAGTCGAACTCTTTTTTTATTATTATTCCATAGGTGAAACTTGAAAAAAATATAAAAACTAAGATATCAAAACAGACTACAGTGTGTTTACTTTAATATGAACCAAATAAATGAGAGAAATTCAAAAAATGACGAGGCAGGCACTTTATTTTGCCTATCAGTGTATGGCCGGTTTGCCTATCTTGAGACAAAATTTCATTCTAATGAAAAATGGTGTTTTTCTTTAAATCTACTTAAATTGATTGAATTTTTTTTCAGTGTGGCAATTTTTAGATTTGGATTCTTTCCAATATGTCTATTAATTTTTTTTACTAATTTTGTGTAAGTCACCCATACAACACTCCGTTGTGGGCTAAGTCATTTTTCGATTATATCCATTTGAGAAAAAAAATGATTAAAAAATAGATTGGCCCTTTTCAAAAGACACTCTTGATCAATTTTGGAAAAACTAACTACATGCTTTTGTGGCTTTTTGTGACAAAGTCTACATGTTCAGAAAATTTCATTGAAATCTGAGAGGGTGCTGCCAACTCCGAATACAAGTTGGCGTGAAATGCGTCTTCTGCTTCTTTCGGAAGCCAACAGTGTTAATATAAAATCCTCCGTTCTACAGGCGCCCAAGAAACCCCCAAGCGAATTTCAACCACAGATACAACTAAAACAGTCGAGATCACCAAAACACTGTCTGGTCGCTCACCCCTAGAACCGTCAACTTCATTGACAATCACACATATACATTCGGTTACAACGAACGCACAGCTCACTAAAGACCGTCAAAATACATTACAGAACACTGCAGTACTCCCTTCATACGAAAGAGCTTCGAGGCGGTTGGGAGCGTAATTTCGCCATCCTCAGCTAACTGCACCAAGCAGGTTGTAGCAAGAAATGGAGCCGATGCAGTACCGTAACGTATGCATTAAAAAAAATCGAACTGATTTTAGCGATTTTTCATCCGAATACCCTTCGACCTGGTGGTCAATTCTCCTATGCATCACCAATCGTAGCAACCTTGTTGAAAACAGAAAAATATTGACAGCGTTATCAGTTGATGTGCAGCAGCCATGGCGAAAAATGTTCTCTGCACCGTACAGTCTTTTTGGACATTTGAGCCTTTCAATAAAAACGATGAAATACTCCATGGCGATAGGCTACTGATGCAACTCACATTTCAGTAAATGGTAAGAAGAAACAATCTAGTCGTCGATTACTTCGAAGACAGTATGCATCATTGCGTAACACTGGCAAGTTCTATGGATAAGGCCGGCAACTATTTCATCAGGATATTCTCGGTCTGCGCTTCGAAAAAGTTGGCGATTTTTGGTCAGAAATTCAGTGGGTTTATCATAGCTGTTTCATAGCTTCAACGAATACCAAAAAAAGGGAAACTCTTGGGTTTCGTTGACCTGCTGCAGAAGCATGACCACACAGGATCATCGTAGAAAAAAGAAGAAGAAGAAAAAACGAAAGTCGGCAGTGCAGGGTTCAGTGTCTACCCGCATCCAGCTTTGGAAGTAATTTTAAACCCGACAGAAGACATTTGACATAATCGGAAAACGCTCGAACAATAAGTGAATGAGGCAAATGAACAACGAAGAAACTCAAAAAAAAAAAAATCACGAGATGCTCTTGACTCGAGATAGTAAACGTAAAAGGTTATTCACAGCTGGTATCATGCAATTGGATGACAAAAAAAATAATACAGAAGAAATTTAAGGAGAGAAGAAAACGCAGGAGAACGCAAAGAAAACAAGTGGATTTCTGACAAGGTGTCACACACCAGAAAGTGGTTAAGTAACAGCAACAACAGCAAAAACGAGCAACAACTCGGTGCTGCAAAGAGTAAATGCAGATATGTATATATGCGAACGTGTCCACAACAACTCGAGGGAAAATAAAAACAAACGAAGAAAGGCAAAAATGAGCACATATAATCATCATCATCAACGCGACAGCAGCTCGAAGAAACTCTGAAAAATTTCGACACTCCAAGGGACTCTGGCTCAGCCTGCACCCTCAAAAAAAGATCGCTTATACATGTCCCTCTCTCTCTCTCTCTCCTCATCGCACTCCACCAGCAGCGGCATGTTTCATTTCGGTAATCGACCTCAGGTCCACTATTTCTCCTGTCCCGGTTTTGGTCACGAAGATTAGAGGATAATTGATGGCCATCGACCTCCCTCCCCCTCGGCCAACAACGGGCTACAAATTGTGAACATATCTATCTATAGGTAGGCAGTTTATTATGATTGGGGAGAATCGCGATCGTACGCAGTCTTACCGAGATCCGAATATCACCAGACCAGGGCAACATTCCAGCAAAACAGTGCTGTCCCTCGTCACCCTGAATTGCCCACGTCTTTGAAAGTAGGCTTATGGTGTAGTATGATGTAGTAGGTAGGTAGGTACTTCAATCACGTCAACTCGGTAGCTGAGAGAGATCAGGTAGCGGGGAAAAAGTGGTGGGAGGGGGGGGGGACCGACCGGTAGAAGCAATATAAAAGGTAAAAAGTGATCGTGTGGAACTGTGGAAAGGAGTGCCTTTTTAATGGCATTTAAAGTTCTGCCCTCTTGGCTCTGTTTTTGTTTCTTCGTTCTTGTTTTGGTTTCGGTAGGATCTGCTCTTTTCTCAGTCGAGAGTCTGCTGAAGAATGTTTACGTTTTTCTCTAGAAGATGAAGAAGTTTAAGAGTTTAATGTGAAACATGGGTTAGGAAATTCCACAAATTTCCTGATGTGTATTAGAAATGACACAAATGAGGAATGCGAAAGGAATTTATCCTTGGAATGTTCGTGTTTCGTGGTTGTTTCCATTAGATGTTGAGCAACGGTAGCATAAAGCATGAACCATAGATGAGGGGTTCTGAAGACACTCTGTTGGAGTTTTGGCGTGCATTCATCGAATTTCAATGGTAGCCCGATGTGAGAACCGAATTATCGTAAATCTAAGTGAAAGGAACTCCATCTGATCCGGAGTACCGGAGGGTTCCGGATCCCAGCAAAAATCGAAGAAGACTTACGTAATGCACCACTTTATTAGTTCCCTTGTCTCTCATGGGAAAAATTTGAAGACGCACACAGTGGGTCGCAACATAAAATACATATCACGTCGTCAAACTTGAACTTCGCCATTCACTCTCGGCTCAATTGGGCTATTAAATGAGAAGATCGTTTTATTAGCATGCACTAATGATCATGGTTGTTTCGGCTGAAATCGTCCCACTTCCTTGTTTATCTGGCGAAAAGACTCCCCCAACCGAACAACCTGTTTCGAGCTTAAAATAAATCTGCAGCCATAAAATTTGGAGTGATTTAAGCCTCGCCGACGGGGATTCCCAAGTGAATTTATGCAAAAATGGCGCGAAATCTCGGGAATGCATTTCTGGTTGGAATATATGAATAAAATGGACCCACTTCAGGGAGATTGTCGGCACAAATAGTGATTTTATTCGGAAATCTGGCCAGTTATTGCTCAACCGTGTCTCCGGACGGTGGCGGAGGCAGCGATGACCTTTAGGCTTCTAATTTGTAAACAAACCGGCACCTAGGCCGTGAGGCTGTGTGTTCGAATGAATCTTCACGGCAACATGGTCGTCTGTTTGGCTAAAGATGCTGCTTGCTGGAATTTGATGATGATGCTAGAGTTCAGAGCTCAGCGATAGTTGTTTTTCCCACGAGCCATAATTGATGTTGACGCGCTTCGACATCGGTTGGTGTGCCCAATGTAGGTTTAAGCTGTAGAAGCGGGTGCTGCTCGTTCGTTCGCACTTTGTGGACGCTCTGCTGCACATACATATCTCGAGATGCGATGCGATGCGATGCGATAGGCCATCAGCAGAGGTTCGAGTCGTGCGGATCATCGATCGGTGTAGGTTTTGTGAGGGAATGCATTAAGAAGATCTTGTCTTAGAATTATGCAATTCTATATCGGTAGATGTGGGTCTTGTTTCAGCGGGCAGGTTGATGGTGATCAAAGTTTCAAAGGTATGTTGAAGAGCTTTTGAAAATTGGGTAGCATCTAAAGGGATTTTAAGAAAACTAAACGTCATGATTGAAAATATGTATGTAGAAAATTTTGAAATTTTCCAAGTCTTGAGTGTTTAATATATAAAATAGAGCATCCTATTAACTGGGATCTCAGTTCAATTTTATTTTAACTGTATTCAGAATCTTTGAAATAGTTTATATTCAAATAATGATGATGAACTTGTAATACCTTTTTCTCCGATTTGTTAATTAATTATCAATTATTGTTGTAAAACAAACTCAACGGAGCCGAATGTGCTATCGATCATGATTTTTTCTCCATTTTTATAGTTGAAATCACTTCACATCTTCAACAAAAATTTCGTCTGAGTACTCGACATAGCAACGTTACAAAAAGGGTGTGTTGATAATTATTTCAACACTATAGATTGGTACAAGACGACGTGGGGCGCAACGAGCAAGATGGTCAGACCAGGTGGCGCAAGACCTAGGGGGTACAAGGTGCCCAAGAGATTGGAGAGGAGCAGCAACGAATCGGGCATTATGGAGGGATATTGTGCATCAGGTTATGTTTTAGTATTGTGACGTTATGCCATGTAAATAAAAAAAATAGATTGATTGGTAAATCGACTATACAGTGACGGTCCAAAATAAAGATCCACATTTGATCTATGTATTAATGTTGAGGAAAAACGCATGTTTTCGAAAGTGTAGGTGGAATACGCTGAACTTGCGTTTTTCCTCAACAATACATGTTTTCGAAAAATAAACACAGACGAACAATTTCAGTTCAAAAATAACGATAACTTTTATTCCCTACATAACATAAATAACAAAATCAATTCAGTTTGGCAAAATAGGTATGACATGAAAAAGAAGTGATTACAAAAAAAAAACAATCATAAACAGTTGGAGTCAACTCTTTAATAGCCAATATGACCTCCCTTTGCTTCAATGTTGGGCTGCAATCGTTTCGGGATACCTTCGACCAGGATTCTGAGGTTCTGTGGATCCAAATCATTCCAGGCCTGCTCCAGTGCCGCAAAATATGTTTGTTTGTTGGTTTCGTGGGGTTTTTCGACTCTATTGTCGTGAATTGCCCAGAGATTTTCAATTGGGTATAAATCAGGCCTCTGGGGAGGCAATATCAAGGGTTTAATCCGACAGGCACGGAAGAACGCTTGTGTTATCTTCGCCGTATGCTTAGGGTCGTTATCTTGCTAAAAAAATGTAATTATCTTCCAGACCCATTTTCAGCAAATATTCTTCCATACTCTCGTTCAGTATACCTATCTATATACCCAACTGCCATCATAATAGCATTGATTAGTGCCAGATTCCCCACTCCTAAACATGAGAAACAGTCCCAGACCACGATGCTTCCATCACCGTGCTTCATGGTCGCTTGGAAATGTTTATCCTTCAGCCCTTCATCGCAGTCGTCGTTTTCTGTTGAACAGTTCAACCTTTGATTCGTATGACCAATAAACCGGTTTCCAGAAGTCCAGTGGCTTATCTATATGGTTTCATGCAATCGATTCTCTTTATTAGCCTTACTTATGAACAGTCGTTTTCGAGAAGAATGGCTTTTCAAACCGTGCTCAGCAATGCGTCATCCGGATCCTTCTTAATTTCTCGGATGATTCTAGTGTCTTCTCGGTGATCGGACTTACGATTACATCCTCGTACAGTGCACATAAGTCCGAAAGGGCGATTTTCAGGAATAAAATATAAAGTGCACCTAGATGACGTGTAATCAAATTGGTGTCTTCAGAGGAGTTTTTGCCGTCCATAAAGGTTGTACGGAATCAAATTGCACCACCTTTAAATGGCTGTAACTTTTTACCCGTTGGGTATTTTCTATTGAAATTTTGGGTGGAATTAGTTCAATGTGTATTTATTTACGCAGTGTAAGTTTTACTAGCAGATGTGCAATCGTTGCGAAGATGGAGTCGGAAGAGCAGCTGCGCCGCAAAGAAATTTTGCGCACGTACCTCGAAAATCCCGATCTTTCTCATCGTGCCATCAGCAGGAAGCTGGGAATGGTACATTCTACGGTGTCTCGTGTTTTAAATCGGTACCACGAACGTTTGACCATCGACCGGAAAGAAAAAAGTGGCAAAAATGGATCTCCATATAGTGTTAAGGATCACAAGTGGGTGGTTCAAGCTTTCAAGAGGAATCCCAACAGTTCAGTTCGAGATGTGGCGAAGAAACTGAATCTAACGAAAACTTTCATGCAAGATGCGAAAAAACGTGAAGGACTACACACGTACAAAGTCCAAAAGGCGCCTAATCGCGATGAACGGCAGAATACGGTAGGTAAAACACGTGCACGGAGGCTCTACACCCAGATGTTGACGAAACCACATTGCCTCGTTATGGATGATGAGACGTATGCAAAAGCAGACTACCGGCAGCTTCCGGGGCTCCAGTTTTTCACTGCTCATCATAAATTCGATGTCCCTGAGGACGTTAGAAAGCAGAAGATGTCAAAGTTTGCCAAAAAATATATGATTTGGCAAGCAATTTGCTCGTGTGGAAAGCGGAGCACCTCATTCGTGACAACTGGAACAGTCAATGGGCAGGTGTACCTAAAGGAATGCCTCCAAAAGCGTCTACTTCATCTTCTGAGGTCACACGATGGTCCTACGATTTTCTGGCCGGATTTAGCCTCGTGCCATTACTCGAAAGAGGTTTTGGAGTGGTACAAGGCTAAGGAGGTCAATTTCATGCCGAAGCATCTCAGCCCCGAACGCACCGGAACTGCGGCTAATTGAAAATTACTGGGCCATCATGAAGCAGGCACTTCGGAAGCATCCTAAGGAAGTGAAATCGGAGGAAGATAAGAAGAAAAAATGGATTGCCACGCAAAAAAAAAGTTGTTCCAAATGTTGTAAAGGACCTTATATTAGAATTAGAAATAGAATTGCAATTTGGGTATGTTTGGTGTTTAGTTAATGACAATCAATGAATAAACAACAATAATAGAATTGCTATTAAATAGAAAGAGGAGCGAGTGTGATATTATCACTACTTTGTGTGGCTAGACCTTAAAGAAACACCCCCCCCCCCCCCCCCTCCACATGAATGGTTCATTAGAGTAGAAGGTCATACAATGACATGACCTAGCGACATCTATCATAAATCAGCTATCTCCAATGCAATTTTCCCATGAGATTAGGCCCTCCCACCAGCGTCCAGGTACAAAATCCAGCCATGGAGAGGGCCAATAACTTAAATAATCATTCCTATGGAAATATCCAACCGATTTGGCATATTTTAGCAGCCTTGGATTCAGGAACTTAACCACTTTCTCAAAATTGTCTCATATGACTGATGGACGGCATCCGTCTCCGAGAAAACCGTATTTCCGGAACCGTGTTCTGAAAATGGTATAAATATCCAGATTTCAAATTTGCCATATTTATTAGACCATTGGAGTGGCCAGTTCAGAGAAGGTTCCCATGGGGTCACGGATGGCCAGAAAATGATTTGGATTGAACCGTAGCAATATGGGTGTCAACATTCTCGGAATCGTTGCAGAAAAAAGTTATGCAAGAGTACACACTGAAAAACATTTGTTTATTACTTGTATATTCAACTTCCAAAATATAGCCCCGACAATGTGAATGCAAAGATTTCATCAAAGAAAACCGGGCTCGCGTTTCTTACTCTGGACTGGCCACACCGAAGCTAAGTTATCGAATGTACCGAAAACAATAAGAAACTTTCTTCTGGAACGATTCCAAGAATTTTTACTTCCATATTACTAGAGTTCAATTCAAATCATTTTCTGGCCATTCATGACCCCATGGGAACTTGCTCCGGTGTGATAATTCCAGGATCAAGTCTATGGCAATCACACACATTCCTGTGTACTCATTCCACAGTTTGTTGTATCATTATTGTTGGTTTTCTATTGAAGCAATTTTCAAAACACGGTTCTGGATACCCGGTCTTTCTGAAGATGGCTGATGTCCATCTATCATATTAGACATTTTAGAAAAAGCTGAATCCAAAACTGTGAAAATATTCCAAATCGGTTGGATATTTCCATAGTAATGGTCTTTTTAGTTCGGTGGGTAAAAATGTTCCCTATCGGCCTTTTAAAGGTGTTAAGTGACTATGATGGGGGATGAACCAGCTCGAGGCTGCAAATCTCAATAATAAATAAATAGAACAAAAAAAAAAACATATTAGGTGCGCAACTAAGTTCTCGCTGTTTTTTGGTGAAAAAGGAACTTTATTTAGAAAACAAAGGTTACAAACGAATTATTCAAAGTATTGCCCATCACTAGCTACGACTTTTTCCCATCTTTCTGGTAGAACGTGAATACCATTTCGATTAAACTGTTCGTCTTTTGATGCTATCCAAGAATCAAGCCATTTTGAGATGTCATCATATGAGTGGAATTGCTGACCAGTGAGACCATGTGCCATCGAACGGAACAAGTAATAATCGGACGGTGCAATATCAGGAGAATATGGCGGATGGGGTAGGACTTCCCATTTGAGCGTTTCCAAGTAGGTTTTCACGGGTTTCGCAACGTGAGGTCGAGTGTTGTCATGCTGAAGAATCACTTTTTCGTGTCTGTGCTCGTATTGTGGCCGTTTTTCGTGCAGTGCTCGGCTCAATCGCATCAATTGAGTTCGATACCGTTCCCCGGTAATGGTTTCGTTTGGTTTCAACAGCTCATAATAAATAACACCAACTTGGTCCCACCAAATACACAGCATAACCTTCGCAACGTGAATATTCGGCCTAGGCGACGATGTTGAAGCATGCCCGGGCAGTCTCCATGAATGTTTCCGTTTTGGGTTACTGTAATGAATCCATTTTTCGTCACCCGTCACAATGCGATGTAGAAAACTCTTCCTTTTTTGCCGCTGGAGCAGTTGTTCACAGACGAAAAAACGACGCTCAACATCTCTTGGCTTCAAATCGCAAGGAACCCAAGTTCCTTGCTTTTGAATCATTCCCAACGCATGCAATCGCTTAGAAACGGCTTGGCGGGAAACTCCTAATCCTGAACCAAGCTCTTCTTGCGTTTGACACGGATCCTCATCGAGCAATGCCTCCAATTCAGAGTCTTCGAAGTTTTTTGGCCTTCCTTCACGCGGACGATCATCAACACTGAAATCACCGTTTTTGAAGCGACGAAACCAATCACGACACGTTGTTTCACTCAGAGCAGCATCACCGTAAACTTTTTGGAGCTCTCGATGTGCTTCAGCCGCCGTTTTCTTCTAATGAAAGAAGAAAATCAACACTTCCCGCAAATGACGATTATTTGGCACGAAATCAGACATCTTCTAACAACCAAAATATATAACACTAAACCAAAATCACTGATTTGGCAAAGCGGTTTATTTACCATATGTCTGAGCTTGGTTTATGACGCTTGAGATGTACAACATTCGACCAGCACTTACTACTGGCGCCATCTATTGCTAAACAGCGGGAACTTAGTTGCGCACCTAATAGATCGAAATCCATCTCGCAGACGAATCCTTCTGACGATGCTTTAGCTGGCATTGAATTTCTTGGCGATCATCACGATCGACACGTGGACGTTGTCGGCAACGGTGAAACGGTTTTTGTGCAACACACCCAAGTGGAGCAGCAAAAGTCCAACTTGTTGAGCGATATGACAGGGCTACTTCTAATAGACTGAGCTGAACAAGACCTCCCTAATAAATTTCTCGTGGTTATTTTGCTTAACTACCTATTCGGGTTAACATTCAAACCATATACGGTGTATTTCAACCATTCGAGTTATTGTTCGTTTAAAGTAAATTTTTATTAGGGCTTGCTTAGGTAGTAACGTATGCATAAAAAACCTGATTTCAGCGATTTTTCATGCGATTACCCTGCCAACTGTTGGGGAACCCACCTATGCATCGCCAAATGTAGCAACACTGTTGTGATGACAGCGTTATCAGTTGATTACAGCAGCCATGGCGGAAAAAAGTCAAGCAACTGGTTTGTTCGTACTGCCAGTTCTCCCCGGGAGCAAAGAAGTTAGGCATCGTGAGGCACTTCGTGTCCGCCGGATGTAGCCGACGCGGTATTTAAAACATCCTCTCTTCCTTCTGGAAAGAGACGAGTGCGTCAAATGGAAGCGTAGTTCCGTCCGCCCGACAAAGCTGCGTCACCGTAAAGTAAAGCAGAAGAGGAAGACCGAGGGCAGGGTGGCCTCATCCTTCGGCGCGTGGGGCGGGGATGGGGGGGACCGGCCAAACGGTGAATGGTGAATACACAGAAGGTGCTGGTGAAAAACATCGACCATGACGAAGCTTGTGGCCACCTACCATAAGGCAGGGCGTCAAAGCATGTGGATTAATTAACGTAGGATGTAAGGACAATTTGTTACATTCAATAAGCTTTTGTAGTTTAAAAAAAAAAAAACGTTTTTTTTTTGTTGAACGCATGCACGCACTTTGTACCCTTATCCGCTATCACATACGAGTTTGTGTTAGCTGAACAGAGGGAGTTTTGCCAATTATGGTATTTGAAGGTCTCTGCGTTTAATTAACTGTGCCACGTACAAAATACTTTTAGAACGCTAGCTCTCCACGGACACGGGTCTTGGCGTACGTTAGGACCCGAATAGCACAGTTATTGTAAACCAGTTGGAAATATATCTGTATAACTGAATTTAGTATTCAACATATTGCTACAACTATTGAGACTGTGTTCCTCGGGGACATTGAAGTGCTCAAATTGTTGGAACGAGGTGTGCATAGAACCGTTTATGACGGCGGGAGAACGGTGTGCAGCCGTGAGCTAACTCGCCTCTATATGGCGAAACAAGGATTCAGACAGTAGGAAAACTTCAGGCCAGGACACGTCACGAGTAAGACGGACAAGAATCCGTAAAATTCTGTTCGCCTTAAATCCGTATTAACAAAAAGGCATTAATACCGCGAGCAAGAGTCAAGCTGAGGATGGAGAGAGTCAGTCACAACCGAATACTTTTGAGTTAACGAACTTGTGTTATACTGCAATGAACTCGAACAAATCGCAGTTTGCATAAAGTTGCATTCTCGTTCGCTTTATATAGTTGCTATCTATCTCCCACCTAATTCGAGTACCGAGTTATATACTGCTCATGCAAGTGCGGTACAACTTGTTGCAGATCGTTTGACCGAGAATGACATATATTTGTCTGTCGGCGACTTCAATCTTCCTAACTTGCGATGGCATCTCGATAAGGACATCAATGGATACATTCCTTCTAACGTCTCGACTGATATTGAGCTGAACTTTACAAAAGCAATGTTTACAAATGGCTTGAGGCAGGTTAATAGTTTCGTCAATACAAATGAAAAACTTTTGGACCTGGTATTTACCAATTTCCCGGAATATCTTGACTTAATAGCACCATCGTCTCCTCTGTTGCCTATTGATAACCACCACGCACCAGTAGTTTCACTGCTTGACGATATCGACGAGCCAACATTACTTGACAACCAAAATCAATGTTTTTAGTTTGACTATTCCGCATGCGATTTTGACTTGGTAAACTCCATTCTTGTGGCATTGATTGGGAACGATTATTGAACGACGGTTCCGTGAAATAGATGCTATCAGCTTTTTATGGATCACTCTCTGATGTTATCAATCGCCATGTTCCTCGAAAAAAAAAACCTGTTTCAATCTCAGTTTTCAACCAACCGTGGTGGACTCCCGATCTGCGTAACCGTCGCAACAATCATCGTAAGATGCGTAACCGATATTTCATTACGAAAAACGAGTCCGACAGAGGTAGACTTCGCGAGCTTGAATCGGAGTATAAAACCCCCCTTTCGGCAACGCATGAAAGCAATTTGATCAGGATTCAGAAAACCGTCAAGCAAAACCCATCTTGCTTCTGGGATTACATCAAGCAGCGGAAAGCTAGTCACGGCGTACCTGGCTCTGTCAACTTCAATGGAACTACTTCTCAATCTAGCTCAGAAGCAGCCAATCTCTTTGCCACATTCTTTGAAAGCGTGTTTAGTAAAGCTTATCCCGTTCAACGTCAGAACCCCTTTGAACAGGTACCATCCTATGACATTAGGTTGGCATGCATACAGTTTTCTACGAACGAATGAATGAAGGACCCGGAACAGATAGCCTACCTCCTGTATTTTTTGGAAAATTGCGAAACTACTCTTGCAATGCCTATCGCTGCAGTTTTCAACCGCTCACTCCAGGACAGAATATTCCCAATTGCGTGGAAAACGGCGTCCATAGTACCGATCCATAAGTCCGGAAGTTACACTTGTGTCGAAAATTATCGTGGAGTATCCATACTTTGCACTCTTAGTAAGGTTTTCGAAAAGAAAATCTACTCAGTATTATACAGAGCTGTTGCACCGATCATCTACGTTGCTCAACATGGCTTTGTGAAGCATTATTCTACAACATCGAACCTAATGTGCTAAGCTTCGGCGATATCACGTGATCTGGAGTCAAAGCGACAAGTGGATTCGGTTTATATCGACTTTGCGAAAGCGTTTGATGCAGTACCGCACAATCTCATCGTTGGAAAAATGAGCCACCTAGGATTTCCAACATGCAGTATCTTAGAATACGCTTCACCGGTGTGGTCTCCATCTTACGTCACGCATACTATTGCAATTGAGCGGGTTCAGAAAAGTTACATGAGGTTAGCCTTGTGTCGGCTCCCATGGAATGATCCAGTCAACCTTCCCGCTTATCCCGACCGATGCAAGTTGATTGATTTGGAAACCCTCTCAGCCAGGCGTATTAAACTGCAACGGCTGTTCATCTTCGACCTTTTAATGGGCCATATGTATTGTCCCGAACTCGTAGAATTAATTCCGTGGAACACTCCTCCTCGTCGGTGCCGAAACTCCCCATTACTGGCGTTTCACAAAACGAACTTCGGATTCAATCATTGTTTTAACTTGTGTTTTGGATCATTTAATGATGTAACGAATTTGATTTTATTTTGTCTAAAAATGTGTTTAGTGCTAGAATTAGAGCTTTAGATTAAGTTATTTTAAGTAATCAGTCTGTACGACATAGTCGAATATGATGTACAATAAATAAATACATGAATTTTGTTAAATTAATGAGGTTTAAGTATTGCGTAGTAAGGTCTGTATCCACATTAATCCGGACACCTTCAAATCATTGTAACTTTTGAAATATTGCACGTAGGAATGAAATTTCACTGTGGTATAGCTGAGAGTCTATGATGAAAAAGACTATGATTGATGTTTAAATTTCATGTTCAGTATTCAAGATGGCGACGAAAGAAAAACATGTGCGCAAGTGAATTTTGTACGGGCGTACGGCAAATCCTGACTTGTCAATACGGGACCTTGCAAAAACATTGGATTTGCCTAAATCCACTGTTGACGATGTGCTTTAATCATTTTCGGAACGTTTGACGGTGGAGAGAAAACCGAGAAGTGACAAAAACATTGGACGCGCTGATCCTGTCATGGACCGAAAGGTGAAAAGGATATTAACGAAAAACCCAAACCTCTCCATTCGAACGGTGGCTCGTAAAATAGGGATATCGCCTGGTTTTGTCCAAAAATCAAAACAACGTTTGGGAATTGAGTCGTATAAAGTAAAAACAGTTCCAAATCGCAACGACAAACAGAACTTGGCAGCAAAATCACGGGCTCGACGTTTGTACTGCGAATATTTGACGAAGTTTTCATGCGTTGTTGTGGACGATGAAACTTATGTCCTGGAGGATTTCAAGCAGCTTCCAGGGCTGGCTTTTTATTCTGCTATGGCCAGAAATGCTACAGCTGAGCATTTCAAAACGAAGAAGGCATCGAAATTTCCCAAAAAAATACCTTGTGTGGCAAGCAATTTGCACGTGTGGCAAAAAGAGTAAATCTTTCGTCACTACAGACACAATCAACAAGGAGATCTATCAGAAAGAGTGTCTGCAGAAGCGATTGCTACCCTTCATCAAAAGTCACAAAGAAAAACCTTTGTTCTGGCCCGATTTGGCATCATGCCACTATGCTAAAACTGTGATGGAGTGGTCCCAAGCAAATCAAGTGAACATTGTACCAAAAACCTCAAACCCGCCAAATTGCCCAGAGCTACGACCAATCGAGAGATATTGGGCTCTGATGAAGCGGAAGCTTTCTGGAAAGAAGCAAGGAATCAAAGACATCAAACACTTCCAGCAAATTTGGACAAAGAAGGCTTCTACGATTTCTGAAGAGTCTGTACAAACCCTAATGGACGGAGTTAAGCGCAAAGTTCGAAAATTTTATGCAAATACAGAAAAACTATGTTTTGTCTTCACGAATTGTTAAAACACATCCCATGAATCTGAAATAAACAACTACGACGGAAATTCGACATTTGAAGAGAGGTTACGACGGAAATGTAATGCGAAATTTATGTTTTATTCATGTTTTGAGGTGTCCGGATTATTGCGGATACAGACCTTAGGCTGTAGTATTGCGTTTTTCGCCGACAATGACAGATACCAGTTCTTGATATATAAGAGACTAATCGACCAATATGTACAAGCTGCAAGCTTTTCAGAAATTAAGAAAGAGTCTTCAGCACGTCAGAGATTTTTCTTCTTCTTATTTTAAAGTCTTAAAGTATTATTCTTCTTTAAGTTTTATCTGCTACCTATTGTATAACATTGAACGAGCAGTATTGCTTTGCATTTTTATTCAAGCTATCAAAGAAATTAGCAGTTCTATTCCACCGCGAGTATACGTTGGCCGAACGAAACCCACATATTACTTACGTAAATTGATGACACCCCTGCAAAGCCATAAAGAAATTACATCCGAAAAATGCCCATGAGCCACCACCAACAACAACTCGAAAAACAAGTAACTCCAGCACAATAGGTAAAAGTAATTGGATTTTCTTTTGAATCTGAACAGTCCACGGTGTTACCGTTCCCAAACGTTATGTCATTCGTGGTGCCGCGAGAATTGCCACCACTTGGAAACACTGGAGAATACACTTTCGTTGGCCCCTAAAACTATGCAAACGAGCAAACGGAAACGTCCCATGGCCCAAAGCTGCACCGGTTTCAAGAACATGACATCGTTTCCGTGTGCATTTCTTGCCTGGTTCATGACTTCCGTTTGCGGTCAACCGGCGTGTTCTTCCGGAAGGACACCGCTTCTGCCGCCCTCACGTTCCACCCGAAATCGCCCGTAGACGACGTGCACGGTGTGGACGGAATTAAATGTCTTATTTATTTAGTTTGGATGCTTCTTGGTTGCTTTTTCTGTACGCGAACATACAGCGCCTGGAAACACCTTTTGCATAATAGTGTGATGCTTTTTTCTTGCTTTGCGAGCGCTCAGAAACGGTTCATTTAGTGAGCTACTGCTTGGGTTTGTTCGGTCATGAACCCATTAGTCATAATAACAGAATATCAAGTACCACTAACGACCCCCGGCTTGAAAAAAGTGATGACGAAGGAGCAGAAGCAGACCTAAAACGGTTGACCATACAGGGCCCGGTCGTGTTTGCACTTCCAACTGAAATTCTTGCACCTCTCAGTGCGGTCTCATGCACAACGGGGAAATGTAAATGAAAAAGTACTTTCCTCACGGGCGAATGTCATATTTTAATGGTCATCAGAAGGCGAAACGGTGATGTGATTAATCCGGTCGTGCTTGTCGGTGTGATAACCTTCACCGCGTTCGCCGCAGACCGTTCGTCGCGGCCTCAGCAGTTTTATATCTGTCTTCAGAAAGGCACTTTCATAGCACTTCTTGCATTGTTGAATTATTTAACTTTCTTAGAATTCGTTCTGTAAAATTTCAAGTATTTTTGATAGATTAAATTCAGTTCCATCCAACCGGAAATTCAAACTATTATGAATTGATTGTCCAACGGCATGTCCAGCTAGCAGGTTTGTTGTCATACTTCGAACCGCACGAACAGACGCACATCGCATTGCACAAGCAGAGTCACATGATACAAACCTGTTGCAAAACTCACCGCCGCGTGCAGAAATGACAACATCGTGCCAAGGTCAAAACTTTTGGCACCTTTCACCATACAGCAGGTAGTATGTTGTCGGTGGTGAGCGCGCTGTCGATGCTGTCGTCGTTTGCAAGTTGTGAAAGCAGGTGAAAAATGACTCTTATCTCAAACCCCCCCAAAAACAAAAATCACACAAACACAACAATTGCGTCTGCGTGTGATGCAGATTCTTGTCGTGCAGAAATTCTGGGAAAAGTACCGGGAGCTCATGAATAATTCATTCGGTAATGCGAACCCGGTTCCCCAGCAAACTGGAAACTTACCCAAAACAAACACTCCAGGAGACGACGGGATCTCGAACGGTCCTCGGTCTTCCATCATCCATCAAAGGCTTAAATAGATTCGTCAGCGATCGATTCCACGCACCATCAATCATCCGCCAAGATCGGGCCACTCGATCACGTCATCCGGCTCTGTGCTTCTTTATCGGACCGTAACTCACCGGCCGTGGCGTAGTTCGGCAATCCAAGTTCCATCATCCAAAGCCAGGGGGCTGACCGGTTTTCCGCCTCAGTCCGCTGAACAACTGAGGGAGCCGACCTCCGTAGGACTAAGTAGGTGGAGGAACTTCTGAAGCAGTAGCTTCAGTGCCAAATGCCCCATGATATTGGCTAATATATTCAAATTGATAGCGCAAATAATGAATTATCGCCGATCTCCGTCGAATGAAGGTTTTCGGTGTTCGGCGATAAACATTTCATTTTAAAATGGCTCAATTCTGTGCTGTGCTCGTACGATGCTATGAACTCGGGAAACTTGTTCCAGGGTGGATAGAAGCCGTCATGGTTGGATGCATTCACAGGTGTACAAGGGATTTAGAACCTAAGAGATATAAATTTCCTCTAGACCACCATTTCCCAAGTAATATTGTAGTTCTTTACTGAACGCGATTCGGCTTGGTGCGCTTTGTTAATTGACAGCAGTCTGTCTTGACTGTCGCTGTTTGAAGAACAAATTTTGAACTCTTCTAGAACTAACGTGTACGATCTCATGACGCGGAGAACTCATAATGGGCGTTATGGTTTTTTTTTGAACTCTGGATTCATCCGTTACAGGGTGGCGGAGAAAATTTTCCCTACAGCAAATTCAGATGTGAAGCAAGTTGTCAGTATGTCTTGCTGCATAACCTAATGAAATTAATTTTCCATTGTACTAAGGATAATATATTCCATGACAATTACTTCGAATGTCCAGCAAACTTTAAGCCTAAAGTGGACTGGTTCTAAATCCTCCCAGCAGACGGAACGTTAGACGAGTAGACTGAAACAAACCTCTATATCTCGGTTTCGATTCCACATAGTGAACTGATGTTCAGGAAAGTTGCGAAGGGTGTCGATAGCCTGGGTGGCCAAAAATATCTGTGAGTTATTCGAATAATTTCTCTATTGCTGCCTGTACTGTCCAAGCCGTGCCACGCCGATTCAACTGTTTATAACTTCGAATATCATTCCCAATTGTGTATTAATACCAGTTTCTTCGTTGCACCCCATTCTTCTTACATTCCGTCCAGTTTCAGTTCATTTCACATTGCATATTGCACCGAACTTGACGACAGCTGGCAGTGGTTGACAGCAGCAGCACAAGAAAGAGGTGTCTTAATAAATGGCCCCTTAATAGACGCCTATCCGCGACGGGAAATGTGCACCATAATTCACCCGGTGTTATTGTTGGCACATGATTGAATGTTCAGACAGCGTGCGGTTCTCGACTTTGATTGCCAAGCCATGGAAGAAGCGTGTGACTTTGCGGTTCATCGAAGGCGGGAATCGATTTTGGGCCCCTGTGTGTGGTCTATAGACATCCGAACCAGGAAGACGATCCACGACCACGTTTAATCGTTTTACACCAGCTGCAGCTACCTATCATAATACGTACCAATCATGCTCCACGTTCGAAAGCGCGTACACAAACTAGCAATTACGATAATTCACTCACCTGAAATGGAACCAGACAAGAGAGAGAAAAAGAAAAACAACGCATTAGAAATAGAACCAATAATCATAGACTGTACTGCAAGGTAAATAGTGAGAAAAACGGAGATCATAAATCAAATATGCGCATACGTTCACGATAGATGCCTACTCAAGTACCGCTGCTGGGAGAAAAAAAAACAACTCGCGTTACTTGATTAAACAAGTCCACATGTCACCACAACACCAGCAGGATCAATACTTGCACACAAATTGACTGACTTGGCTCGAATTGGAAGCTGGGATGGCAAAAGAAATGTCAAGCATTACCATTATAAGTTGCTTAGCCAGAGGAACCATTCCACTGCACAATGTTGTGTTTTTGTAATTAGTGTAGGATAGATTTACCTCTCGACACCCTAAAAATCCAATGCAATCCACCGAAGTGAGAGGAACGACAACGACGTGACGCGACGCCAGCACAAAAGGAGAAGGTTATGTAACCTCTCCCGGTCTCGGTTGGCGAGGGTCAGGTCGGTTCGAAGGGTTGTACTTATGTGAAGGTAATTCCCACGAGGAATATCCCCATTGTCATTGCGATTATTACATGTGCTCGGGAGGCTCAGACCGAGGGGGGGCTTACAGTTGTCGCTGTCACATGGCTTGACGGTTACACAAACGCGTGTGCTGATGGCTGATTGGTCTCTATGCCGATCGCGAAGAGGGGGTGGGGGACGTATCGCTCATATTTGTCTCATTTTCTGCTATTAGTAGATCAAATTATTACAAATGGCTTTGCAGCTGTACCGGCAGCAGCAGCGCTTCCATTCAGAGGGAGACAGAGGAAATGACGTGGTGATGAAGCTGATCAATTGTGATTATATTAGCCATGTAGGGTGAATGGAACTTGTACGAGAACTAGAAGATTTAAGTGACTGGAAATAGGAAGCGAATCTCATTATATACGTACAATCACCGCTTTGTAGCCTCATGATTTCAGGATGCTAGAACCATGAGAAAAATATGACTTTAATGGTAGAATGGGGGGTTGTTCTACGGTTGAATTATGGTTCACTTTGGTTGAAGTTCCTAAGAAGGTTGAGTAACAGAACACAATCATTTGCTCGAACGTCGTCAACCCAAATTTGTGTTTTGTCAGTCATTCAAAAAGTCTGGTGTTTCAAATCAGCTTTTATTAATATTTATAGAAAGACGGTCTAAATTTGTGTTAAATGTTCATCGTCGTTGTAACGCAGTTTGTATTTCGATAGTTGGATCCACAGGCATGTTTTATAGACTGTTCCGATAATTATAAAGACACTAATGATTAACCGTCAATTCAAAATGTGTGCAGTATTCCAACAACTTTTGGCTGCGTCCAAATTAAAATGATGTTGTCATTTTTTTCTTCAATTTTTTGCACTGAAGTTTGAAAATGCGTGGTCTTTTACTCGAGCAAAGAAACCGGATTGTGCACAAACGGTGCACCGTCAGAGGTCTTTCGATCAGAAAACTGGCTAAGGAAGAAGGTGTGAGCGTCGGAGCAGTTCAAACCGCATTACGGAAGTATCAACAACAGTGCTCTTTCGTAAATTCCCCGAGACGGGGTAGAAAACCCGGTCCCGTTGACCCTACAATTGACAGGGAGGTAAGGGACTATTTCAAGCGTCATCCTTCAGCATAAGTACATAATTCGGCGACTAATGTTATGCGTGCCAACCCAAGTAACAATTTTAGTTTTATTATAGCCGTATAACACTCCTCCCGGCTTTGTTGATAAAACTACATTCAAAACTGTTTTGTCTACCAACACCTCCTCTATGCTTCTTTAAAGCCAAAATTTGTACAAAGTGGCCCACTCTATAGGTGGCTTTGAAAACAAGATAATAAAATCTTTATAAGACCATCAAGATTTCCAAAATGTTCTAGTGAATGATTTTATGACCACTTCAGAACCTTCATAAAACCTATTGGCTGCTATGAAAACCAGCATACGGTCAAATGGCCACAGCTATCAAACCGAAATTTGTTCAAAATGGCCCACTCTATAGACGGTTGTGGAAACAAGTTAATAAAACCTTTATAAGAACATAAAGATTTTGAAAATGTTCTAATGAAAGATGTTATGACCACTTGAGAACCTTCATAAAACCTGTTGACTGCCATGAAAACCAGAATGTGGCCAAATGGCTACAGCTGTCAAACTGGACTGTGAAATCGAGATGGGTTTTTGTTGTTCTGCTTTGTTCGATTCTCTGCTCTTCTGATTCATTTAGCAGTAAAATAAAAGGTCTAGTGTTGCGGGAAAATTTGTTTGAGAGCAAAATATCCAAAATAAATTGTGTTTTTTTCTACAGCGTATCATGCTCCAAATTATAGGCGCATTTAATTTTAATGTGAATATTTTCACGATAAGAGCCGGAAATTAATGTACCTCGGAAATTATGTGAATTTACAACAACATAAATCAAATTAAAACAAATTTATTCGAAAAAATAATCATGCATTTCCTGAAAAGTGCTTGGAATTTGATGAGATTATCTAAAAAATGCGAAAATTAATCTCCGATCTTCAGTTCATTTGCATTCCATTGAAAATTTGATGCATTTATTTTTCACATTTCAATTATTTCTTATATTTCAATATGGCGATTGGAAAAAAATCACAGTTTTGCCACAAAGCCAATTTTTCTTCGCAATGGCTACCGTAAAACCATTTGGTCTTATGGTAACTTCCTTGAATGCCAATTTGCCGTTTAATGCATTTACTGGAGGCAAAATGGTTTTAAAATGCTTTTTCAACTGACCATAATAAGATAATATCAATGAGTCCAAAAACGGCATTCCAATAAGGCATTTTACGAGTTCATAAAGTCGAAATAAAACCTTTGATAGGAGTAAAAGGAATTTGAGGAATAAGGTTTTAAGATCGTTGTAAACAAGCTGTGTAGATTCTCATAAACCTGATTAAAATATGAAACCTATTGGCACCTCTTGGGGCTATAATAGAACCAAATTGATTTCAAGTGGCTTTCATAAAACTTTAATAAAACTTAATAAAGCAGGATGGTGTTAGCAATGTTACTTGAGAAGGAGAAAAGGGAGTTGGAAGAGAAGAGCAAAATTAGCATAAAGAGAGGAAGTGTACACGGAGCGCAAAACAGGGGGGTAAAATGGGGGGTTATAAGGGTATTCACTACCCGGATAAGTTTCCGGCCGGGGGATATCGCGGGAGGGTAAAAGGTTTTTAAAAGAATGCGTTATACAGCGTTCTTTGAAAGAGAAGGTGGGGTGATATATGCGTGTGGGAGATTGTCGCAAAGGGTTACACAGATAATAAATCTAGCTCACTCTCGTGGGGGGGTGTTATTTCTGCTTACCCTAATTATACCAAGGACAAAAGTGGTGTTTTTGATTGGCCAACACGTAGTGATATATTTTCTTAAAGTATGGTATGTTGTGGGCCACTGCACCTGGCTTTTTGAGTTTCCGCTTGACAAATGCCCAGTAGCGTTCGATCGGTCGCAGTAGGGGATAGTTTGGTGGGTTGATATTTTTTGCAACGAAGTTATAGTTGTTACCTGAAAACCATTGTAGAGTTGATCAGGCATAATGGGCAGAAGCCAGATCCGGCTAGAAGAGCGGAGGAATCTCATTCCTCAGATATAGTGTAGACAACCTCTTCTTTAAGCAATCGTTTCGGTAAATTTCAGCATTTATTGTTCCTTTTGTGTAGACAATGGAAGATCGCAAGCCACATGTGCAAACTTCTTGCCAATCGTATCTGCGGTTGGGACACTCTCCCCAACCGATTTTGGGTAGAATTGAGATCCCGGCAGTGTTTTGGAATTCACGTGCACGTTTCGTCGTCCATCAAAACACACTGGGAGGGATTGTCCAAAATACGCTTATTTTGGCATGAACCTTTTGCTCCGGGGATTGCTTTGGTACTTTCTGCTTCCTGTATGTTTTCAAATATATTTTTTTCTCAATCCCGATGCTGGTCCTGTACTTCTTCTCCTGTATTCTCAGTTCTCGGCAGATGCTACAGGGTGTACTGCTCATGATTCTTTTCAATCACTTGTTTTATACTTGCTGGATGCACTTTTACTTTTTGGCAGTTCTGATTCCATGTCGAAAACAGTTCAAAAATGTCATGACGTTTTTTCCCATGACGGTTCAATTTTGCTTGTGTTCAATTTGACGGTAATGAAAAATGTAAAATGTAATGGAGATCAAAATACAGGTTATTTACCACCACTGATCGCAATAAATTTCCCAGACAACCAGAAGTTGTATAAAATTGTATTGTCAAACAGTATCGTAAATCTTTACATTTCATATTCAAGTCGCATATAGTTATGGTCCGCATCTTAAATAGTATAAGTTAAATCGCGAAGAATGCAAATTTTTGACTAATTTACTATGAGTCATTCTTCGTACTCTATCACAAACGAAATCGGATTACATCGCAAGACATTTATAAAAGAAAGGGTTATAACAGATTAAATTGTTTTCAATGTCAAATCAACTAACATTAAAATCAATTGAAAATTACACGTATATGACCGAAATTTTTACATGTATAAGCCATATTTTTTTACATTATATTCAATTTTTTTTGCTTGAAAATATGTTTGAATATTATCAAAACGACTTTCTCTATACGTGCGCTCTGGATGTCTGGGTTGAGCTTAGTTTGTTGGCACATATTTCGAGATGTTTCTGAAGCATTTACTGAGATTGATATTTTGATATTTTGATATGAGATATACTATAAGATCTTTTGCCACCAATTTCCAAGACATTTTGACAATAGTTCAGGGCATTTGGCTTATTTTTAGTGGCAAACAATTCGAAATTGGATGCTGTAAATACGATGGAAGCGGTAGAGACGCATCCTAGGATTCATCTACCGTTCTCTTTGTGCAACATCTGACAATATCCCTACAATGGGCATGAATAGGGAAATGTTGGTTAGATGTCAACTTAACAAGATGTCGACAATTGGGGTGGGTTCTTGAACACTGGGATTGGGCTTTGGAGGGGGGGTTTTTAAAACATTTTTTTTGGGTTTTTTTTGTGTCATTTTTTGCAAAAATGGGTAGCTGCATCAAAAAAAAGTTTTTTTTTGAGACAACCTGTTGGCGTCCTCCATATTTTTTCTTCGTGTTCTTTGGGGTAGTTGTTGGCAATTTTTTTCGATAAAAATCTTTTTTTATTTATTTCAAAAAAATCTCGTTACGATTTTTTCTTTTTTTTAAAATTAAGGCCTTACGCTGAAGCATTCTCGACGGCAGCCATTACCTCAAAATTTAGAATTGATATAACTCAGAATCTGTACTAGATATTGAACATTTCATCACATCAGTTTGTATGCGTACTTGCTGTGAGCAATCTGATGGAGTTCGATTCGATGTTCATTCACTTACAATCGAGATTTATCAATTTGAAATAGCGAGGTAAGTTTGCGAGAGAGAGATAAAAGATAGAAAAAAAATACATGGAGCAGCAATTCACCTTAAACGGTCAAAACGTAAATAAAAACAGCCAAAAAACCAAAGGAAAAGAAGCAAAAAAAAAAACCCCAGGGGACGGAAGAAAATTTGGGAGCAGGGAAACGGCTTTGGGTGTTTTTTTTTTGGTTGGTTGGGGCAAAAAAAAAAAACACAAATCCCCGGAAAAAATTTTTTTTTTTGGGGTTGCCGGACAAATTGGGGGGGGGGCGGGTTTGGGGGGGTTTTTTTTTTTTTTTTTTTTTGGTGGGGGGTTTGTGTGTGTTTAAAAAATTTTTTTTGTTTTTTTTTTTGGCTTTGTTGTTTGGTTTGACATTGGATATGCCCGTCATCTTAGGCTGGATAGCTCCTAAATAAAACAACATAATTTCAATTCAATTCTTGAGATCTTGAGCTTTTGGAAGGTTCTGTAAAACTTCTGTCAAGCATTTAGATAGAACTGTGGGATTTCTGTGAAGAGCTGTGGGAATTCTGAATAGATCTGATGAATTCCATCTGGAACTTATGAGATTTTCAGCTGATTTCGAAAAAAATCTAATGAAATTTATATTTTGAGAAACTTCCCGATTTTTTAAGTTCCTGAATTTTGAAAAGATTTATTTTGAATAATTCTAGAAGGTTCTTACGAACTGTTTGAATATATTATCTTTGGACGTACTGTCATTAAGTGGTTTAGTGGAATTCCTGAAACAAAAACGCCCATTCTTTAAAAACTCCTCTTCGAATTCGCGGAACATAATGTTTTGTCGATTTGATAGTTTTTCAGTATTTATAAACACCCTGATTCAGGTAATGCTTGATTATTTTAAACCGTTTTTTTGCCAAAAACAACTGTTTTTCAGCTTTATTAATGCAAGTTTATTTTTGAGCGTATGCAAGTCGTCTGCAACTACCCATTCAACTTCTAAGTGCTTTGTAACTTGCACGAATGTCTTTTTGACAGAACACCGGAATAATCGTTAGAAACTCTGTTCAGCGACGTGACGTCACGCCAAATCAAGGCTGTCTAGATTCGGAATGTGTTTTCACGAGTGTACTTCCAAAAACCCTTGATCTATCCCACTCACCAGTTCTCTCAAATAATCAACGTGCAAATGCAACCTTGCATGTATTGTATGTGTGTATTTTTGTTCCACTGGAACCCGTAGACCTGTTGCAGATAGAAACCATGGACATTAACAGGTTTACTAGCGTAGGAACATTGTAATACGAATCCCTAGAATTGATTAAACACGAGAAAGGTGGCACCTGGGGCAAATTACTAATCAATCATAGAGCGATCGATTTCAGTGAGTTGCTTTCCGAGTGATCAAGTTCTACATTTTAGCAAAAACGACGTAGCCAATCAATAGAATAGTGAGATTTTTATGAAGAATTTGTATCATAGATCTGAGTATAACGACTCATACTATTGAATTGGTCGGTATAAATCAAGCTTCGATTTCATGTCCCGGGCACTTCAAAAGATCGAAACCGCCCCTAACGATCACTAAGTAAAACAGCTTGTTTAAACTAGATCGACGGCACTACGATCGCTGAAACGGATTGCCACTACTACCTTGTGCACTACACCGCTACGGTTTGTGCAGTTGAATATCCGAATTGGATTGCAAACAATCAACCGAGCGAGATCCGAGGGGTGCACAAATGGTGATAAAAAATGTCACCAACAATATTTTCCTGGATCAAAACGCAAATTGTGTGGTGAGGTGATTGTGTCTCAGAGGAAACGCGATGCATACCTGCCTTGCTATAAATACCTGCTCTCTGGGGGGGACCAAACTCAGATTACTACCATTTTCAAGGTGTTCAACTAATTTTAAGTTTTCAACAGTGACCACCGTGCACCGGCCGCCACCAGAACGCCACTACTGACACTCACTCCCAGCTACAGTAGCTACACCGCCGTCGTTTTAAGATGGTGTTGTTGTCGCGCAGCCCACGAAACATGTGTGTAGTTCAATGGCGTAGCGAGAGGGGCTGGGCCGTAGATTCGCACAAATTGCAAAGGGGTCGGGTATTTTGATCACTGTGATCATGTTTTGATATTCTACGATGACGTACCACTATTGTTGGTAGTGATTGCCATCACTGGCCTTAAAGCTTTGGATGAATTGCGCGCATCTTTGGTGACATTAGCTCTGACTTTCTCTGTGAGTTTATGACTTTCTCAAGTCTTTTTTTATCTAATAGACTATTCTTTCCGACACATTTACCGACCGAAATTTTCTACTTTACGCTTCTCGCGGTGCGCGGTGCAATACAATGGCGTCCGATTGCTCTCTTGTTTCGACGTGTCCACATTTATTCGACACTGTTTGTTTACATTTGACACCGAACAGTATAAACTATCCAGTGCAGCCAAATAGATCTGAATCATCTTCCGCAAGCAGGAGAAATAACTATTTAAAATTTACTGCAAAAATTCGCCACGTACCCTGTACATTAGTAACTGTAGTTTTTTTTCGCTATTCAAAGTAACGATATGTATTTACCAATGATCATCGGATGTTCTGATAACTCAACAAGCAATAAGATAGTATTGAGTTATTCTAGGTCATCCAAAATGTCCAGGTGTTCAGAATTTAGGAACTACAGTTCAATTGGTAGCTTTATCGGATATACATAGCTACGATATCTATTCAACTACGTTCATTGAATCTTCTGAAGGGTCATCCAAAGTGTCCTGGAGTTTAGAACATACAATCTACAACTGTAACCGTAGCCTTTTACGCTGTTAAGGGGCTGCAATATGCATTTAATCATGTGTTTAAATGTTATGGTAGCCTTGGAATGTTGGTTTATTTTTGGAAGAGAAGGGAAGTCTGCAACCAGACTCCTAAAGAACTCAGGGTGTGGGGATGAGAGTGCCAACCCACTAAAAAACTCGTGCTTTTGGCCTTGTCTTTCGAGGAGGGAGCTATTGTGCTTTAAGCACCGGCTTATGTCTAACTGCATAGGACTTTCGTAGTTAGTTGGTTCCTCTGACCTGCTGCTGGTCATTTCGCCATCTGCCTTGGAGCTCGAGGACCATCTGGGAGGCCCCCGGTCTTGACACATTTTCCGGACTAGGTGCCCCGACCGCTCACGGCCGTCATGCCGTTTCTCGCGTCGTTGAAGCGAGGACAAGCGAAGAACACATGTTCCGTAGTTTCCTCGGCATCCGCGCATACGGAACACGCGGAGGACTCAACGTGCCCGTACTTGTGCAGATACTTGCAGCCATAGCCAGACAGAATCTGCGTCAAGTGGAAAGTAACTTCCCCGTGTCACCAACCGACCCATCTGGATATCTCCGGGATTAGTTATTCCTTTCCCTCTGCCACTGGACCATTGATGCGGCTCTAGTTGTCTAACGGATATCTCTCGTGCCTCGTTGTTCGAAGCACTCTACTACACGGTATGCGCTGACCACTTTTAGGCACATTAACTTGTGCATACTTTCGAGCTTGCCAAGGTAGTTTTTAGTACTCGGGGCGGTGGCCCATGCCGGCTCGCCATGCCTAAGTATCAGAGAACGCTGACCAGGAGCTTTCGTTTGCTCCCTTGCTCAGATTTTCAGTTATTGACCACAGTAATCTCCGTTTTGTGATGGGCTAACTCCAGTCTCCTGGAGCGCATCCATTCCTCGGCAACGTCGATGGAGTATGTGGCCGTTAACTCCACCTCTTCTATGGACTCTTCATAGACTTCCAGGGTGATGTCGTCCGCGAAGCTTACTATCTTTACCCCATTAGGGAGATACAACCAACAATTTTCGTTATACATCGTGTTCCAGAGCACCGGACCCAGGATTGAACCTTGCGGAACTCCTGCGGTGACTTGGATACGTCCCAGAGCCACCACTGTGTTGTATACCAGTACCCGATTCTGGCAGTAGTTGTCAGGTGTTGCCCAGTTAGAATTGGAACATAGACTATTGCGCATATTTCGGATAAACATTAACAAAATAGTATTCTGTTTTAACTTAAATGTTCAACTTTATGTGAACTTTAGAGGGAAAATACAAAAAAAAAATAATCATCTCGATTTCGAAGAAACTTGCGGACTTTTCCCGGAATACGTTTCATCAACCGGCTTATTATTCTCATCCATTGTTTTGGCAATCTTATTCCACTTGGTTCTCAATTCATTGATGCTTTTGACGACACTGCCATTCACCTTCAGCTTCCTCTTCATAATAGCCCAAAATCTCTCTATCGGTCTGAGCTAGGGACAGTTTGGTGGGTTGAGTTCTTTCGGTATACACTGAATCCCGTTGGTAGTGGTATGAAACCAGCACTGTTTTACTGTAACGACAGCTTGCAAGATCTGGCCAAAACATGACAGGTTCATTCTGGGATCTGATGAATGGCAATATTTGCTTTTGGAGATATTCCATTCTGTACAGCTCTGAATTGAATGGCAATATTTGCTTTTGGAGACATTCCATTCTGTACAGCTCTGAATTGAATTATCAGTGATGAAAACCTTGGTCCTCCTATCGCAGTTACAGATGGCTTGCCAAATCATGTATTTACGTGCAAATTTATCTGCAAACGCAAACTTGAATTTGGCAGGAACATCTTCCCGAGCCGAAGCCAAGTAAAACTGTTGTCCCGGTAGCTCGGCCTTTACATAGGTTTCATCATCCATGAAGAGATAGCCATTGAATTTTGTCAACACCTGATCATACAGTTTTCTGGCATGGATTCTGGCCACATTGTTCTGCTTTTGATCGCTATTTGGTTGTCTACAGGCACGGTATGAATTGAAGCCTTTCCGGAGACGAATCCGTTGCACGTTACTGCGTGCGGCGCGAAACTTTTTGGCCAAATCACGGTCTGAGATGTTGGGGTTTGCCTTAATGTTCTTGATGACTTTGCTCCGCAGTTGCCGGTTGACAGTACCCGCCCAACGCTTGCGATCCGTCGACAAAGTTTCTCTGTACTTTTTCAAAACACGCCACACGGTATTTCGGGGAAAACCCCACACTTTAGCAAGTAGGGCCCAGACAACGAAGGGTTTTACAAACGATTGCGCACAATTATTTTTCTTCTTTTTTCTTCCATTTTGTATTTCTCTGAAGCACGTTCGAACTGCACCGCGAAAAAAAACTTCTGATGTTATTATTGTTATAGGGAACAGATAAGATGTCATAGTTTACAAATCCGACCACTGGGATCGCTATAAGAATCAAAAATGTTTGTTCCAATACTAAATGTTTGTTCCAATACACCTTAGGTTCAGAGTGCGATTTTATGCAGTTATTTTTTTGCCTTAAAGTGTTGAAGTCACGAGGAACTAGAAAAATTTAAGGGAACTAAGTGTTGACAAGATCAAAATTTGTTACAGCCCATGATGTCTCTAAAGTACTACAATTTTGGTGACAGCTTTGGAACGGTTCCCTAGCATTTTTTGTAATTTCATGAACGGCTTCAGTTCAATAGTGACTGGAATTCAATGTTTGATGTAATTGTAGGGTTGATTAATATTTTAGAAAGTTCTCAGAGTATTAGAATTTTGAATGTTGTTTCAGAATGTCTTTGAGTTTTTGCAGTTCTGAATGGTTCCAGAGCATGTAATGATATACTGAAAACTGATTTAAAAATTCTAAAAATAAATGTAGTTTTGTGGATATACCAAGAGTTCTTAAGACAAACGTTGAAGTTTTAACAGTTACTGAATATTTTAGATACACCCAAGTACCGGAATTAATGTAATGTTTTAGGTGTTCATTTCGAAAAATTTTTTGGTAATTCTTCTAAAAGTTACCAATTTAGGAATTTCTATTGTTAATTTACAAAATAACAATGTTTCTGAGAATTTTAAACGTTGCTGACGAACACAACTAACTATCATACTAAAAGTTCATCTGCATATCAATTCATTAATTCGACATGCCTTCACTGATTGCCAGTAAGCATAATATTTTTGAGCTTCTACATCTCTAGAGCCTGTGAAGCTAGCAGGATGGAATTTTCAAAAACGAACCCAGAAACATTATAAAAAATAAATTCGCCCACAGTATCCCCTGAAGAAGAATATGATAAGGGTTGAAACGTAGGGCCGGATCAAAATATTTCTGTCAGGATTGAGCATCTCGAATGCGAAGTCGAAACGGAGGAAATAAAAAAAAATAAGAGCTTATGAGTAAATCCTCCAGAGCATTGTAAAAAGTAAAATGATTACGATCCTTTACTTTTGTGCGTACCAGGGAAAGGGTTTCGAGAGTTTTTAAACAATAGTTCTTGATCTACCTAGGCTTCATGAAGGTCATGTGATTTTAAAAGTTCCTTAAGAAACAAATGCTGCTTGAGAACTGTAGTGTTAAACAATTCCTAAGAGTTCCAAAGTATCCAGTTATTGAATACTTCAAACAGTTTCTATAGTTTTAAAGTCTACGAATATTTTGTGTTCTTCTACTATAATGATTGTTTCTTTTATAATAATTGTGAAACAGTTGAAACAATTCTGAATTCTAACCCAACAAACATCAATGCTGAATAACTGTTTGTTCAAGCAAATTTGGAGAAGTTGTTCAGCTTTTTCTTCTAGAAAGCTGAATAACTTCTCCAAATTTGTTTGAACAAGCGATTATTCGACACTGATGTTTGTTGGGAAGTTCACTGTTAAAATACCGCTCAGCTTACATACGCCATCTATCGACCAAAGTTCGCCAACTCGTAAATCTCACTCGCTTTCACTCGATCGGTGTACTCCTTTCTGCCCCTAGCTATGAAACCTGTCAACCCGCCCCTGCCTATCATCTGCCGCTGTGTTATTGTCATACTCGAACGAACCTACCTACGTCTGCAGAGAGCAGAAGCAGAGCAGCAGAAGCAAGGAGCCCTATGCGCGGTCGGTGGCGTTAGAAGTACGTGTTAGTCTCGATTTAGCCACGGCAGCCGTCAGTCACAATCCCCGCAGTCTCTTTGAGCGGTGTGAGCGCGCGCGCACTACTGGGTGAAAGACTAATATCTACTCTTTGGCCGGCGGCGGTGGAACCAACATAAGAAACAAAAAAAAGGTAGTGAAAAGAGGCAGTTAGCAGCCGGTCTGCGATCCCTTCTATCGCTGCTTGGAGGTGTGGGGTATAGTGTCCGCGCTGCGCGTTCAAGGTCACCACGACGGCGACGACGACGATGATGATGATGACGGTTGTGTTATGAACGTTGTCGTTTGTCGTTTAGTGGGTCTTTTGATGGCAGTTTATGTTTTGACAAATTCCGAAAACGCGTTGTTCAGCGAATACTGATTAGCACCCATTTATCATACCTCCCTGTTGTGGTGTTTGGAATTCTCACGTCGATAAATCTCGCTGCCGTGTAAATTATTTGCCCACGAAAAATTCAAATGCGCTAAAAGAGACGAACGCCGAACATGGCCGCATTCACTGATCGAAGTTTGTTTCTTTGTGTTTCTTTGCAGATTGAACATTGATGAACGCAGGTCTGCAGACTTCAGGACACCGCTGCAGCGTAACGCATTTCCAATGAACGACCCAAGTCCGGTTTCCGAAGAAAAAGAACCCAAACGGAGGCCCAAATCTAGTGCAGTGCAAACAAAGCTTTAGTGTAATCGAAACGAAGAAGAATCTACGTGAATAGTGTGCCTTAGAAGTCTGAGATAAATCAACGAATCATACAAAATCCAATACAAAATGTATCCACCGATCTTAGTGTTAGTGTTAGCGTTAGTGACCTTATCGAAGCAGACGCTCTCGCTGGAGACATTGCTCCAGCTGGATACCAGCGACGACGGGGACGTCGGAACCGCAGGAGGGGGTGATTTTTCTAGTCCACTCTACGATGAAGAAGAAAGTTATGGTCCCGACCCGGAAGAGGATCGTAATCTTAACAACTATCAACAGCCAGCGATACTGTTGGACGATATTTACTATCGAGTAACGCCCGACGGTCAAGAAAGTGAAAGTGAAAAGACTTCAGTGAGCAGCATTGGCAGCAGTAGTAGTAGTAGTAGTGTTAGTACAAGCAGTACGACCACCGCTACCAACAGTATTCAGTCAGGATCGAGTGAAGAACAACTGGCTGCTACGGATCGTAGCACGGTGTTTAGCAATAGTTCTGAAGATCATATTCCCGACAGTGAAGACAAAGTCAGTGTCGCCCTGCCGTATATCGGTGAAGATTCACCGGAACCATCCAATCGTAGTCGGAGCTTGGATCACGAAGCAGCCGATTCTTTGCAGTCATCGACGGTACTGGAGACTAGCCTAGCCAGTAATTTCCTGTACACCAGTAGTAGCTACAACGACAGCTACCACAGTAGCACGGATGACAGTGTCGAAAGAACTTCGGACGATTCGTTGGACAGCAGCGTGGAGGAAGATCCGCAGTTGCTAGCGACCACGACAGCCCTATCCCCGCTGGCCATTCCGGACGATGTGCCATCCATCACACCGACCAAGCCACACGTTGTCGAGAGCAAAAAATCCAACACGGAGCAGCTGTCGGAGAAGCTGGCGGACAAGAACCTTCGGCTACCGATTGCCATCCTGATGGACACCTGCAACGAATCACTGAGCTACTCGAAAAAGGTGTTCGACGCGTCGCTCGTGCCGAGAAGCCCCCTGGAGGTGATTCTGATGCGGTACAATAGCACCGGTAAGTTGACTTAGATAAAATGATTCGGTTCGGGTTGGAATGAGTGAGCCGGATATGTTGGGCTGCCGTTAAGCTATGAACGTTTAAGGATAATACATTTGCAAGCCGAGGTCCAAAGTAACTTTCCAAAATGAAAAACCAACTTTCAATAAAATGTGGTGAATGGGATAAGAAGCCCACGTTTGATGATTTTTAGAAGGAAATATTTTCACTTCACCATGAGGCTCCAGGAGTGGACAGTAATTTGGCTAGAACGAAGTAAATGAAGAGAAAGTGTTGATAGTTCCGTTTGTGTACGGCAGACTGTGAACAATTAAACATAAGTAGTTGGAAAGGCTATTTGGAAGGTAGTACTCGATCAAGCACACATTCTTTTACCAAGCTACCCAAATACTTGGTAGGCAAGGGGAAGGATATCCCCTCGACTGGCAAAAGAATGCGCACCTGATCGTGCTCATGTACTGCCAGTTGCTTGTAATGGTTCTAGCGAGTGTTTGTTTATACTTCTTAATTGCCTACATGGGAGAGAAATTATCTCCCGGTGGAGGTTTGTTTTTGGAATACAACGTTTATTTTCACCTAATATTCTCTTGTCGTACCTTTACTTAAAGACTTCAGAGAGAAAAACAATAAAGTGTTGAAATACTGGTCTCCACCCGTATTGTTTAAGGGATTCCCCCATTATGGGCTGTTCATACTTTACAGTATGAGTCCACGTTTGAATGTTTCAAAGTACCTACTTAACAAATTGTAATGTTTACTGAAAATGAACTACGATCAATTAATTCGTTCTATGTTTATCGATGGTTTTTTTTTATTGTTCGATGACAAATCAGGCAATCTCGTTTCGATAAAAAAAAGGTCGGGAAATTTTTCAAAATCGGTTGTAAAAATTGATAATTGATTGCTATCAACCGAATTTAGGAGTTGTTAGGTTTCTGCAGAATGTTTTTAAATCTATAATTAGAACTATATGGTACAGTCCCATTGAGTTGTTCGAAATGATGACGTAGGACTACGCTACTAAATGTAAGCCATATTCGCTTTTTAAGACCAGTCTTAGCTAAATTTAACTAGGATATCTTAACAAATGGTTTTATAAATGACCGATTCTGTACATTGAAGTACTTATTAGTAAGTAAAGTGTGGGCGCATTACTGCTTTACGAAATTTTCGTTTTTTGTGGTATTATATTCGTACAATTTTTAAGTATACAAATTCTTCGTTTTTTTTATTGCCACAAAAAGTTCGTATTCCTTTGTTCCTAGATGAAATATTTGTTACTGTGGAGCTAGTATTCTTTTTTTAAATAAGAAATAAGTTTCAAAATAAGTACAAACTTATTTTGTTGAAGAAAGTATTGTTTGTATTTATAAACTTTCGTTACTAATACAATTATTTAAGAAGTTTTAAGCCCAAATCATATTCTAATGGAGCCTCCGATATTTTGGCAATTTAGAACTCTAGATGCACTTGGACAGTTGTTGGTTGAGAGTATTCGCCGGTTTAGGGCAATTGCTCCAACTGCTTTGCTTTGAAAAGTTAAAAATATTCCAACAAGAAAACACGCAAGATTGAACTAGCCACCTCCTTCATGATATAGTTTGATTGTTAATCAATAATCCCATTGATTTTCAAAACGCCAATAAAGCCAATTCATTATGTGGAATTTCAAATTTACTTTCCCGAATTACATGATGGTTGTAATAGTATGACTGCCTGCACCATTATTTTCTGAGACGATTACAGATATTTCCAATGCACGAAACTCTACACAACATTACCATCAGAAGTGGGTCTTTACAAAATATAGTTCATAGCATTGTTCCAAACGACGGGTAGTACGAATTTTTCGTGAAAAGTAATTAATGTTCTTAAAATCAGTTGAATGTTGGCAAGGTGCTATGACATTTATTAGTATTTTTCTTGGTTGTTTTTAAATTTTCGACGGATTGTTCCAAAAAAGAAATAGGTAAAATCAAATTTATTGAAATTTCCGATTAATTCTTTGAGAAAGTTCCGAATTCCAAAGGACATGTAATTCGTAAAGAAATGGTTTGTTGAATACTACGTTTTTTTTTTCAATGATGATTTTAAACGTTTCCTATATCTTTCAAAATCATATAATTTTGAAGAATATTCCTAAACTCCCGACGGAGAGGTTGCTGGGCAAAAATCAAAGTAATTTCAACAGATTGTCCTGATGGTTTTATTACGTAATACTGACGAAATTTGCGATTTTCTAATGAAAGATTCTAAAAAGTTAGACTAAATTTACCGCGAATCGTCTACAAGTATTTCAAAAGAAATTTCAACGTTACTGGGAATTTCTGACGGAAATCGTTTACAAGAACATCTTAATAAGTTTTGAAGAACGTTCGCCGCTTACAACCGCGGTGGTTCCAGAGGTGATTTCAAAAAGAAATCTACGGCTGTATCAATAGCCCTAGAGAGTTATTACCTTCTACTGATAATCTCAACAAATGCCACAAAAATTAAATAAGTATTCGGCGAAGTTACCTGAAATGCTGTTGAAGCATATAACTAACGATTAAACCAAAAACTCTAGATGAGTTCAATGTAAAATCGATATGGTTTTTTGCAGAGCTTATCAAACGTAATCGAGTGAGATGATTTGAAATAGAATAGCCAGCCATTGTTATTTTATTTGAAAAGAAAATGTTGTAGTATTTATTTTGAACATCATCTGTAACCTCCTACATAAAAGCTTCTAGAGAATCTCTCAAAATTGTATGAGTTAGTTTGGTTTCACCTGAAATCACAGAATCACCATTTCGGAGTCTTTGATTTTTGCTCCATCAGGGATGTTCTGCAGAGAACATCAGGAAAATTTCCACGAAGTTCGCTGAAGATTTTTCATGAAGTTCTCTGAAGAAATTCAACGAAGTTTTTTGAGAAACTTTCCTAAAGTTCTCTGAACATCTCTGAAGTTCTCTGCAGAATTTCCCTGATATTCATTGAAGAACTTTCCAAAAGTTCTCTGCAAAACTTACCTGATGTTTTCTGCAGAGCTTTCCTGAAGTTCTCTGCAAAACTTCCATGAAGTTCACTGAAGAACTTTCATAAAGTTCTCTGAAGAACTTCTATAAAGTTATCTGAAGAACTTCCATGAAATTCTCTGAAGAACTTCCAGAAAGTTCTCTGAAGAACTTTCAAGAAGATCTCTGAAAGACTTCTCTAAAGTTATCAGCCGAGTTACCCGGAAATTATTCAAGTATTCTTCAACGATCTCTTCAGTTCGCGCAATCTCTAGATAACTAGAGTTAACACATAAGTAAAAAAAATATAAACGAACTCAAATTCTTCGGTATTTAAGCACCCAATCCCACACTCCGTTGTTGATGAGCGGTACGGTCTAGCACTGTTTACATGTGGTGCTTGTCGAACAGGAATTCTCCCAACTTGGGTGCGCTCTTCTTCATCTTGCTGAGGGTTGCGATCTTCTCTGCCAATTCGCGCTGGCCCTTGTGCTGCTCATCCAGGTATTCTCCAGTCAGGTAGTCAGCCAAGTGGAAGTCATTGGTGCCCTCTTCGCAAGCCTTGATGACTCCACGGATGCTGTGGGTGACTTCTTCCTCCTTCTTCAGAGCGAAACGCAGAGCATTTTCACCATCGGTTCCGGGTGGCACTTGGAAGCTGTAATCTAGGCTGAAGCTGGACTTGTCAACGGGTCCCTGTGCACGCATCAGCGAGTACTCGATAAGTTTAATTCCATGCTCGCGCTCCACACCGGCGGCATTGAAGAAGAATTTCGAATCCGGGCAGGTTAACCTTTTCCGGCGGCAAACTTCAGATAGACGATCGACGATCGACGCATCGAACTCCTTACAGCGATGGCTACCACTCCAAAGAAGATAGACTTCATCATGTCTTGTTACGCACTACGGTTTTGTGTTCTTTTACAATTTTGATTAGACAGAACTAGGATTTTCTTGGCAGCTTCACTAGCTTTCGAACTATGTCAACCTTTATACACACTGGCACAGAAGGTGACTTGATGGCTGCGATGCAATAAAAGGATCTAAAACTCACGTTCGTCTTGCTTCCACCTCTTTCGGTGCCCGGTAATTGTTCTCTGAAGAACTTCCCTGAATTTCTCTGAAAGACTTCTCTGGAGTTTTCAGCACAGGTTCCCTGAAGTTCATTGCAGAGCTTCCCTGAATTTCTCTGAAAAACTTCCTTGAAGTTCTCTGAAGAACTTTCATGTAGTTTTTTGAGGAACGTCCATGAAATTCTCTGAAGAACTTTCATGGAACTCTGAAGAACTTCCATGGAGTTTTCTGAAGAATTTTCACGAAGTTCTCTGAAGATTTTCCATGAAGTTCTCTGAACAAATTCCATGAAATTCTTTCAGAAACTTTCCTGAAGTTCTCTGAAGAACATCCCTGAAGTTCTCTGCAAAATTTCCCTGATGTTCTCTGAAGAATTTTCCAGAAGTTCTCTGCAGAATTTCTCTGAAATTCTCTGACGAACTTACCAGAAGTTCTCTGCAGAGCGTCCCTGAAGTTCGCTGCAGAACTTCCCTGAAGTTCTCTGAAAAACTTCCTTGAAGTTCTCTGAAGAACTTGGTTGAAGTTCTTTGCAGAACTTCCCTGAAGTTCTCTGCAGAACTTCCCTGAAGTTCACTGAAGAAATTTCATAAAGTTCTCTCTCAGAAGAACTTCCATGAAGTTCTCTGAAGGACTAATTCAAAGTTGTCAGAAGAACGTACCAAAAAAACACCAGTATTTGGGTAATCAGCCTCTTATGTGCACTAGCGATAAACAAGTTCACAGGTAGACCAGCGCCACGCAGTGAAATAATTCTGAACTATGAAGTCGACCGTCTGGAAGACCATGATTACTCGAGTTAATTTCCGAGAATTCATGCATGATCTAGTTATCAAAATACAGGTATAACAAAAAGTTCACATGAACACTAGAGCCACATAGCGGACGAATTCTGATCTAATGTGTACACCATTCAAAAAGCTCTGACCCCATGAACATCTTTACTGAAGATGTCATCTTGCTATATGTCGATAATCTCGAGATCCAGATTATAGAGTATGTTTACATGCACACTAGCGCCTCGGAGTGAGATAATTCTGAACTGTTGAGTCAAGCGTCTGGTAGCTCATCATTTTACAACTAACTTTCCTGAAAACAGTAAATTTACACACGATCTAGATCTCAAAATACAGGTAATACACAAAGTTCACATGTACACTAGTGCCACGTAGCGGACGAGTGCTGATTTAATGTTAACACCATCCGAAAGGCCTCAATCAATCAAATATCTTTGTCGATGCTGTAAACTTGCTATATGTCAAGGATCTCGAGATTCAGCTTTAAAAGTAAGTTTACATGCATACTAGCGCCGCGTAGTGAGATAATTCTGAACTTTTAAGTTTACCATCCTGAAGGCCTTGATCTACTGAACAACTTTGCCGAAAGAAGTAACTTCCTATATACGAGGGATCACGAGATACCTGCTGATGAAACATCAAAGGTCAACGCCCATATATCATTTGGGACCACCATCAAGGGAATCCGCGCATGTTGGGGGGTTTACTGTACTTTGCTGTTTTTTTTTTTTGCTAAAATATGCTGCCTTTCAACGGTCATAACTTTTTCTGGTGAAGTCGGATCGACACACTTTCTTCTGCGAAGTTGTTTGCTTAAGTCTGAGAAGTTTCATAAAAATGCTTCTTGAGCATTTGCATTCAAGCTGAGGCAGTTAATGGAGTGGTTCTCAAAATATGTTTAAATTTCAATTTTTGATGCCAATTTGTGAAGAAAAATGCAAATCGCATGAGGTCAAAATACGATATTCGATAGTTTTGGGACCCAGACTAACGGAAACTGGCATGGAGCTTTGGGTCTCAAGATTTTTTTCGAATTTTGTCGACCAGTGTTATCAATGACGATACATCACAATAGATCTAATCTGGTCGCAGTGATCAATGTCTCCAACACAGGAAAAAAAAGCTCATTCATTTCTTTTTCGATTATCTCAATTTTTGTACATAGCTCACATTTCTAGCAACTTGTTGCATTATTCTATTATATAAAATTAAGTATTAAGCATTAAAGTTTTCAAAATTTACAAACGGAAAAGTCATGTCTTGATAATTGTGAAATTGATGACTACAATCGAGTTCACTGCGATCATGTCTGCAACTTGTACAGAATTCGCTACTATGTACCTATCGTTTTCGGACCTGACAGAAAACTCCATAGAAAACGGCAGTACTTGTCCGTTGCGTTTATAAATTAGAAAAGAAACAACAACTTTGAATGAAGCATGTGAAGATTCAACACATTTGAAACGTTAAATCGAAAATCAAATAATCTTTGTCGTGCTTCTTCCACCACCAACCGGTTCGAACGGTGTTTGATTTCTCAGAAGCCAATTTTCTATTAAAATTAAAAACAAATATTAATTTTACAGTGCTGGTTTACTGTCTTTCTTTTCATTGATACAATCACCCATATCGGGTAAATCTTCACAAGGCAACCAAATGTCATTTGGGTAATTATATTTTCAATAAAATAAAACAACCAATATCCTAATGTTATCCAACGTCAACAATGTGATCGAACTTTGTACCCAACCACTCTAATTTTCCTCAAAAAAAACTCGCCTTTATCAGTTGTTACTGTAAGGTAAAATTCGCAAGGTAGATATTGAAAAATAGATGTCAAAAAGAGATGGTATTGTGCAACGTTACAAATAAGCCGCGCCATGCTTTTATTTGGGGGTCTTGCATCTAATATGGTTTTCTAATTGCCTATTGGATTGACTAAATTAAAAATTCTGCTGTCAGAAAATGATAGAATCACCGAGTTCAGTCAGTCGGACTCAGTAAATTTTGGAATTATTTCCCGATTTTCCAGGTTCTTCCGGATTTCCTAGTGGTCTGACCAGAATGAAACTCATTGGGTAAAATAAACATAAATTTTGATCGGAAATCGTTAGAAAAGCTTTTGTTTGTTTTCAAACAACTGACAGCATCTAGTTAAGTTAAAAAGAAAAAAGGAATAGCTCATTTCTGGAAAGTTTTGCAGAATGTTAAGTTTTTGGACAACTTACTTTTTGTTATGAAATAAGCAATTCAATTCCGTATCTTTAAAACAAGGATCTTTTCTTAGGCTTAGTAATCGTAAACATGAAATTTGATCGCCAATTCCATTTGCAAATGTTTGCCCTCAGGAATGTTCAACGAATGAGTTTTGAGAATGATTTTCAAACACTGCTCACGAGTTAAGCTTTGTTTTTATTTTAGATTCATTTAATCTACAGCCATGAATACACACTCCTATCGTGGAATTTCCCACTTCCCAATTGCAATTTATGATCCCAATTTCGGCAAAACTGAATACGTCCAACGACGTACTTCAGTATCCGAGCTCGATCTAACCATCCTGACTGCGGCCACTAGTTAGGCTTAGCGTCGTTGTCGTTTATTGTGATTGCTTTTTCGCTTTCAGCCGGCAATATACATCTAATTAAAAACGCAAGCTCCAGTGTCTATCTCTCTCGCTCCATCTTCATCGGATTACCTGTCGTCGGAGGCTCGCAGCAACATCGTCGGAGTGTGTGTCTCTCGCATATCAAATCACGTTATTTATTCTCTGTCGAGCCAAACCTGTGATCTAAATCGTTGTCATCGAAACCGCTGCCGCCCCGCCGCAGGAATCGGAAACCGGTTTAAGAACTCCTCGTGAATCAAAATAGAGTTATGGACCAGGCTTTCGAGAAGTAGCAACAGCATCGATTAGAATTCGCCAATCGATCGAGTTCTAGTTTAAGGACTGTGCTAATCGCTCGTTCGCTCTCGATCAAGTGCGAGGACACCTCCTTCTCGCGGAAGCTACCGGTTGGATTTGCTTTCATTTCAACTACCCTGTAGTGGTATTCGGCAGTGGCGATGACTAGGGGTGTTTTAGGTTCGTTAATAACGGAATGATGGTTGGTTGGCGACCTTTATACTAACTTGTTTGGCAGCAGGCGTGGGAATAGGAGGCGACGGGGGAACTTTCGAGTGGAGGTTCCGCTCAATGTTAGATTGCGACATTTAACCCATATGTTTTTTGTGTCGCCGATGACGGCCGCTGCTGGACGGGGAACGATTATGCAAAGGCTTAAGCAGCATGTTTGTTTGTTGTCTTTTAAAAGTTAAGTGCCCCCCCAATGGAGTGCTTCCCCGTTGCTGTTGAGATATGCGAGAGAATGCACATTTTTTGCGTGGTCGCTTGGACACGTTTCGCGCTTCCGCAGTGCTTGTTTTCCACTTTTGTTCTATCGTTGAAAGTGATACTGGATGCCTCACAGATAGTTGAGAGTGTAAAATTATTGGGTAAAAACTATCCTACTCTAATCAGGAGCTATAGGAAAATACAGCTTGAATGGTCAGCTCTGATTTTGCCTATTATTTATGGCTCACTTTTCGACTGAGATTTATCATTTATCATTTAGAATGGTCATTCTTCATCATTCCATACAACGTCATGTTCTCTTAAATTTGATTCGAGCTTCAGTTCTTTTAACATAATACCTTTCATTCAACTTTATGTCCATTTGATCATTTGTGTTTTGAATGTCATGGTACTTTTTGACGTTTGAAAATTCGAAATGTAGTCTACTGATCAATTCTTTCCTTAACCCTTTCAGGCCTAATTTTTCCAAGCGTTATTATACAAGCAATTTGGTGTATTCTGATTGGTTTGGTGCTCAATAACATAGAAATGATTGAAAATAAAAGAAAATATTTATTTGAGATGTGCTAGGTCGTCGAAACTGCCCTGGAGTTCAGAACTTAATACCTACTGTAGTTACAGTAGCTTTATGCACAATACAATGTTATAATATGTAGTCAAACATATTCAATTAATGCCCTGGAAGACCAACAGACATTATGAGATAATCTTGGTATATTCTATGCCAAACAAACTGTCCTGGAGTTCAGAATTTAACATCTACTGTTATAACAGTTGTATTCAATCATATTAAATGAATGTCCTGGAAGACCAAAAGACATTATGAGATAATCTTGGGACCTTAGTTTAGTCCACTTTGCTTTACATTGTTTAGTCCAGAAAGCTACAGTTACAGCTGTAGATTTTAAGTTTTGAACTCCAGGATAGTTTGGATAACCTAGAATATCCGAAGATTATCTCATAATGTCCGTTGTTCTTCCAAGTTATTCAATGAATATGTTTCAATACATATCGTAGCTTTGCATAGCCCAGAAAGCCTTTGTGACAACTGTAGGTTTTGTGTTCTGATCTCTTTGGATGACCTAGAACATGTCATATTACTTTATAACGTTTGTTGACTTTTAAGAATAATAATAATTGAATGTGTTTGAATATTTATTGTAACTTTGTATTGCCTAAAAATTACTGTTAAAACTGATAATATAAAGGTTGCCTCACATCAAATTGCATAACGGAAAAAACGCTGTAGAAAATAACCTAGTTGACCGATCCTTTTCAAACTTTCAGACAATAAAATAAAACCCATTAGTAAGCTTTTTATTTATTTATTTCAACTTATTTCATTCAACTTCAATACTATAACCGTGCGCTCACACCTTACGCTTAACTCCACTCATTAGGCTCTGTACAACATCTGGCTGCAGCTTTCTTCTGTACGGTACGGTACCCGCTTTTTCTTCATGTCTTCCTCAGATTTGACCTCCTTGAAATGCTTCCGTAGTGCCTGCTTCATAATAGCCCAGTATTTTTCGACCAGCCTTAGTTCCGGTGCGTTGGGGTTCATGTCTTTGAGTACGAAAGTGACCCTGTTGGCTCCGTACCACTCCAGGACAACATTTGAATAGTGGCACGAAGCTAGATCCGGCCAGAAGATCGTAGGGCGCTCGTGTTGCTTCAACAGAGGAAGCAGACGCTTCTATAGACACTCCGTGAGGTAGATCTCCCCGTTTACAGTCCCGGTAGTCACGAACGGCGCACTCCGTTTGCCAAATGAGCAGATCGCATACCAAATCATGTATTTCTTGGCAAACTTTGGAGGTGTCTGCTTCCTTACTTCCTCCGGAACATCAAACTTGTGCTGAGCGGTGAATAACAGTAGCCCCGGAAGCTGCCGGAAGTCCGCCTTGACGTAAGTCTCATCATCCATGATGAGACAATGAGGCTTTGTCAGCATCTGGGTGTACAGTTTCCGGGCCCGTAACTTTCCTACCGTACTTTGCCGTTCGTCACTATTTGGAGCCTTCTGCAATTTGTACGAATGCAGTCCCTCCCGGTCCTTGGCTCTCTCATCGAAAGACTTGGCCACATCCCTGACCGAAGCATTGGGATTCCGCTTAAACGCTTTCACGACACGCTTGTGGTCCTGATCACTAATAGAACATCTATTCTGACCGCATTTCTCCTTCCGTTCGATGCTCAGAGTTTCGTAGTAACGTTTATTCACACGACTCACCGTTGACTACACGATTCCGAGTTGTTTTCCGATGGCCCGATGAGAGAGTTGAGGATTATCCAGGTGCTTGCGCAAAATCAATTCGCAACGTTGCTTTTCGGGTGACGCCAGTTTTTCCAATTTCCGAAAAACTGACAGCGATAAAAATTCAACAAAAAAAAAAAACACTTTAAACTACTTCTATCCCAATTTTCAAGAGAAAAAACCCAATGGGTAATTTTCTACAGCGTTTTTTCCGTGATGCAATTTGACGTGAGACAGTCTTTAAAGTTCTGAATGCCCGGACAGTTTGGATGACCTAGACCATCCCAAGATTAGCTTCTCATGTATTTTTACGTTCAAAAATATTCACTCAATATGCTTGAAAACGTGACGTAACTGTGTATAGCTCCAAAAAAGCTATTGTTACTACCGTAGATTTCAAACTCTAAAGTCCAGGACAGTTTGGATTACCTAGAGGAACACAAAGTTATAAAATAATGTTTGTTGGCCTTCCAGAAGATTCATTGAATATGTTTGAATACATATCGTATCTTATATAGCCCAAAAAAACTACTGTTACAACTGGAGATCTTATGTTCTGAACTCAAGGACAATTTGGATGACCTAGCTCATCCCAGCTAATGTCATGTTTTTTTTTTTTACTTTCGAGAATAAAATATTCACTGAATATGGTTGAATACGTAGCGTAACTTTGTACGTGTGTTTATGTGTGTACTAACCGGCAGTGCTTTTATGAACGAAACTTGTCTGCATTTCTTCGTTGATTTATATGTTATCACGATGTGCAGACATATTTAGCCCTGGAGATTTAAGGTGACAGCTCTATTGAAAATCCAACGACCCATTTCAAGAATGCCTGTTCATACACGTTCATTCTGAGGTCATCGTCATGTACAGGGTGTCTCACAATAGGTGTCACTAAAACAAAATGGGATTACAGCAAAACAAATCCACCAAATCATAGCATTTATTTTCCATTTGAAAGATACATGTTATAGAAATAAACCATATTAATTCAATTCCGATCTCTCGCCCTTTTCCTTGATAACTTTGCGCAAACGCTTTGTAGACCCATCGCAGCTGGTACGCACAATTTCCTGAGGAATTTGGTCCTAAATATCAACCAAATGTTTCTTGAATCGTTCTAAAGTAAGCCCTTTCGTAGGGCCTATATGTTGAAGCATATAACCCCAAACAAAGTAGTCAAGTGGGTTGATATCCGGTGAAGATGCAGGCCATTCTTCGCTTGTGATGAAATCGGGCAATTTTTCCGCGTACCACGCTTGTGTCTTCTTTGCCTTGTGAGCTGGAGCTGAGTCCTGTTGGAAACAATATGGTGTGTTCCCATACAGTGTTGAAGCATGTGGAAGGAGATGGTTCTTCAAAACCTGCTCGATGTTATATTCAGTGTTGATTTTTAAGTTAGGTTCTATGAAAAGAAGAGGAAGTTTTCCTTTTCATGAAACGGCGACCCATACCATGATTTTCGATACATTCTGATAGCGTTCTATAGCTAGTTTATCTCTTCGAATAATGGCAAGACTATTGCCATACACACGATCATTTTGTTGATTATGACTGTCCTTTTTCAGCTTTTCATCCGAAATTAAAATCTCGCAGTCATCGTGCCGAACCAAACGAATTCTGCTTCTTTGGACCCTGGCTTGCTTTTGACGCTCCGTCAACCCGTGAACCCGTTGTTTCTTGTACGGCTTGCATCCCAGATCATGGCTGAGGAGCCTGATCATTGAGGCAGGAGACATTTGAAATTGTTTGCTCAATTTACGGCCAGATACGGCCGGATTACGTCATATCCGCTCCCTCGCACATTTGATCTTTTTCTTCATTCTGGCAGTTCGTCTGGCACCTTCTTTGTGTTGAATATGGACATTTCCAGTTTCCTTGAACCGTTTTAAGGTACGAAAAACAAGGCGCTTACTCACCTGACGCTTACGCTATCTGACAAGGTCTAAGCTTTTTGAAATGTAATTTTAAAACTTGCCCCCGTAGGGCTTCCATGATAGCTGATAAATATAAACAAACGGAATCGCTTATTTATCTTCAGCGTTAAGCTGTCAAAACAATACACTCAAAACGGGTATAATCAATTCCGCTGTTAAAATTACCCAGCTGAAATAAACCAAGACTGAAAAAAGGTGACACCTATTGTGAGACACACTGTACAATAAGCCCCGCATGAAAATCTTCACATATCAAATGGATATGTAAAGAATTTTCACACTTCAAGAATCAAAAATAGACATTCTTCATCCTGGAGTGTATATAGGTGAGGTATATTTTCTATAATACAATATGACCTCACCAAGTTCCTTATCCAATGCAGAAAAGCTCGTCCGGGTGCGGTGCGAAACACAAATAAACAAGAAATGGGAAAAAACTACCGATGCACAACTTATCTGACGAAACACGGTCACAGCATACTTTGAGTGGGAATCGAATAAATTCACAACGTCTCACGCATAGCACTCGGATATTTATAATTTAACTTTTTATTCTGGTTGATTTTTTTTTTTTTTCATATGTAGCGTAACTTTGAACAGCCCAAAAAGCTATGTTAATACTGTAGTTCTTAAACTCTGAACAAAAGGACAGTTTGACCTAGAACATTACAAAATTATCAAATAATAACTGTTGACCTTCCAAAAGGATCATTCAATATGTTTGAATATATATCGTAACCTTATATTGCCCCAAAAGCTACTGTTACAACTGTAGATCTGAAGTTCTGAACTCAACTACCTTTTGGATAACCTAGAACGTCCCATAAAGATACGTATGCATATGTACCACATTCTAAAACTACGCTTTACACTATTAGGCGGGCATTTATTTTTTTCTTTCTGAATTTCTTCATTTTCAGGATGTACGTCAATTAGGCCTTAAACATTTAATAGGTAGAAGAATTCAGTCTGTGATTTTATACAGCCATTTTCCTTTTGGGGTCAAATATGACCCCTTAAGCCTGAAGGATTTAAAAGAGTTTTACAAATCCAAATGACGGTCTACAGAACCCTTATCAGACCAAAAATTTTACTTGCGTTAAAATGCGTAATAGAAATAAAAATATTGTTTTGAGATTCACCATAAAATAACACCGGATTCCATACTTCCAGGCATCGCCAAATCGACCAGCTTCCGCAACACCAAATCCCTGATGGACGCCATCAATTCGCTCCAGCCGTCGTACGAAAACAGTGGCCGCGCTTATTATGGCATTCTGCGGACCTCCCAGGAAATCCCCTACGACAGTGCCATATTCCTGGCGACGTCCAACACTGCAACCGATATGGAACTCTCCCGGATGGCGGCCCTCACGTTGCTCAAAAAGCGAATTCGGGTAAATTCATCTCAAGTTCACCTCATCATCCACTATCTAACTACACGCTTCATTCCAGCTCTACGTCATCTGGTTCGGTGACGACGTGGACACCAGCCTGTCCGATCAGCACCTGGACAGCCAAACCGGTTTGCACGAGCTGGCCTACAAAACCGGCGGCGAGGTGATTCGATTCGAAATCGATCGCCACTTTGGCAACAATCCCGTACTGGTAAATTTGCACCCTACTACTCCACGCCAACAACCAATCTACTAACACCAGTCATCAAACGCTAGGTCCTAGAGCCTGGATTGCTGGAGTCGAGTTCTAATCCACTTCTTCCGCCATTTTAGACCACCCTCGTGTCGGAGAGCGACCTCCGCGGGCATCACAGTATTCCGATTCCGGTCGAGGAGGACGTCAACAGTCTGTACTTTAAGCTTCACGGAGCCTTGGACACGGCCACGCTTCGGACGCCCAATGGTGACTAGACTATACGCGAATACTTCTCAATATTTTTTTTCTTCTTGTTTGTTACTAAACTATTACGCAAGAACACCGCAAAAAATACTAACTATCGTTTATTTTTCTTTTGTTTTTACGCGAAACTCTTCGTTTCAGCACAAGCGTCGAAGAGAGTGTTAGTATTATTGTTAGCGATGAAGAAGCAGGGAAACGTTTTTGTTTTCAATTGTGCTGTTTGATTGGGCTGGTAGCTTTCCGAAACTCTCTTGTGACAGTTGGGGTTACCGAAGGGTTGTGGTAACGGTTCCGTGACTAAATTCTAAACTTGCGTGATACGAAGGGGACGCGAAAGACACTGTTGATGTACATAGTTGGCTGAGTTTTGTTAGGAGATCGTTGCCAGTAAGATTTTATTCTGTATCATAACCTGTTAAGAACACATACAAATATTAAAATTATTGTTAAACCACTAGCAAAAGGCATCCTTTTTTGTTGCGATGTAAGTTAGTGTTCTATTGCTTAAGTATCAATAATCGAAGTAGTATCCGTTGTTGCAAGAAAAATGCAGTGCGATCGCGAATTACTTTCTCTGTATCGTTTCGTAAATTACACTGTTTGAGAATCGGCAATAAGCTACGGTTCAAGTCTAGAATAATTCAATTGAATAATAATACCAGTTGAATTTCTGTTCCTCAACTGCCTCTGTTTTAAGCAACTTTGAAGGTAACTGAGGTACCTGAAGTAATTGAGCAAAAGAAAACATTCCACCATATTCTATCGAATTTAATTCAAGTTTAACAAATCGTAGAAAAAATAGCAAATCTTGATAAGCAATTTTAAGGTTTTTTTCAGATTTGTTTTGACGGGTGTTTCTGCTATAAATTGAATCAAGGGTTTCAATTGAATCCTATGGAAACGGATAGCGCAGTTTGGTTAAAAAGTTTTATCTAATCCTGGTGAAATCTTCGTGAAAAACCCAGATTTTGCTGTACTTCCTGTGAAATCTACTTCTTCGAAGAAGTTTTGTAATCTCCTCCAGATTAAAGTTATTTCAGAGTTTGTCAGTACTAGTCTTTGGTAAATTTGAGATGCCCTCTTTTCCTTTGAAATTCTTTTAAATGAGTTCAACAATTCTTCGGGAAATTGAATATTGTCTAAATTTTCTGTTGTAAGTCAAATTCATCAAAATCAATCAAAATGTTCATTAGCGAATAAACCAGTACACAGTAGGCCAGGAGCGTATTAGCAGGACAAAAGTCCAAATTCTTTCATTTGAAGTTTTAGATGTTTGGTATCTTTAGCAACTGTTATAAAAAAACAAATACTCCCTTTCTCTGGTTGTAAAACTATTTTTCTATCTCTTAAGATAGACGGGAAAATTCCACGTCAATACAGGTAGCAAACAGTTTTGTACGTTATTATTCCAAAAACATAAAATTTGGTTTTCGCATAGCAGTTCCCATAAGGCTATAGTAATTCAAATGGCCAGGGCAGTATGAGTTAGCAAACATAAATTTTGGGAAATTACCAGGACAGAGTTTATAATACAATGAGTGGGGTGTAGAGCTGAATCGACACTTAGAATCGCCCTAATAGTCTCATTATCAAAGATACAGTGGGGGAGATTCCTCTAAGCGCACATAACTTTTTTTTTCGTTTGGTCAAATTTAAGGCTATTTGCAAAACATGAATACGGTATATTCAAGGCATTTTAATAACAAGATAACTCCACCATAAAGGGTTCAATTCTATCATATTTCCAATGGTTGGTTTTAAAGAAGAAAAGACCTTTTTCGGGTAGAAATTCCCATAATAAATACGTCAACGAGCAGCGAACAGAGTCTGGCCTTGCATCCACCATGGTACTGAATGGCGAGTAACTTTTCCACTCAGGAGATTTGTCAGTGTGTTTGCTGATGAGAACTTATCTGACGTTCATATTTCTCGAGCAGCCAGTAATGTTCCAGTTCTTGGTCAATTACTGGGGAGCTATCAACGTCAACCTCACGATGATTACCAGAGCGGCTTCTGATCTGAAATCTTCATTCAAGCCTGGACCTGACGGAGTTCCTTGCGCCTTTCTCGTAAGTGGGGTGTTTCCCTCCTGCTGGATAGTAGCGCAGCCAACCGGAAACATAGTTCATAAGAAGGAATGTAAACGGAATATTGTCAACTACCGCGGCATTACGGAGAGCATAACAGACCACATCCAAACGGATGTCATCTACACTGACCTATCAGCCGCCTTCGATAAGTTAAACCATCCAATAGTGATATCCAAATTGGACAGGCTTGGCATTAGCGGCAGCTTCTTATAATGGTTGTCATCTCACCTCTCCGACCAGTCTTCTTCATTCCTCGCCACAACTGCTATCCTGCGAAGAAGCCACCTTGGCCCGTTGGTGTTTTTGCTCTTTTTAAACAATTTCAATTTTGTCCTCGCAGGCCCACGACGTATACTAACGACCTGAAAATCTACTTCCGGGATTCGTACTACCGCTCATTGTCACTTTCTCCAAAGCCAACTCAACGCTTATGCCGACTGGTGCCATCTGAACCGCATGGTTGTAGATCCAAGTAAGTGTTCAGTAATAACATTCTCACGGAAGAAAACATTGATCGCTTTCTGCTCCAACCTACAAGGAGGTGAGGTACAACGTGTGAGTCATATCAAAGACTTAGGAGTTTTTTTTTTTGGTTTGTCAACTCACATACAAACAGCATATCACTTACGTGATCGACAAGGCATCCCAAAACGCTTGGATTCATCTTCAGGATGGCGAAAATTTTCACGGATATCTTCTGTGTTTGGAATCGCTCTACTGCTCCCTCGTCCGGTCTGTGATAGAATACTGCTGCCCTGTTTGGAATCCCAATTACCATAACAGCGTGCAAAGAGAAGAACCCGTTCAACGAAGATTCATTCCGTTCGCTCTGCGAAGATAGCCCTTGAGTGATCCTTATCGTCTTCCAAGCTATGAGAATCGGTTTCAGCTAATCCATCTTGAGCCCATGTGGATTCGTAGAGATACGACAAGGGCCCTGTTTGTAGCTGACATTCTACAGGGAAATATCGATTGTCCAACTCTTCTACATCAAATCGATTTTTTAACATTCGACCTCGAGCACTTCGGAACAACCGTGTTGCGTCTTCATTTGACTTCCACTTGACTCGCGAAGCGCTCCGCCGGAGATTCAAAGCTATATACCGCCACTCTTCAAAATTGTTTCATAAATCCGTTTTGGGGATGGGTCAATGAGATTTTCCAACATTTCCGGTAGAATTTTCCCCCCCTCCTTTTTTTGGGTTGTTTTTTTCTCGGGGGTTTTTTTCAACCCCCCCCCCCCCGCTGTACCCCCCCCCCCGGGGGCCCCCCTATTTTTTTTAAAAAATTAAAAAAATTATCATATTATTTTTATTTTTATTTTTGTAAAAATATAGGGAATCCAGTAGATTCACATAGCTCTCTGCAGTCTTTCTGGTAGAAATCGTGGCAATGGGAAAAATGTCGAAATGTCTGCTCAACTGCACCTGGGGATTCTCCAAAAGATCATGCCAATAATATGCGCAGTCAGGACCATCGATATTAACCTTGTTTTCGTTGGAAAAAAACACTTCATCCCATTCTGCCTTCCAATCCATTTGCTAATTTGCGAAATCCAATCTGACTTGAATGTGCGTCGGGGTGAGGTTAGGTTTTTTTTTTTTTTTTTTTTCTTGTAAACCAGAAGTCCAGATCCTCGCAAAATTTGAGCAACACGTCTTTTCGTTATGGGAAGGAAAAACTCCCTCCGAAGCATTGAACTTTTCAGTCTCACCAAGCTGGATTGAAACGGTTTCGTTCTCGGTTGGAAATTTTGGAGGTGCCCTTGGTTTTCTTCCTGAAATTTCTTTTCACTGTTTTTCCTCTATTGATTCTATTGACTATTTCTCGATTACTTAAACTGATATCCTTCAATTCTAGGATCAATCTAAGCTCTGTTTCGTCCAAGAACTTTGCTTCCGGCATTGAAAAGTGTCAACAACACGATATTGCTATGCAGGTTATGGTTCAAACACAAACTTTTACAGCCACATCATGGAACGCATGCCAGATAGTGAAGGTGTGTATATAAAGGTGGACTAGGTGTTGATGAGTCAACTGCGCCTATAGGAATTTCGCACTGAAATGTAGAAAATTTTAGTTATGTTAAAAATTAATAATGACTCAAAGGATTATGAAAGCATTCAGATGAATTTTCCGGTACAATCAAATTCTTGTCTTTCTTGTTCTTCTTTGGTTTTTTTTAACAAACTAAACGAGCCATGTCGGGATGTGAATCGTCAAGAGGTATTGTCTAGCACAAATCTTTCATCGGGATGAGATATGCACGTTGAAGCTTTAGGTTATTCATCTTTCGTCATTTTCGAATAGAATGAGTCTAGATGGCAGCTAGACAATCATCAACATGGAACGATTTGGCACTTGCATCCAAAGGTTATACGAGCTTGTTTCCGATTATGCTTGCTGGGCATTCGTCCTGTTAAGTGGTCTTTTCTTTTTATAAATTCTGGTATTGTTACGGTTTTTGATATTTTGCACAGCTCCGATAGTATGCTCAGTTTTTTTGCAATTTCGCGAACAGAATACGATTTCTTTGATTTCAAAAGATGCACCGCTGCCAGTTCTTTTTTCGGTTTCTTTCTGTTTTCAGAGCCCTTTCTGCCTTCTGCCGGATTTTGGTAGATCTACAAGAGAACAAGTTTCACCATACTTCTTCACGATTTTGAAAACAGCAGACTTCCAACACTTCCATATTTTCATAAATTCTAGAATTGATAGCTTTTCGGAAAATCATTTGTGCAAAATTAATTATTGACAGGTTGATGCGATATTTTGTTTTTGTAATTTGTATCTATTTTGACAGTTATTAGGTGTGTTGCCAAAAACAGCCTTTTAGTTACACACTGATATAAAATTCATAATTTATCCTAGTTTCTTCCTACACCCAATAACAAATAAGTGATTTTAGATGGTACAGTCAGAGAACTGGTATGGTATTAAAAGCTGATAAGAACCAGTGTCATTGAGTTTAACTGTATAACACAAAAATATTGAATCTTTTTTTCAAGAAACATTGTTAGTTTTATCGTGGTTTCAAATCATTTTGGGTCCTCGTTTAGCTTAGTCGGTAAAGGCGCATCTACAAAGCAACACTATGCAGGAGGTTAATGATTTCGATTGGAATTATTCATCTAAGAAATCTTCTCGACTACCAGGGCATAGAGCAATTATACTCTTGCCGATCATACTAATGCAAATATGGTACTTGGCATCGAAAGCTCTCAAAAAAGAACTAAGGAAATGCATCTCACTACGTTGAGAGCAAGCAATAAGCCACTTGTAAAAGCAATGTGGTTGAAATGCTGAGAAAGACGAAGAAGCATTCTACAAGTGCGAATCATGTGGTCCAGAACCCTGATAAAACCTAAATTGTAACTCGGGTTGGCGCTCAGAGTAAAGTAGATAGGATTCTATTTTCATTTCTTCGCTTCACCAACTTTTCTACTAGAAAACAATGGATTGCCATACGAACATGCGCCTCGTTATTGCACAACACATCTTGAGAGGGGCTGAACAAAATATCAGCGGTTCGGTCTATCGTCTACCTTGTCAAATGAGTTCATTTTGTGTTCAATTAATCTTTCTTTTTTATAAGCCATTGGTGTCATTCACACTTTGCCTCGCCAAATCGATCGGTTTTTGGAACAAAAGGTCGAACGAACGAAGTAAAACAGCTTTCTAAAATACAAGAAAATAAATCCCGGATCGTGTCGTGGATTAACTAGTTTATAATAAAAGCAATGTAAGAAATAAACATTTGTACCGACGCAGCGCTCAAATTAACTGACATGTGGCAATGTGGCTTATGAGCCAACATACGCTCTCTCTACCTTTTTCTCTCTCTGAGTTTTGTTTTGCCATGAGCCGCTAAAGACGACAATTTGTGCATGCTCAATTTTTTTTCTGTCTACGAAGGCAGTCCGACAGCACTTAGCCTACAAAAGAAAAACATGATTTTTTTTGGAAAAGTGGCGGTTATTTCTCTACATAGGTTTTTTTTATCTGGATACACTTGACCCAGCGATGCTCGATCTTCTTTAACCCGTCTGAAATATACGTTTTCTCGAGGTCTGGCTTCTGTGCCGGCGATGACCTCCACATTCGACACAAATTTCTGCCCGGCGAGTGACTTTTTCAAGTTTGGAAACAAACAAAAAAATTCGCACGGAGCCAAATCTGGAGAATATGGTGGATGGGGCAGCAGTTCGTAGCCCAATTCGTGTTCGGAGCTGTGCGCCGGTGCGTTGTCATGGTGGAAGAGCACTGTTTTCTTCGCCAAATGGGATCGTTTTTTCTGCAATTCGGCGTCGAATCGGCCCAATAATTCTAACGATTTCCATTTACGTTGGAAAACTGTCGGATACTCAACGGCAGTGACAATGGAATGAGTGCAATAAAGGTCGATGTATCGTGGTCTATCGCGTGACAACGATGTCTCGCTGGTTCAGCGTCGCGTCACTCTACTCCGTTGCATAGCATGCATCCTTCGTAGAAGTACTATCGTCGCACGCTACTCGGGCCTCTGTCGCACTACGACGATGATGTGTCGGCCTCGACCAACGACGTCGTCTCGTTGCACCGTCTCTACTCGACGCACCACAGCTGCGAATTTTGCTTCGCCGTCGGATATCGTTGAGGGAATGTCGTCTTTTTGTCGCTCAATCGTTTCGACGAGGTGATCAGGTCCGGGAATGTTAGCCTGACCGGGTGCGACCACCGTATGCGTCGTGTGAGGAAGGACCAAGCCTGTAAATAAAGGCCCTCTGTTGAAGGCCTTTTCGCTTTGGCTGTTCAGTTTGTTGATATTCTTGGCCTGAAACAATTGCGATCACTGTAAAATATGAGTGGTTTCAAGCGATTCAGCTGTCCATGGTTACCCTATTGTTACCTAATAGTACGTCCGGGTCTTGTGTGGAATGCGTAGATATCTATCTGGTGGAATTCTCGAGCTGTAAATGCGATCATGCACGTGGTCAGGCGAGAAGATGGCCCCTTTCCTCTTAATCCGTGATAAACGATCAAGTATCAATCACTGCTTATGCTGAAGAGTTGGATTTATTCGGCCGCGAGCCCACTATCACAATTATCATGCACTTCTGCACACTTCTGACGAGGTTTTAACGCATTGAAGCCAATCACGAACCATACGCTGGAAAAAAAGGTACAATTGCCGTTCTATTGGAATGATTTTGGTTAATTGTGCGATGGGTGTAAGTTTGCGAGAGAGAGAGAGAGAGAGAGAGAGAGAGAGAGAGAGGGAGAGAGACTCCATTTCTATGGCGGCGGGCAGAGGAAGGGATAAAGTAGTAGATGTAGTAGATCTATATGGTTGTTATTACAGTTGAAGCTTCAGTAATTGTCGGAGCTTTTTGTCGGCGCAATCTCGAAGTGGTGTAACATAATATGGCATAGTAGAGTCCTGTGACCGTTTTGCTTTTCTCCAAGTAGTCGATGTAGATCACACCTTGTGAAGCCTAGGAAGCGGTGGTCATCACCGTTCCAGCTGATAGGACTTTTTTCGCCTTCTACGGAGCCCGTTCGCCGGGTGAAATCCACTGTTTCAACTGTTCCTTGGCCTCTGGTGTGTACCAGTGGATCCATGTTTCGTCGACGGTCACGATTCGGCGCAGAAACTCCTTCTGATTGCGCCTAAACAGCGTCAAACATTGCTCTGAAATTGTCTCACGGTTGTTGTTCGGAGTGAGCACCCATTGCCTCTACAACTTTCTATTGAGATTACCCGGTCCTGTTGACACCTGACCTGTCTCGGTGGTCTACCAATAGGATTTTTGTCACGTTATCCTCGGTGGTGCCCCGTTTTCGGGACACCTAGGCGTGGCTCATCAAAAACCAACGCTTGGTCACGTTGACACGCGTTAAACCAATTTTTGACGGTCGCCATCGAAGGCGAAGTGTCGCCATACACAGCATTCAAGCGCTATTTGATTTCACTGCGCGATTTTTCTTCCAAACACTAGAATCGAATCACCGACCGATGTTGCTCTTTTTCCATTTTTTTCTAAAATTCACCGACACGCCCGCTTCCACACGCGGTCAAAACAAAACTACCAGTCCGATTCGGCTGCAATTTTGACAGACGCCGTCTAGGAGAATGTACTACACGATGTACTCTCTTGCGATAGATGGCGCTATCAGGCGGTAAGGCTAAGTACTTATCGTGCCACCCTCATATTTTGTAAGCCGGTACTTCGTACTCGACAGTCTGCTTATGAATGTTCATCCTGTTTGCTAATAAAATAAGTTCTCCTACAGGAACACTTTTTTTGTTCATGAAATGTAAAATGCTACCAGGTTAGAAAATCAGTAGTCAGTAAGGAAAAAGAAAGTCATATGCATATTTTGATATTTTTTTTTAATAGGAAAATCCAGCCGATACTCTTGACTGAGATTAAGCTAATTAATTGACCTAACTTCAATTCTATGCACTAACTATAAAACTCAAATTGAAAGCAAATGAACACTTAAAGTGGTTGAAAAAGAGACCATTGTTTAGTCTAATTCACTCTATATCTGTTGAATCCAAGCAAAATTTCGACGATTGTTTGCGTTTTGAGGGGCCTGTTTGCTGCTTAAATCAGTGCTCTTGGAAGCAACTCGACAGTTCCTAATTGCGGGCTTTCTTAGCCAGTCCAAAGTCCTGTGACATTCACAATGATATGCTTATGCTTATGAATTTCCCACCCGAAAATACATTCGTCTGTATCGGGAATCGCACGCTTGACTTCCGGATTGGAAAACCGATGCGTTTACCGACTACGCTTTGAGGCTCCACCTTGTATATGAAATGAAAATGTTGATCCAATCACCCACAAAATCGACTGTTTCTAACTGGTGAGGCAAAAATAAAAGAATCATATTATTTGCACTGATGGTTTTTTTAAATGAAAAATTACTAGAATTTCGTTTTTTTAAGAGATTTGATCTTCGAAATAACTGTATAAGTCTTGTACTCAATACAAAATTGAATTCAATACAAAAAAAGATACCAATTTAGCAACCAAAACCAACCACTTTTGCCGGTTCACCTGATTACTCAGGTCACCTTGATAATATTATGTGAATAGGCAAACTATTGGCAGAATCACCCTACTTTTTTATACAGAAGAATAGAACTAAAGTGTCTTCTTTGCGAAACTGTTATATTTTTGGCTGATTAAACTTCTAATCAGCCTTTGCGGTTTGTACAATGCATTGGTATCGTATTACTTGTAGATCACCTACATTAGAAGCAAATAAATCGATTCTATTCAATTCAGCCTTGGTACAAACAATAAAATTGGCGACTGTCCAAGTCATAGAAATACATATATCAAATAGGCTTAGTTTAACATCGGTAAAAATCAAGTACAAATATTCTCCTCAATTTTATTGGACGAAAATAAATCCATTTGCTCAACCATCCATCAAAACTCTATTGTAAATAACCCACCATCTCCTATGCATCAAATTCGAAACTTCCAAAACCATTATATTAATTTTAATGTTTACCAATATCAACACGTTACATGTTAGTCTTTACTTCCATAAGACCCAAACCCACAACAGGAGTTAAGAAAAAAGAAACGAAAAAAAAACGCGTTACTGTAGAACAGCGCAGCTACAATGACAAATGTACCATATTTGAACCCCAAAAGCCATTCCGGACGCATTTCATTATCAGATGTGTTTGTGTTTTTCTGTTATCACATGTCCTTTCATCTGCCTCTCATTTATGTTCGTGTTACATTGATGACATTGTCTCCCCTCTTTGCCTGAACTCATTCATCACTTCAACCTCCAAACAGCGCGGGCGAAATTCGAAACAGGTAATGTATATCATCCAACTGTCTCTCTCTCTCTCTCTCTCTCTTTCACTAAATGTAATTTATTTCTAACGTGACTAACAGCCCTACGACCTTCATTCAGAAATTTGTCCGATTTCAATTACAATGTAAACAACGACTGATTATGAGAGAATAGGAAGTAATTTAAGCATTCAATTTACAAGGTTTAAATCCAGGAAAAAAAATAGGCAGCAATTCGATCGCAAACGCTGTAATTTACTTCAAAATTAAATAACCACTCGTCACATATTGGCAGTTAACGGTAGTAACCATACGTCTAATGGTGATTTGTTCTCCCCGTTGACACACCATGCACCTCAATACTAGTGAAAACAAACTAGCGCCACACTGTACCGCCTCCTACACCACCTCTGTGAAAGCCGGTGAAACGTCAGGTGAGCAAACGATGGAAAATGTAAACATACAAATTTTCCTCTCACTAACACATGCTCGCACAAAGCGCGAGTACTATGTTTCGCTCTCTTCGATTTTTCTCGTGCTCCACACACATTCAGCAGTGTACGAACACGCAGAAGGAAATAGTAATTGCGCAAGATCGCTCTTTGTTACAAACAAACAACACACCGAATCACGCACACACACAGCCGTTCTTATAGTAGCACCAACTGACAGCTCGCACTTTTATTATGTGTACAGAAGAAGAAAAAAACATACCGTAGGATATCGATTATTTTTGCTACCGATGGACACTTGCCAAAACAGAAACCTTTCACCACTTTTCGGGGTTAAATTTGCCAGCAAAACTCCAATCTCCTCAACTGCCCGAAAGCCACTTCACTCCCTGGTTCGTTGTCCAACGCGCCTACTACTATAATTCGCTCACGAAGCACAGCTTTCTATTTTTGCCAGCAGCGGGGCAACCTGAGGTGCAGTCGTCAAACAATAACACACACAGTATCGAACGATCGACGCCGCAATTTTTTTAACTTTTTTTTTCCTTTTGCAAATCGCACAACACTGCTATGCGTCAACAGCCAACAATTTTACTGCAAACTTAGCACAACACACCGAAGGGAGCGACTTGAACTTTGGACTTCCCTTGGAGACCGCGCGCTTTGCCAACCAACGACTAGGATTGGGAGAAACCGCTTTCGGGATAGATGTGCAATCCGTTAAGTCGTATTATTTTTTCTCGTTTTGGTAGTATGTGAACACAGCTGTCAGTCAGTCAGTAATTCCATCTACTATTGCAGGGATGAATGTGGAGGGGATAAAGAGGGGTTGCGAATCCGGGGGGTTAAGCGATCGATCATGTGCTTCGATGCGACAGATGTGTGGATCGTTGCGATTGGATGTTTGTTTAGGGGGGAAAATGGGATTGTCAGTGTGGTGGAACGAATCGAAAGATGACTACATCTTCTGAAGGGGGAACAAAAACCTGACTAGTTTTAGTAGCTTCATGTGGGTGAGTGAGCATACTGTGATAAATATTCAATCGAAAGGGTCGTTCAAAAATTATGAACATACGGATCCTTGTTAGAAGTTTTTAATAACAATGGATGGTGTTTGATATTATCAAGCAGTGCCCCTAGATAGTTAGAAAGGTGAAAAGATACTTGTTTAAAAAAAATAATTCCTAAACGAATCCAACTTTGAGGTACTCATACCGCATTTAAGTTCTAGTTTTCTCGATTAGTTTATGCGGAAACTGATAGTCTGGGAACAATTTACAGCTCAGAAAACTCGTAACGCTGGTAGATCACCTTCTCGTGGTGCTTTACGGAATATGATATATACCGCCGAAACCTAGTCCGAATTACTTCAAACTAGGAAACATTTTCCGAAGTGTTATTGCATTTTATATCTTGTTAAAAATGACAATACTTGTATTCAGCAACCGAGAATGAGCTTGAAACAAGAAAGCAAAATTCATAAATAATGAAGTGAAAAGTGATAAGTATATTGCGCTTAAGTTCCCATACATTTGTTTTATATATATATATATATATATATATATATATATATATATATATATATATATATATATATATATATATATATATATATATATATATATATATATTTTTTTTTTTTTTTTTTTTTTTTTTTTTTTTTTGTCCGTTCGTTTATTTGTTAGGCACAGGCGTGTGTAACACTTTGTGGAGCCGATATTCAATATTTTAATTATTTTTCGATTTAAGTAAAGTGGGGTGCCAGTTACTCATGGCTAGCTCGAGGTTAATGGGTCACATTATCGTTTGGTATCGCTAGGCAGGTAACTTATTTCAGGTTTTAGTTACTGCTCATGGTTGGGACATCTACCAAATCCTTGGTCCCTATAGTCCCTTTAAGGAAGTAAGCCGCAGATGGGGACCACAGCTTGCTGGGCAGGTACAATTAGAACGGAAACAAAAGGATAATATAACTGGGACACAAAGGCAGGGAATTTATTAGAGTGGAAGGAAGGGGGATGATGACGTTACACTCTTAGATCAGACAAACAAAGGAATTCGTAAATCGCTTGCATGTAGAGAAGATCACGCATTCCCAAAACATCTCTTACCTCGCGGAAGGGTTGTCTATATCGGGCCACAAGGGTATCCAATAGTCATGCTATGGAGCCTCATTATACGGGCTATGCCAAAATGCGTGAGCGATGTCATCATAACCGGTTCCGCACCTACATACATTGCTATCGATGAGGTTAATTCTGTAGAGATGTGCGTCTAGCGAGTAGTAGTTGGACATAAGTCTTGACATCACACGAATGAAACCGCGACTTACATCCAGACCTTTGAATCACGATCTCGACGAAACATTTGGAATAATGGAATGTAACCACCGCCCAAGAGAATTACTTGTCCAAGCGTTTTGCCAACTTTGAAGAGAACTCTGACGTACTAATGGGAAAAATTCATCATGTGAAATTCTTCTTTCAAAAATCTCGCCTTCTTGTGCGCCCACCTTTGCTAGAGACCCATACAAAGATAATCCTAACTGATCTTTCGACCAACGCACACATCTCCACACATTTTTGAAAGAAAGTAAGATGAGTGCTTCACTGTTTTCATCGACGGGAGGGCCTCAATAGAACTGGGACTATTCGAGAAGATGAAATAATGGTCTATGGGCATGTCGGAAATTATCCCCAATGCGAAATTGATTGCTGCCAGCTCAGCAACATATACGGAATAAGGTTCCTGAAGTTTCCGGAAGGCAGATGAGTATTCATTGTAAACACCGAAACCAGTGGATCCATCAATGCGCGACCCATCAGTGAAAATGCTTCTATTGTAATTGACATGTTGGTACTTTTCAATGAAAATATGGGGAATTAAAATAGGTCGAAGTTGATCTGGAATTCCTTGAATAGCCTGTGTCATGGAGAGATCATAATCAATGGAGGAACTGTGATAAGGAAAGCGTACACTAGGAGAGTTATAGCATGGAAGACTAATATTGGATGACATATAGTTTTTATAGATTCGTAAGAACCTAGACAGGGTACTCAATTCGAGCATTTCTTCGAAGTTTTCAATCACAAGTTTGTTACTGATTCCACACTTGATCAGTATTCTAGATGAGAGCTCCCAGAAGCGGGGTTTTACTCCTGTTAGAACCTCCAGGCTCATATTATGCGTTGAATGCATACAGCCTAGGGCAATACGTAGACAACGATATTGAATGCGTTGCAATTTAATGAGATGGATGTTTCTTGCCGAGAGGATGCAAAAAGAGCCATATTCGAAAACTGAAAGAATAGTTGTTTTATAAAGTTTAATAAGGTCTTCTGGGTGAGCACCCCACCATGTCCCGGAAATTGATCTTAGAAAATTGATTCTGTGTTGACATTTCTGTTTTAAATACGCAATGTGAGTACCCCAAGTGCATTTTGAATCAAACATGACTCCAAGGTATTTAGAGGTCAACGATTAGGTAATGTCTCTTCCCAATAGCTTGAGACGCAGTTGGGCTGGGAACCGCTTTCTTGTAAACACTACCAATTCGGTTTTATGCGGTGAAAACTCGATCCCCAAATTTCTGGCCCAGATGGACAGATTATCTAGGGAATTTTGCAATGGTCTTTGCAAGATTTCCGCACGTGGACCTCTAAATGAGATCACAGCATCGTCTGCAAGTTGTCTTAGCGTGCATCTATTTTCCAAGCAGTTATCAATATCTTCAACATAAAAATTATAAAGCAAGGGACTTAAACATGAGCCTTGGGGTAAGCCCATGTAGCTAATTCTGGAAGTTGTCAGTTGGCCTAGATTGAAGGTCATTTGTTTTTCTGACAGTAAATTATACAAAAAATTGTTTAAAAATCCTGGCAAACCACTACTGTGCAGACTAGCTGCCAGTATATCTATGGGAACCGAATCAAATGCGCCCTTAATATCCAGAAATACTGAAGCCAATTGCTCCTTGTGTGCAAAGGCCAGTTGTATATCAGATGAAAGCAACGCTAAACAATCGTTTGTACCTTTGCTCTTTCGGAAACCATTTTTATATAATGAAAAGATTCACATTTTTTTACATTTGTTATATGAAAGATTCCTCAATCAACCAGTCACAAGTATACTACTGAGTTATAGTGAAAAAAGAAGTCCTATTACAATGCTAAGATATTTCATGTTTCTGGAAACAGTTGAAGTATTCTGTATTACTTTGAACTCCCTGATGATCTTAATAATGGGTCATCGATAAATTCTGCCTGCATACATAAAGAGAATTGAACTCGGTATGGTTTGAGAAATTTAGGATTCATCTTATATTTAACTGAATCCTGGTGAATGTGAGCTTTTTAGTGGAATACCTGTGACTTTAAAATGAGAAGAAAGATTAGTAATTTCCTCTTTATTACAACTACCTTTATTTTCATTGCTTATCTTGACAGATACGCGTATTTCGTCTACAATGTGCAGACTTCTTCTGTGTTGTGTACTCTGAAGTATTAGTAAACGACACTGAAGAAGTCTGCACATTGTAGACGAGACACGCGAATCTGTCAATATAAACAATAAAGGTAGTTGGAATTAAATGGAAATTACTCATGGCCCTAAGCAAGCGTCGCTCGAATACACCAAGTGCTTGCAACTCCTCTTCGAGCATGGTCCAAGTCTCATGTCCGTAGAGAACCACCGGTATTATAAGCGTTTTTTACATGCTACATTTGGTGTGGGGGTGGATCTTTTTGAACCGCAGTTCCTCAGGAGCCCATAATAAGCACGAATTCTACTGATGATGCGCCTTCGGATTTCACGACTTACGTAGTTGTCTGCCGGTAGCAAGAATCCAAAGTAGACGAATTCATCCAGCGGGAAAATATCCCCGCCTATCGTGACATTGCTACCTATGGGAGCCCAGTTGAACTAAATGCCGCCTATTGGCATGTATTTTTTTTCTTCGACGCATTCACCACCAGTCCAACTTTTATGCGATCGATACTGTCGTACGCCGCCTTAAAATCGATGAACAGGTGGTACGTAGGGACCTGTAATTCACGGCCTTTCTGGAGTATTTGCCTTAAGGTAACGATCTGATTTGTTGTCGAGCAGCCGTAGACGAAGTCGGCCTGATAACTTGTCACGAATTCCTTCGTTATAGGTGAAAGACGACAGAAGATGATCTGGGATAGCACTTTGTAGACGGCATTCAGAGTGGTGATCGCTCAAAAGTTCTCACACTCCAACCTGTCACCTTTCTTGTAGATGGAACATATGACGCCTTTCTTCCACTCCTCCGGTAGCTGTTCTGTCACCCAAATTCTGACTATCAGCCGGAGCAGACAAACTTTTCCGGGCCCATCTTGATGAGTTCAGCTCCGATACCATCCTTGCCAACTGCCTTATTGTTCTTGAGCTGTTGGATGGCATTTCTAACTGCTGCAGGGTGGGAGCGGATGCATATCCCTCATCTGCCGTACTGATGTAGTCATTGCTTCTGCTGTCTTGGTCCACACTGTCGACGTTCTTCGCACCATTTAGGTGTTCGTCGAAGTGCAGCTTCCACATTTCAATCACCTCACGTCCGTCCATGCAAGATGCTTCCAACCTTATCTCTGTACATTTCGGCTCGCGGCACAAAACTTTTGCGGGATGCATTGAGATTCTGGTAGAACTTTCGTGTTTCTTGAGAACGGCACAGCTGCTCCATCTGCTCACACTTCGCTTCTTCCAGGCGGCGTTTTTGCTGCCTCCGCTTTTGTCTGTACCGTTCCACGCTCTGACGGGTAGCTTGACGCAGCACAAGTGCCCGCGCTGTGTTCTTCTCTTCCAACACCTGCTGACATTCCTAGTCGAACCACGCGTGCTGTCGGCTTCGTTACACGTAACCCAAGATGTTCCGATAGGAACCCAATTTCTTTAGCAGCCAACGAATTTTATTGGCGACGCTCAAACTGGTTTACTGCCAATTTACTGATTTTCGCCTCTTAGTGAATCATGCCATTGCTTCGGACGTGTCGCAGAGACCAACACGTTTCGGCTCCGGTTCGAGCCCTGTCTGACCAGGGCATCTATAGCTTGTGAACAGTACATCTATGCCAGCCTTCGACATCTTCTTCAGCGATAGCAGGTTGTCCCTCCGGTCAGGGAGATACACCACGTTCTTCATTTCGAACCGCACACCTTGTTTTGAAATACCTTTCACGATGTCTTCGTACTCACCAACCAGGGACACTCCATTCTTGTTGACATCGACGACAAACGGCTCCTTGAGTTTTCACACCGCATGCAAATAGCTCCTGTTGTTCACATGGTGGTCGCTGCACCCTGAATAAACGACGAAAAGTGCGCTTTCGGGGTCCTCGGCCGGTTTGGTTCGATTCACCATAAAGGTAGCGGCTTTACAACAACTTTACAACAAGCGTCACCCTAGGATTTCTCGACGCGGCAATCCTTCTGCATATGACCAATTTTTCCGCGGTGGTCTTTTCCGTTGAATTCCTTCGGCTTCTTGCTTCGACCACCAACGAAAGCAGCAGACTTTTCTTCAATGGAGTAGTCCGCTCGATTGGTGCGCTTCGATTCCTCTTCTAGCAACCGTGAGCTCTTTTTCATCGATATTTTCCAGCGCAATTACGAGGGGATCTAAACTGTCGGGAAGCGTCAGGAATAGCTGGAAATCCAGGTCTTTTTCCACCAGCTAAACACTTTTGCTGAAGACCCTTTGCCTTTGTGGCCAAGATCATGAAATAATCCATACGACCGTCTTACCACTGCGGGTGGCCGTCATTAAACGACAAGATTTAAATGTTGCCTTTTTTATACTTGTTATGATTCATCATAAAACATTATAAAGTAAAAAGGAAACTTCCTGAATTCCCTGAAGATCAATATTGAGGCAGGTCAGAGCTACAGTTTTATATATTTATTGATAAATTGTAAACAAAGCTTAAGGTGGCCATTTGATCCAAACGCCTCTAAAACATACATGTTTATTTTAATCCATGTGAAATATTTGTTTGTTCAGTATGAAAAAGACGAGCAAAGATATACAGAAAATAATGCGAAAATTTGTTCTAATTCATTCAAATCCCATTTTCAACTAATTCAAGCAATAATATCAATATTTCCAAGTGCAGTTATCTTTATACAGTCCTTTTAAACAAATTTATTCAATGTGTCTTTCATTTTTATTAATAACATCCTCGAGCCGACGCCGGAAGCCAGAGCATGCCTTTCGGACGTAGTCCTCCGACATTGACTGCCATGTGCGTGTTATGGTTGACTTCAGGGTTTTCACACTAGGGTGTGATGTTTTGCAGGCTCGTGCTTCAGCATATGCCCAAATCGAATAATCCAACGGATTAAGATCTGGACTGCTAGGGGGCCACAAATCCTTCGGCCAAAACTTCATGTTATCGTTCAACCATTGTTGGGTTCGATTGGACGTGTGGCAAGGCGCTCCATCCTGCTGTAGGACAACGTTTTGGTCCTCGGAGAAGTTGGCCTTCACCCAGGGAAGCACTTGGTCCTTTAAAATACCGATATACACTTCGGTATTGATTTTAACTCCAGCATCAATGAAAATAGGCGGCATTTTCAAACTGTTGGACGCCACCAAGCTAAACATCATGACACCAGCCGGATGTTTGGTTTGAAATTTGAATTTTATTTTTTCCGGAACGTTCCCCATTTTCTGCGGTGAAATGAACCGGTCCGTGCGGCTGTTGGCCACAGCATCGATGCTGAAAGCTATTCGTCGGAGAACAGGATTATCATTTTTTCATTCTTCAACAAGGAAATCTCTTGGAACGAGTCACTCGTAGTTCCTTTACTCGGTCCGTAATCAAGTGGCGTTTCACTCTGGCTCTGGAAGATGCATGCAGGTCTTCTTTGATGATTCTCCGCATGGATTTCTCCGAAATATTGGCTTCCTTTGCAAGTTTTCTTATGGAACGCACCGGTTTGCGAGAAATTTTTGCACGGACCGAGTTGATCACGTTCGGCGTGCGTGCAAAGCGCGGACGTCCGCTTGCCAGCTTCCGCTGCTTAGGACCATCCTGCAGGGACTTTTTTACTGTTGCCAAATGGCACCCTACCACCTTGGCAATCTCTTTCGGCTTCTTCTGGGCGAGCAACAAACTGGTGATCACTTCTTTCGCGAACATTTTGGCGAATTTGCAATAAAACAAATAGAATGTTTGGATGCAGTACTTGAAAGTGAACATAAAAAAATACACTTTCGACAGAAATTAGTCACTAGCTACACGAATTAACCCAATACTCAAGTTTGAACATTTTCGCATTATTTTCTGCCGCACCCTGTAACCTCATAAAAAAAAAACTATTAGAAAATAATGTGGTAAATTTCGTTACATTATTTGAAAAAAAAAACTGTTCAAATTCCCATTATCAGTTTTTCCTGTACAATTATAATTTTTTTAAAGTTTTAAAGCAAGCACTTATTCGCGGCAGCTTTGTCATTGGAAAATTAGGTCTTCGAACTTTTGTAAAGGAAAATTTCTCGACCCTCAAACATAGTGTATGACGGTAGTTACCAAACAATCATACTAAATTCAAAAGGACGTACCTGTTCTTGAAAACTTCGATTAGCGGGGTTTTGGGCAAGTGTGTCACCAGGCATTTTACGGAAAACTATTAATAAATCGATCAAATGATACACTTCAGATCTGTTTGGTTATGGTTTCAGACATGGTGTACACTATTTAATGCAGAATGATCTGTTATCCTACTATTGATTTTCAATTTTATGTCTTGTCATCATTAAAGCGTGAAACATTATAATATTCTTACCAATTCAAATAATATTTCCAAATTAATAGAAACAAATGATTTATCTAATGTATGACACATCATGAAGCAGCCTGAAAGAATACTTAATTTCAGCTTTCATTCGAAAAAAAATGTCGATTCGCAATTCCGTAAAAATAAAATATTGAAATTTATATTTTTTGGCAAGTGTTTTACCTCTATACCTCACGATTTACAGTTCTTCTCGAGAGAAAAGCTGACAAATGTGTAAATATTGTTGTTAAGTACACTTCGGAGCGGAATTATACCGAAATGGGTTGACATCGTGTTAAAATCGGTGTAATGTAACACCCATGGCATAAATCAGCTCCCTTTGGCGATGAAGTCCAAACAAATATAGCAACACTTCCTTAAACGTTTTTTGCTAAATTAATTGATTGTTCATAGAAGAAATTTTAATTTTCCAAATCGTTTCCATTGATGTTTTCCTCAATGGCCGTCTTGCCCCGTATAAGTTGCACACTTGCCCCATAAGCCTAAACGAGATTTAGGATTTAGTTTTAGACCATTTTTGGAACGCTTGATGCAGGTTTCTTTTCGAGTGAACTTATTGAGCTGAAGTTCATATAATAATCGAAAAATAATTTATTCACTTATTGAAAAAAATACAGACACAGCAAACAAGCAGACAAAATGATAAGACCACCTTCTTGTTTTCATAACCAACGACAAAGTTTGTGAATATAAATCTTGATTTGTAGTGCACAGATAATTACTCGATTCGTATACCATTCATCAAAATTCTCCATTACGTAATTCGAACCGAAAGAAAATCGATCTTTCAAAAAATCCCAATACTTCTACGACATCCAACAACACCATATGGTAGAGCGAAAAAATTCCTCTAGCATATGCTGCATTTAATTCGCAGTGTTGTAATATTCGAGAGAAATAATTGTTTGTCTTTTAGGCCCTAATTTTAAGTTACTCGAGATTTAAAAAAAAATTATTCAAATTACTAGATGACGCATCAAACTTGTCTCTACTTGTGGTGTAATTTATGAGCGCTACGTATTAAAATTCCCTTAATCACATATACAATATACACAACAGCCAATACCATCAAGAGCGAGAGCGAGCTTTTGGAGAGGCCAACTCCAAAGAATCTCGATGAGGGGAGAGAAATTCACGTTTGACGACTGCCAGCACCAGCTATTTAGTGTCTGCCTATCTATTCGCTGATGTCTGCGGCAGGCGCAACGTTTGAATAAAGTGAATAACAAAGCTGGGGTGAAATTTATATTGCTCCTTTATCAGGTCACTGCAGTCAGTAAACAACCACGAGGATAAGTTATGTATCGTCGTGCGTTTATATCTCACCACCAATCGCTGAACCGTTACGATTACGTGTACCCGAAACTCACGCAGCCTGCTTGGTTTGTGTTTAGCGTCGACGTCTTTGTTGAACTAGGCCTGTCTGTCTGGCATGCGAGTTGACTCGTGTGATTTATAACAAAAGTTGTTCTCAGAACATAAACAAGGAAGTGAAAGCATCATCGCCAATGATATTGTCAATCTCCAGAAACAGACACCCAGCATAAACATAAAAACATATTTCATCACGTAAGGTAATAAAATAAATGTTCACGGTTGTGGGGATTATGGTTTCAATAACCACGTGTACACTATCGTCCAACCCATAGCAACTCACACAAATATGAACAACCGGAGAACGTCTCTATGCTCACTTGATTTCTGCGTCCGCATAAACATTCGTCTGGTGTGTTAGTGGTAACAAAATAACAGCTGTTTTCATCCCATGTGCGAACGGTTTCCTTTCTTCTTCTTATCGTTTAAATCATTTTCTTTCATTGAATACTCTATCAACATCGGCGGTTTTGTTGTTATGCTGTGCATCGCCGTCGCAGCCGTCGTGCATAGCCCTGGCAGCGCCTTTGTTGTCGAAACTGCGTATCGCAGCGACCCCGTTTGTCCATCTGTTTTGATTGAGCGAGCCCCTCGCCACCACATAACGCCAATCGGAACACACCCACGATTCGGTTGGCTTCGGTACCGCGGACATGACTTACTACTTATAGCTGTTTCAATGATTTTGGCCGTACGACACCCTTCGATCGGGCGTGTTTGTTTGTAAACAGAGCTTAATTATAAACTTGGACACGTTTAGGCGATTCTGGTTTCCCCTTTTCTAATGTTTCGGGAACAAGTCGGAAAGGAGGATTGGGTGGGTTCTTTTCGCTTTGTTTATTTCCACTTGATGTTTGTTTACGCCGAAGTTTTGGAGCAGACGCATATGCTTTTTGAGAAGCGCAAGTAATTGCCTGGCTTCTCAACAAGGAAGTTTAATTAATCTGCTACAGTTTGTTCTACAAATTTGAACAATTCTACTTCAAGAACAGATTGTTCTTATTTGGCTGAACAAAGTTTGGTTTTCCAATAATGAACTGAGGCTTTTCTGTCGTGACCAAAATGCCATTTGTTCTGCCTAATGTTTTAGAGCTCAAAGTCATGGATAAATTTACACTTAAATTGTTTGCATCTAGGAAACTATTAGGTGCGCAACTAAGTTCCCGCTGTTTAGCAATAGATGGCGCCAGTAGTAAGTGCTGGTCGAATGTTGTACATCTCAAGCGTCTTAAACTAAGCTAAGACATATGGTAAACAAACCGCTTTACCAAATCAGTGATTTTGGTTGTTTGAAGATGCCTGATTTCGTGCGAAATTATCGTCATTTGCGGGAAGTGTTGACTTTCTTCTTTCATTCGAAGAAAACGGCGGCTGAAGCACATCGAGAGCTCCAAAAAGTTTACGGTGATGCTGCTCTGAGTGAAACAACGTGTCGTGATTGGTTTCGTCGTTTCAACAACGGTGATTTCAGTGTTGATGATCGTCCGCGTGAAGGAAGGCCAAAAAACTTCAAAGACTCTGAATTGGAGGCATTGCTCGATGAGGATCCGTGTCAAACGCAAGAAGAGCTTGGTTCAGGATTAGGAGTTTCCCGCCAAGCCGTTTCTAAGCGATTGCATGCGTTGGGAATGATTCCAAAGCAAGGAACTTGGGTTCCTTACGATTTGAAGCCAAGAGATGTTGAGCGTCGTTTTTTCGTCTGTGTACAACTGCTCCAGCGGCAAAAAAGGAAGGGTTTTCTACATCGCATTGTGACGTGTGACGAAAAATGGATTCATTACAGTAACCCAAAACGGAAAGGTTAATGCCCGGGCATGCTTCAACATCGTCGCCTAGGCCGAATATTCACGTTGCGAAGGTTATGCTGTGTATTTGGTGGGACCAAGTTGGTGTTATTTATTATAAGCTGTTGAAACCAAACGAAACCATTACCGGGGAACGGTATCGAACTCAATTGATGCGATTGAGCCGAGCACTGCACGAAAAACGGCCACAATACGAGCACAGACACGAAAAAGTGATTCTTCAGCATGACAACGCTCGACCTCACGTTGCGAAACCCGTGAAAACCTACTTGGAAACGCTCAAATGGGAAGTCCTACCCCACCCGCCATATTCTCCTGATATTGCACCGTCCGATTATTACTTGTTCCGTTCGATGGCACATGGTCTCACTGGTCAGCAATTCCACTCATATGATGACATCTAAAAATAGCTTGATTCTTGGATAGCATCAAAAGACGAACAGTTCTATCGAAATGATATTCACGTTCTACCAGAAAGATGGGAAAAAGTCGTAGCTAGTGATGGGCAATACTTTGAATAATTCGTTTGTAACCTTTGTTTTCAAAATAAAGTTCCTTTTTCACAAAAAAAAAACACTTAGTTATACGTCAAAGCGAATCTTTTAAATTTACAAGACAAACAAATGAAAAAGATTAATCAAACTTTGGAAAACTACTTAAAACTGCAGAGACTGAAAACTATCTTGAAGTTCAACCAATCGTATAGAAGTTATGTTAACTTTATGAAAGGGAATCTTCATTCCCTAACGCGATTTCAAATCGGGTCCTAACCCTCACAAAGTTTGAATTACTGTTATTTAAACAGTTAGTAAAGTCCCAACGGATTAGATCTCTTATAAATTTGTTCAAATTGATCTTTAGAAAAAAGAAAGAGTTTCACATATTGATAATGAAAATTAGTTGCAAACAGCATCTGTTGGTTCTCTATGTAATTACAGGGTGCGTGACGAATTTTCGCAGTAACTTTCAAAAAGAAATTTTTCATGCTTGGGGAGCATGATTCAGATATATTTGGAATCACTGGATAGTGCTCTTCCTTTTTGACGAAATGTTAGACCAATATGTAGTCAATAATTTTTGTTCAATCTATTACACAGAAAAAAATAATGAATTTTTACAGACGCGTAGAATTTCCCCCTGTTTAATTTAAACAAAAATACCAACAGTAAACAACGAAATTGTCTGCAAAATGTTATGCAACGTATAACATTGTTTGCTATTTTTCATAGACCAGACCTGATTTAGACGATATCCGGCTTTAATTTACATGAAATATCTTATGAATTCAAATCTAACATTCCATATATGTGCAGTAGATAACGTAGAAAATTGGATGATTCTTTTAAACCCCGTGATTCTTTTAATACCCCTGAATAACCCAACTAAGAGAAAAATATTTTCAATTTTAAGAAAAAAAAACCTTTTTTTCGTCAGTATTTCAGCCTATCATTAAAGTGGTTCAAAATATCGTGAAAGTGTCGAAGCAAAAGATGGTTGAATTTTATGATTAGTTTGATAAATTTATTGTTGTAGTTGGAGAATCACGACTAACTTATGCAAGTAATGTACAAATACAATACAAATATTAAAGTGGTTATATTTGTTTCCAAAATATCGCGAAAACTTTTCATTCCGAAAGTTGGCTTTATGAGAATTTGTTTATGAAAATAACGTAAAGAATAATATTTTATTACTAAAATTCGTCTATTAATACAAAAAAAATTGACAAATCCATGAAGAATTTAACTTTTGGAAACATTTTTTATCTTTTTTAAATGCTTTTGTTTATTTCTCATTACTTCACTATTTTCTATCAAACAAATTGAAGAAATCTCGAGTAATTACTCGATAAGGGCCTAAAAACCATTTGTAAATAGTGACTTTAAACGTTGTTATCTCACGAATCACGAGAATCCCACTATATCCAGGCACTCCATATGATAGAACTAACATTCTCCTACCAAATACTGCTTTCATTTCACGAGAGTGATTTAAGATTCAAGAGAAATCGAGATTTAAAGTCATTATTTACAAATGGCTTTTAGGCCCTTAACATGAATTACTCGAGAAATCGTTTATTTCAGATTTAATAATAATGTTCATGATATTTTTCTCAGTGCATACTTTGTCAGATTCGCCAGAAAATTTCTCCATTTTACATTGTAACGCTAAACAACGGCGTATGAATTTCACGCCAAAATACTTCTCACTTGATAGTCATCCGAAAACTCATAAGTTTTTTTTTATTTCTCCTAAATATGAAGTTTTCTTTGACTTCTCATGGACAGTCAATTTGACTTTTTTTCAAATTCATTTACTTGTACTGCTTCTCAAGCTTTTTGCTGCGGGAGACTTCAAGCACAACTGTTGGAACATTTACGCTTGTAACGTATCGCAACTATGTTAACCATATTATCTTATTTCCTGCTCTCAACAGAGCTGTGTTGCTGCGACTTTACCTGCTGAGCTTAAGAAAACAACATCTATTTTCAATTTTGACTCCAGTTATTATTCTGCTTAATCAAACCACACGCAACAAATTCACATTCAAATGAAATAATTTCTCAAATTTCATTCACCCTACAGGCTACATCATTGACCTGCTGCACAACACCGTCTCCCAAGACATCAACGAAATCAATCCACTTCTTTCGAAGTCGTCACCCATCCCAAAGCCGACGATCATCGCCACAAACCGCACTCAACCACCCCACTCCCATTCACCAGCACCCGCACCCGTCCCCGTGCAGGATTATCTCTTCATAGTCAGCCGGGTTAACACTTCCACGGCTGGAGCCTACTATCTGAACGTATCGTCCAAGGACACCGCTCCATCGGAGAGTGATAATGACTCCGACAAAGAGGAAGCGACCAACGCCACCAATTTGTACAGTGTGATCGTCAAGGCAGACTACAACATGCGACATGGGATTGAATTTTTAGGTAATAATTTCCGATTGATTAAAACCAGCCTGATTAGGGAGTTCCTACTGGCCAGAGCTAGCTACCATCATCCTCGGCAGCAGCGGTAGGAAGCAAATATTTACGCAGATTTTGTTCAATAATAAAGCGTGGCGTCGTCGCCGTTGTCATCGGTCGCCGTCGTCGAACCCCTTTTCAGTGTTATCAGTTTAATTATTAATCCACCGAATGTAAACAAACTTCACAGATTGAAGGAAAACAACCTTGCCGATCTCGGCCGGGTGGCACTGGCAGGCGTGGTTGATTCCAGCGCTATGTACTACTTAGGTACGAGTGCTAATATTATCAATATGATTCGGGCGCCTCCAAGCTTTGTCCTACGCTCTCCTTTGATGGAGGAGCAGCTGGCCGGGAAGGGCATTGCTTTTCTCACATTATCATCATCATCATCATCCTCAATGTTTGATCAGCTTGACGTCAAAGGCTGCGGAAACTTACAACCACACAACGTGAAAAGAGCTTCCATTCAGGTGTTTTACTATTTAAGCGTGGCAATACCCGATTGAAACTTTAATCTATCAACCCCCGGATTACTCATACACGTTTGCTCGGGAACATACCTGGCATGAATTATTCACACAAGCTCAGCGAAAAACCTTCTCAAGGTCAGGAGCACTTCAGTGACAGAGACAGACGCCAAACCACTCAACCGCAACAGCTGAGCAAACCCAACGTCACAGCCGAAAAACTATTTTCGGGAACCGCACTTACCTTTATCTGCCGTTCTACTCCGCTGGTTCTGAGGGGGTAAATTTGACTGTTGAAACCGACACTGCGCAACTTCCTCCGTCCGGTGGTGGCCGGTTTAGCGTGATATTTAATATCCAAGCGAATCGAGCACCGCCTAGTTGCAGCGATATGCAAGTAAATAGGATTTCACCAATTGGTCCGCGAATTGCGCGATCCGCTACTAAAGCGTCTTGTTATTCTTTCGACACTATGACGGCAACGACTCGCACCACTTCAAACACCGGACAACGCACGAACATATGATGCATCAATGACGAACGGAAAAGTTGAACTGACTGACGGCGGGCGGGCGGCTTACTGACTTACTGACTGACTGACTAAACTTTTACACAGTCCAAGCAGCCAGCGTGAGGCGATCGACGGAATCGGAATCAAAGGAATCAAACGAAACGTAATGTAGTTATAGTAACCGACTCGATTCAAAACAACAACAACCGCAACCCAAAACAGTGTATAGTGTGAGCTTGTGAGCACGGGCGCGCCGCGGGATGTTCGAAGCGAGAGCGATAATTACTCTCTCCGAATAGTCATTATGCTCCCGGTCGGTATGCCTTCTTTTTCGGCTAGTGGTTTGTTCTGAGCTGGTGGCTTATCTATATGTCTTCGAGGAAGTACTGTTTCAGAATGTAATGAAACATAAGATGTGAAAGAAGCGCGGGGATTTGGTTGATGAGAACATGGCAATGATGCTAATAACACTAATTTGGAACGAGAAGATTTGGAGATTACGGAGGAAACCACTTTGAATGCACTTTAAACGTTTCGGGAAAATTGTAGGTTACAGTGGTAGGAAAAGCGGTTCGACGAAAAGGAATAGGAAAGTGAAGCCATTCACAACTAATCTTTACACAGCGGTTGAAGAAAGGATTGGAATAAATTCATCATTCTTAGCAGCAAACTAGCTTTGTACATTGCAAGTTGAACTCGGACATTTGGGGGTGCAAATTGGAAAATCAAACGTTGGGAGCATCACGAAAATTGGTCAACTTTTTAACGTTAACAATTCATTGGTTGCTCGTTAAATTTTCACAATTTTTGCATTCAATCGATTGGAAATATTGGTTCTGGCAATTGGTTACATTATTCAACACTTTTGGTATTTAGCAATGAAGTATTGGGAAATTTGCAACAGGTGGAGTCAAGTATTAAATGTGAAAATCGTTGATTCAAATCTATTTTTCCGTTTGTGCTACTAGCACAGCCTTCGCTATTAAATACACAGTAAGGTCTGTATCCACATTAATCCGGACACCTTCAAATCATTGTAACTTTTGAAATATTGCACGTAGGAATGAAAAATTTCACTGTGGTATAGCTGAGAGTCTATGATGAAAAAAACTATGATTGATGTTTACATTTCATGTTTAGTATTCAAGATGGCGACGAAAGAAAAACAAGTGCGCGAGCGAATTTTGTACGGGCGTACGGCAAATCCTGACTTGTCAATACGGGACCTTGCAAAAACATTGGATTTGCCTAAATCCAGTGTTCACGATGTGCTCTAATCATTTTCGGAACGTTTGACGGTGGAGAGGAAACCGAGAAGTGACAAAAACATTGGACGCGCTGATCCTGTCATGGACCGAAAGGTGAAAAGGATATTAACGAAAAACCCAAATTTCTCCATTGGAACGGTGGGTCGTAAAATAGGGATGTCGCCTGGTTTTGTCCAAAAATCAAAACAACGTTTGGGACTTAAGTCGTATAAAGTAAAAACAGTTCCAAATCGCAACGCCAAACAGAACTTGGCAGCAAAATCACGGGCTCGACGTTTGTACTGCGAATATTTGACGAAGTTTTCATGCGTTGTTATGGACGATGAAACTTATGTCCTGGAGGATTCCAAGCAGCTTACAGGGCTGGCTTTTTATTCTGCTATGGCCAGAAATGCTACAGCTGAGCATTTCAGAACGAAGAAGGCATCGAAATTTCCCAAAAAATACCTTGTGTGGCATGCAACTTGCACGTGTGGCAAAAAGAGTAAATCTTTTGTCACTACAGGCACAATCAACAAGGAGATCTATCAGAAAGAGTGTCTGCAGAAGCGATTGCTACCCTTCATCAAAAGTCACAAAAAAAACCTTTGTTCTGGCCCGATTTGGCATCATGTCACTATGCTAAAACTGTGATGGAGTGGTACCAAGCAAATCAAGTGAACATTGTACCAAAAACCTCAAACCCGCCAAATTGCCCAGAGCTACGACCAATCGAGAGATATTGGGCTCTGATGAAGCGGAAGCTTTCTGGAAAGAAGCAAGGAATCAAAGACATCAAACACTTCCAGCAAATTTGGACAAAGGCGGCTTCTAAGATTTCTGAAGAGTCTGTACAAACCCTAATGGACGGAGTTAATCGCAAAGTTCGAAAATTTTATGAAAATACCGAATAAGTATGTTTTGTCTTCACGAATTTGTTAAAACACATCCCATGAATCTGAAATAAACAACTACGACGGAAATATAATGCGAAATTTATATTTTATTCATGTTTGGTGTCCGGATTATTGCGGATACAGACCTTAGTAATTATTTTGTATTTTTTAGATCATTCAACTTTTGACCCGTAACGCTGGCATTTTCGTGGTGCATTACGGGGTTTCAGATCAACCAGTGAACTGTATTCCGAATGAATTCAAACCAAGGAACACAAGGATTGTCTCGAAAATAAACTGGCAACGCCTATGATTCGCTCACACATACAAACGCACGACTATCTGTCTGAGTCTACCTACATTCGACACGTTCATCTGTCAACAACGTGAACAATTGAACTTTCTGTACAGAGTGATCGTTTTAGAGATGCCGCGAATCAAAAAAGTGTTAAAATTTAAGTGGTGGACACGTGGTTGGGAGAGGTCTGGGAAAAGGGAATTTTTGTTTTTTAAATAAAAGGGGTGGGGAAGGGGAAAAGGTGGAAAAGGGGGGGGAAAAAAGAAAAGGGAAAAAGAAAAGAAAAAAGGGGGGTATTCGGTTTTTTTTTTTTTTTTTTTATTTTTTTGACCATATTTACTAGCTGAACCCGGTGCGTGCGCTGCTACGCTTGCAACTAAATGAAAGAAAATTAAATATAACTGGCACGTTTATGGTTTTTTTTTTCGGAATAAATTTTTTTTTTTTCTTGAATAAGCAGGGGTTCAAACTTCTATCAAAACATGCTTCTTACCCGAGAAATACACGTTTTGGGTTTAAGTAACCTGGACAATTCTCATTTTTGGTAGAAATTTGTGTTTCATTTGTATGGGAGCCTTCCCTTCCTCAAACCACCATACAATCATTGCCTTCAAAACCCCCCACATGCCAAATTTGGTTCCATTTGCTTGATTAGTTCTCGAACCATCACATTGGGCTCATCGATTATAATAAAAATTTGAGTTTCATTTGTTTGAAGCCCCCCTCCCCCCCTTCTTCAGAGAGGGGAGGTGTCTTGAACTACCATAGAATCATTTTTGCCTTCAAAACCCCCCACATGCCAAATTTGATTCAATTTGCTTGATTAGTTCTCGGGTTATGATGAAATTTGTGTCTCATTTGTATGAGAGCGCTCCTTCCTGAGAGAGAAGGGGTCTCAAACAATCATAAGAACCTTTCTCAGCCCCAAAAACCCCTTCATATAAATTGTCACGTTGGTCGGTTCAGAACTTTCCGAGTCTATAAGGGTCTGACAGACAGACAGACAGAAATTCATGTTTATGTATATAGAAATCTAGCCTCCAAAAACCCCCATATGCTAAAAAGGGTTTCATTTGCTTCATTAGTTCTCGAGTTATGCAGTAATTTGCTTTTTATTTGTATGGCCCCCCCCCCCCTTTAAAATGGGGAGGGGTATTGAACTGGCATAGAAACATTTCTTGCCTCCAAAAACCTCAACATGCCAAATGCCAAAATTTGGTTTAATTTGCTTCATTGGCTCTCGAGTTATGCTAAAAATTATGTTTCATTTTTATGGGAGTCTCCCCTTCCAGAAGGCGGAGGGCTCTCAAACCACATTAGAAACATTTATTTCTCTCAAAAACCTCCACATGCTAAATTTGGTTCCATTTGCTTTAATTTTTATCGAGTTATGCAGAAATTCGTTTTTCATTTGTATGAGAGACCCCTCTTTCAGTGAGCGGAGGAGTCTCAAACCACAATAGAATCATTTTTTGCCTTCGAAAACCTCCACATGCCAAATTGGGTTCCATTAACTTGATAAGTTCTCGAGTTATTCAGAAATTTGTGTTTCATTTGTATATAAGCCCTCCTTTCATAGAAGGGAGGGGCTCGCGTCAACTTAGAAACATTTCTTGCCTTCAAAAACCTCCATTTGCCAAATGTGGTTCCATTTACTTGATTAGTTCTCGAGTTATGCAGAAATTTGTGTTGGATTTGTTTGGAAACTCCCCTCCCTCCCCCTTCCAGATGGCGGTGGAGTCTCAAACTCAAACTCCATAGAAACACTTCTCTCCTCCAAAAACCTCCACATGCCAAATTTGGTGCCATATGCTTGATTAGTTCTCGAGTTATGCAGAAATTTGTGTCTCATTTAGTATGACAGCCCCCCCTCTTACAGAGAGGGGAGGGGTTTTGAGTTACCATAGAAACATTTCTTGCCTTGAAAACCTCCACCTGCCAAATTTGGTTCCATTTGCTTGATTAGTTCTTGAGTTATTCAGAAACTTGTGTTTCATTTGTATGGGAGCCTCCCTTTCTAGAGAGAGAGGAGGGGTCTCAAACTACCATAGAAACATTTCTTGCCTCCAAAAACTTCCGCATGCTAAATTTGGATTCCTTTGCTTGATCAATTCTCGAGTTATGCAGAAATATGTGTTTCATTTGTATGGGAGCCCCCCCTTTCAGAGGAGGGAGGGGTCTCTTACTATCTTAAGAACCTTCCCCGGCCCCAAAAACCCCTGCATACAAATTTTCACGCCGATCGGTTCAGTAGTCTCCGAGCCTATTAGGGTCAGACAGACAGACAGACAGACAGACAGAAATCCATTTTTATATATATAAAAGATAGAAGAATATTTTAAAAAAAATTAAAGGGAGAAAACGATTACTGGGGGTCGAGGTGAAAATAAAAAAAAATTAAGAGGGGGGGAAGGGGGGGAAATTATGTGTGGTGTTTAAAAAAATTTTTTTTTTTTTTTAGGTAATATAAAAATTATAATTATATATTTTTTTTTTTTTTTTTTTTTTATTGAAAAAAAAAAAAAAAAAAAAAAAAAAAAAAAAAAAAAAAAAGAATAGATCACGTACAGCCAAAATATCTCGAACCGGTACATTGGGTTGTCTACCTCGAGCCCGAAGGGAATCATAAAGCTCAGATCTGACTCCACGATGCTCAGCACATGACCAGATAATGTGATCTGCGTCCTGGTAACCTTGTCCACATTCACAGAGATTGCTGTCGCTCAGCCCAACCCGGTATAAATGAGCGTTCAAAGAATAATGATTGGACATGAGGCGAGACATCACACGAATGAAGTCTCGACCCACATCCATCCCCCCAAACCAAGATTTCTTCGACACCTTTGGGATGATAGAATGTTGCCATCGCCCCAAATCTCCTGTTACTGTTGACGAAAAATAGTAAAAAATTCATTGAAGGCGATTTGTCGATTATAAATATCGCCTTCCATAGCGCCCACCTTCGCAAGCGAGTCCGCTCTCTCATTGCCCAGAATTGAACAATGATGAGATGGGACCTACACAAAGGTGATGATATAAATAACGCGAAGATGAAGCACTTAGAAGCTCCTGTATTTTCATGAGAAAATACGAGGAGTGCTTTACCGGCCTCAAGGAGCGAATAGCATCTATAGAACTGAGACTATCCGTGAAAATGAAATACTGATCCGGTGTTAGTGAGGCAACGATTTCTAGCGAAAAGTGTATTGCCGCTAATTCAGCGACATATACGAAACAAGGAGCTTGAATTTTACGATTGGCGCTATAAATTTCATTAAAAATACCAAAGCCTGCTGACTCCTCTATCAATGATCCGTCAGTGAAGAACGATTTAGTGGAATCAACTTGGCCAAACTTTGCAGCAAATATTACCGGAGCAATCATAGGACGATGATACTCTGGGATTCCATGAAGCTCCTGCTTCATGGATAAATCAAAATGAACCGAATTGCCGAAGTCGGAGAAGCAAACACGATTGGGAATATTCGGCGAAGGGCTGACATCCTGAGTTATGTACAAGTGGTACAAATTCATGAAGCGAGTTTGAGGATTCAACTCAAGGAGCATCTCAAGGTTTTCGATTACCTGAGGGTTCATGACTTCACACCTGGTGAGGAGCCGGAGAGACAATTCCGAAAACCGATCCGAGAGTGGCAGCATGCCAGCCAGCACTTCAAGACTCATGGTGTGAGTCGAGTGCATGCAACCTAACGCAATACGAAGACACCGATACTGAATACGTTCCAGTTTTATGATGTGCGACCGAGCCGCTGACTGAAAACAAAAACTACCGTATTCGATAACCGACAAAATCGTTGTCCGGTACAACGTTAGAAGATCTTGTGGATGCGCTTCCCACAGGTCCCAGTAATTGTGCAGAAAAAGTTGATCCTTTGCTGGCATTTTCGCTTCAGATACTCAATGTGGGATCTCCAGGTGCACTTTGAATCGAACCAGACCCCAAGATATTTAAATGACATAGAATGAGTTATCGGCTTACCCCAAATTTGAAGCTTCGGTTGTGCAGGGTTATGCTTCCTAGAAAAAACTACCAACTCAGTTTTCTCCGTAGAGAATTCGATACCTAGCTCTAGAGCCCAAGTAGACAAATTGTCTAAGGTATTCTGTAAGGGTCCTTGCAGATCGACCCCATTGCGTCCCGTGACAGATACTACGCCGTCATCTGCAAGTTGTCTCAACGTACAGTTGTCACTTAGACAACCGTCAATGTCTTTGACATAAACATCATACAAAAGGGGGCTTAAACATGATCCCTGAGGGAGACACATGTAGCTAAATTGGGAAGCTGTGGAGTTTCCATGAGAGAAGCTCATATGTTTCTCTGACAGCAAATTGTACAAAAAGTTATTCATTAATGGTGAAAAGCCACAAGCGTGGAGTTTATCTGAAAGAACTTCAACAGATACTGAATCAAAAGCCCCCTTGATATCCAAGAATACAGAAGCCATTTGCTCTTTTTTAGCAAAAGCTAACTGATCTCTGTGGAAAGCAACGCGAGACATACCTCCCTTACCCCTACGGAAACTATACTGAGTATCTGAAAACAGGTTGTTTGTCTCAACCAATTTGTCCAGACGGAAGAGGATCATTTTCTCTAACAGCTTTCGAGTACAAGATAGCATCGCGATGGGTCGATAGGAGTTGTGGTCGGACGCGGGTTTACCAGGTTTTTGAATAGCTATAACTCTCACCCGTCTCCAATCATCCGGTACAATGTTGAGTTCCAGAAACTGATTAAACAAGTGCAACATGCGCCTCTTAGCGACGTCTGGGAGGTTCTTAAGCAAGTTGAACTTGATCCGATCAGCCCCTGGAGCCGTATTGCCACACGAAAGGAGTGCGAGAGAGAACTCTACCATTGAAAAGGGTTGGCTGATCTCATCTATCGAATTTTCGGTTTCGCGAGGAATCATCCGTGCCGGCACCGAATCTGGACAAACTTTTCGCGCGAACTTGAGGATCCATTGGTCCGAGTACTCTTCGCTCTCGTTGTTCGTAGTTCGGTTACGCAATCTTCGCGCCGTGTTCCAAAGAGTACTCATCGACGTCTCGCGCGATAGCCCGTCCACGAATCTTCGCCAGTATCCGCGTTTCTTGGCCTTGATGGGGCTCTTAAGTTCGCGTTCGAGAGCCGTGTATACTTCGAAGTGCTCAGGTGTTCCACGTCTAATGAAAACTCTAAACGCGTCGGACTTTTTTACGGTAAACTTCGGTGCAGTGTTGATCCCACCATGGAAAAGGAGGTTTCTTGTGAAATGACGTTCCTGGAACTGGTCGAGTTTGAGCTTGAAGCGCGCTGTCTAAGACCAGGTTGGAGAGGAAGTTATATGCTTCCAGCGGCGGAAGCTCTTCTACCGTCTTTACGGCTTCACCTACTGCTGTCCTGAACTGTGTCCAATCGATGTAACGGGTTAGATCATACGTGACGTTGATGGATTCCAACGAATTGAACCTTGTAGCAATCGAAATTTGTATGGGCAATTGATCACTACCGTGGGGATCTTGAATCACATTCCATGTGCAATCCAACGATAATGAATTCGAGCAAAGTGTGAGGTCAAGTGAGGATGGACCAGCCAAACGTGTTACTTCTCCATTGTTAAGAACTGTCATATCAGGGAAGACCGGTTGTCATCGTACAGTTCTTCCCAGGCTGTACCGTGAGAGTTAAAATCTCCCATGATCAACCGTGGAGTAGGAATTACCGAACAAATATCTGAAAATTGTTTTTGGTTTATTGAGGCTCTAGGAGGAATATATACAGAAGCAATGCTCTGGCTTTTATTTTTAATAACAGCCTGACATGCGACAACTTCAATACCTGGAGTTTGAGGAAAATTCACTCAAGGAGTAGTACTCCTCCTCCACGTGAGTCCTCACGATCAAGACGAATAATGTTGAAATCATGTAACGGAAGATCGATTTCGGGCGAGAGCGAGTTTCACAAATTTCAAATGCATCACAACCGGTATCCTGTCTGCGTTTAGATCGATGACACATGTGAAAGACGACTCCAGAAAATAGGCGAAGATGTGAGCATCTCCGAAATATCGTTCGAAGTGGCAAAATTTGGCCAGAAGGTTCTCGTACGATAGGCAATTTGTTCCTGCGGCTCCAAGTCATCGATTTTCTACACTAAAGGTACGATCAATGCCGTATTCAGAAAACGATGCTTCCGTTATACAAGCGGCACAAGGTCCCGCCTTTGTTGTGGCCTGATTTGGCGTCAGCTCATTATCCAAAACCACAGTATAATGGATTCAAGAAAATGGAGTAGATTTAGTTGAGAAAGATATCAATCCTCCCAATTGTCCACAGCTTCGTCCAATAGAATGCTACTGAGCTATCGTCAGGCGCAACTTCAAGAAGAGTGGTAAGGAGTGCAAGACCATGGAAGAGGTAAATAAGAATTGGTCTGTGGCTTCCAGAAAATGCTATAGAACTACTGTCCAAAACCTCATGAGTGGAGTCAAATCCAAAATCGGAATATTCTGGAAATAAAGTTGCTTTCATTCGTTTTTTGTATTGTTTACAGGTACAGTTACAGCTGTTTTTAATTTTATATCATCTTTACTAATATTGTGCGAAAATCCATCAGCCAGCAATACTAGCGTAACATTTGCAACGGTTATTAGCAGATAATTGAAATCAATCGTTCATACCGCTATCGTTCATACCACTGAAGCGCCTTACCGAATGATGGCTGCCAACGAGATCACACACAAGCACCTTATTTCGCTACTCGTGGTTATATATCGTTCGTTGCTGCATATGAGAGCTCCCTTACTTACATTTGAAATCTGTGACAGGAACATGTGAATTTAGTCAATTTTCTCTACAAAACGTAATTATAAGACATCACCTTATATTTTTGTTATTTTCAATAGTTTAGTGTTAAAAATCGAATTTAAAATCTCGAATATGAAAATCGACGCGTAGTAAATATCCCGATAGATTATTGCAAACATTTTGGAAATCGATCGCGAAATGACTTAGTTATTAACGTTCAAAACCTAAGCACATTTCGTGACGCTCTAACTTTTCACACTCGCAACGTGTACCCCAGTATTGAACACACAGACGTAGTCCTACGTCAAAATGCACGTGAAGAAACTCCAACATCTGGCGGATGGAATCCAGTTCAGGAACACCGATGATTTGGAATGCATGGCGTGCATCCAAGGTAAGCACTCGCATGATTCGTTTCCTTGTAGCGAGAGTCGAGGCAAGGACAAGCTGGAGTTGGTGCACACGGATCTGTGCGAACCCATCAAAGTTCCCTCGATTGGTCGGAAGCAGATATTTCATGCGCTTCATCGATGATGCGACAAGAATGGTGTCCCTTTACATGCTGGAGACGAAAGATCAACCACAGGAAGCATACGAGGAGCCAGAAGTTGAAAATACTCCACAGCGAGTCCATTGTAAGTTCAAACAGAGCATGGCACGTGACGAGGTGCGACACCAGAAGACGTGTCCATACACTCCTGAGCAGAATGGTATTGCCGAGCGGATGAACCGCACCATATTGGACAGAGTGCGAAGCATGCTCAACGATGCGAACCTGCTCAGAAAGTTCTGGGCTGAAGCGGTCAATTAGCCGGTATACCTAATCAACCACAGCCCCTCATGAGCGCGGAACGAAGAAATCACACCCGAAGAAGTAAGGACTGGCAAGAAACCGTACCTGGGGCACTTGAAGATTTTTGATGCAACAGCGATGGTACCCCCAACCGAAGCAAAATCGTAAGAAGCTGGATACCAAGTTGATCAAGTATGTTTTCGTGGGCTACGCTGAAGGGCTTCCGGTATATGATCCAGACATAGACAACATCGTCATAAATCGTGACGTTATCATTGTCAATGAGGAGCGCAGAAAGATCCAGTTGAATCCGTGGCGAACGAAACTACCGAGTGGATCGAAGAGCTATCAGCGAGAATTCCAGAACGTAGCCCGGACGAGTTGGAGGTCCCGACTGATGTTCCAGCTTCGGGAGGAGCAATCGCCCTGGTGAAGTCATCTGAAAGCAGTTCATCCAACAGTGAACTCGAAGGCGCCGACGATGACAACGAAATTGTGCTCCCACCGCAAACAGTACAACTAGCCAATACAGGACACGAGTTGAGGCGCAGCGGTCGGGAGCGCCGTTCCCCAGGAAAGTACGGTGATTTTGTTTCATACAATACGCATACTTGCGCAATCGTTTCCCAACAAACAAATCACAACCGTGGAAACCAGCCGATGGACGATCCCACTTCGTACAGTGAGGTACTGAAGCGACTGGACCGATACCAATCGATAAAAGTTGTGAAAAAGGAGATCGGAGCCCTAGAGAGGCAAGTGGATCGGATCAAGTGGGTTTTTAAAGGGGTTTCGGCGTGAACTCGACGAAGAAAGCGTTGTGCGGTTTAAAACAATCCAGCCCTGTATGGGACCAGCAGTTCGATACGGCCCTTCAAGATTTTGGAATAGAGCGTTCAAAGGTAGATGTTTGTCTTGACTACCGGATCGAAGGCGAGAAGGTGCTTTTCTTGACTGTTTACGTCGATGACTTGCTCATTTTCACCAACAACAAGAAGCTGAAGAAGGTGCTGGAGGAGTTCCTGAGCAGCCGATTCTAGATAAGAGATCTGAGGTGAAGGGAAGCATTGTTTGGGCTTGCGAATAAGAAAAGGATCAAGAAAGCTACATTGAATCGATGCTGGATGAGTTTCAAATGGCAAACTGTCATGCCGTGGCTACGCCGTTTGAACCAAGCTTAAGGTTGGAGAAGTCAATGAGCCCAAAAACGAAAGAAGGGGAAGACGAGAGGAAGGATGTACCCTACAAAGAAGCCGTGGGAAGCTTAATGTATCTGTCCCAAGTTTCGAGACCCGACATCAGCTGTGCCATGAATGCCGTAAGTCATTATAGCAGCAATCAATGACGCAAGTACAGGTAGGCGGTCAAACGAATTTTCCGATACCTACGAGAAACAGCTGGTAATCGTTTACGCTACACGAAGGAATGAATCACGGATATTGTTGGATACACAGATGCAGATTGGGAAGAAGACGTTATCATCCGGAAATATATCACGGGCAACGTCTGCACGATGCAAGGCGTCGCAATCTCCTGGAACGTAAAGCTGTAACCGACGGTTGCACTATCTTCCGGACCTTCCGGTGGCTATGTTTGGTGGAGTAGATTTTTTTCAAACAAGAAACAGATATCCTGTTCCACAATTAACAGACGATCTGCGTTGTCAAAAACGGACGTTACAATCCACGAAAAAAGTACGTACACAGCTCAAAAAAGAAGTGTGAATTTCTGTTCAATATCATGCACATAAATGGAGCGTCACAAAACATAAACATTTAGATTACAAATCGTGTAAAGTTCTGCGACATTCCATACATAGTCGGCAATGTTGTATGCAAAAGCTCGACTTTCGACTAGTTCTATTTTATGCAAGTAGCTGCATCGTGTGGAATGAAATACAATTTCACATGCTCTGATATTTACATCACAATGAAATTTCAGATTGTTTTTCTATGTAGATATTCGATACAATTTCGTGCACGATTCGCTGGACAAGGTATTGATCAACTTGAAGTACGTGAACACCAAGCAACATGCAGCCGACCATTGGCGCACCTGAATTTGAAGATCACGAAGCAACAAATAGGCATCGAGGATATGGAAGGAGTGTTGCGATCGTAGTAATCCAGATGTATTGAAGTGTGCCATGATAATTAGATGTAAAATGAAATTTGTTGTTCCACTATCGTTGCTTAACCAAGCAAGACGTCATTCAATCCCGATGAAAACTACTGGATTAAATTGTCGAAAAGTTTTAAGTTATGGTCTAGTCTCAAGGTAGGGATCTAACAATATTTTGTGTCTGGCCTAACCAAACAAATCTGACATTATGAAAAGACTGGTTCAAAGATGTCTTTTTCTATTAAGTTGGATACATGTTCTCACATCAATCCAATCGACCCGCAATCCATCACACTCGAGGGACCAAAGTGCGACCGGGTTGATTCGGCATTTTGGTGTCTTGGCTTTGGCGAGGCTCTTCCTTGCGTTCAAGTGTACCGCTCGTAGTTATCTCGCGAACCGCGCTTTAAACACGACGGATTTTTCACGGCAGATCTCAGCACACTCGTCATCCCGCCACGTAGTGGGCGGACGTTAGCGGATTGATGATCCTGGTCTGCATTGTTCGTCGATCGCATATTTAAGGATTCTTCTTTCTTAGCGTTATTGCTTGCTCTCAACTTAGTGATCTAAATTCACTTCCAGAGTTCTTAATTAAGAGCTTTCGATGCCAGGTACTATTTTTTCATTAGTATTATTGTGTGGCAGGTACAATCACTCCCTATGCCCAGGGAGTAGATTTTCCTTAACGAAAAATTTCTAGACCAGACCGGGAATCGAACCTAGCCACCTCCAGCATGGTGTTGCTTTATAGTCGCGCCTTGACCGACTGAGCTAAGGGAGGACCCTTAGCGACCCTTAGTGCCTTGACATATTTAAGGATTAACCCGGATAAAAACCGATACTCTTCCAACGGCCGAAGGACTTCGACCGATTGCTCGCCATCGATGATCGCTTCTGCGTATTTACCCCAGTCGATGTGCTTCGTGAGGTCATACGCAATGTCGAACGAGCGAGTTAGACACGAACTATTGATAATTGAAATTTTGATAGGCAGGTGATCACCACCATGGGGATCTTGAATCACTTTCCACGTGCAATCCAATGATAATGAGTTCGAACAGATTGAGAGGTCTAACTTGTTTGCAGGGTTTGAAGATGAAGCCACGTGAGTTACTTTCCAAGTATTCCAAATAGTCAAGTTGAAGTAGTTAATGATGTCTAATATCAATGCAGAATGGTTGTCGTCGAACAGTGAACAGGCTGTACCGTGGGAATTAAAATCTCTTAAAATCAAACGTGCCTCGGACCATGCGAGGCAAATAACCATAAGTTCCCTGCAGGATATTGCCGTATTCGGTGGTGCGGGGTGGCCACACAATCTTGATTGTAAAATTCTCGCCTTTCCCGAATTTTCCCGCATTTTTGCCTAATTTTCCCGACTGCAAAAATAAGTTGATAAAAATTGGATTAATAGATATTTTTGAAGTTGCGTGCATATTGTATCAAGGACTACGTGAACGTCGTTGACAGTTCGTAAAGACTGTATTCGATAAAATTTGGACTCACAAAATAGGTCACCAAAAAATTTCCTTGAGCCCGATTCTTTTCAAACTTTCTGGAAATAAAGTACTACTAAATGGTTAAGTTTTGACATCATTGGTTTATTGAACCTCTTCTCCCAACCCAAATGCCCGCACCTTTGCCTTGACCCCTTTCATCAAATTTTGGGCAATGCTTACTTACTTTTAACCACAAGTTCATTTTCTATCAGTTTTGGAGTTTTAACGAGCTTTGCCTTCATGATTGCCCAAAATTTTTCAATTGGGCGAAGTTCCGGAGGGTTGACGTCTTTTGGTACAAAAACTACATTATTATCTTTGTACCAGTCTAAGACGGGCCGGGCATAGTGGCAAGATGCCAAATCCGGCCAAAACAGTGTCGGGCCATCGTGAGATCTCAAGAAGGGCAGAAGTCGTTTTTGGAGGCATTCGTCCTTGTAGATTTGTCCGTTGACGGTCCCAGAGGTTATGAAGGGCTGACTCATTTTGTCACATCCGCAGATCGCTTGCCAGACAAGGAATTTTTTGGCGAATTTCGACAGTTTCTTCTTCCGTACACTCTCCGGAACGGCCAACTTAGAGGTGGCGACGTAGTGTTCCTGTCCTGGCATTTGTTTGGTGTCAGCTTTAATGTAGGTCTCATCGTCCATCACAATGCAGAACGGTTTTGTAAGCCACTCCCTGTACAGTTTTCTTGCACGAGTTTTGGCCACCGAGTTTTGTTTATCGCTCCTGTCCGGTGCCTTCTGGACCTTGTACACATGTAATCCAGAACGTTTCATTGTTTTCTGCACAACACAAACTGAAACTTTCGCCTTTTTCGCAACATCCCTGATCGAAATGTTGGGATAACGCTTAAATTGGTACAATACCATCCTGGCCTTCTCCGGATTTGATTTGCCACGTTTTTTGCCACTACCATTTTTCCGCTTGGTTGTCTTACGGTCCTTGAACGTTTTGATCACATGAGATACGGTTGAATGTGCGATTCCGAGCTGTTTTCCGATCCATCGACGAGAAGCGTTTGGGTTTTCGAAGTGAGTGTCCAAAATTTGTTGGCGCACTATTTCTTCATTCGAAGCCATCACTGAAATCACCCGACCGATTTTCACGAAACTCATTACAAAATTGACACAACACAATGAAATACCTTTAGTTAAAATTTCAATAATTTTTACCCACACGCTAAAAAGTTACGAACAATTGCGTGTGTCTAAATGTCATCGAATACAGTCTTTAGACAATTCTCTGAGCTACCAAACTCTGTTCAGTTTAGTTCACCACCAGACACTTTTCTTCGCTCCATCGTCGCATTTTCGTACGACAGGATGCACCTTTAGCAGCTCAATCTTGGAATGACCAATAAGTTCTAGCTAAAATTTATCCAAACGCTGTTCTTCTCTCTGGAATCCGGCAAGCACCGTCTTTGAAGACGGCATTAAGCATAGCTGCCCAAATTCTTTATCTACGAACGTTTCCAGACACTGTTACATATGCCTTTAATCTATGTCCGTGAAGTGAGTCAGGGTTAAGGAAGATGACGTAACGCGTTAAAGGGTATGTTAATGTAGACTTGTTGAGTAGCATCTTCAAACAACCACAGTAAAAAGCTCGACAGGCGTTGCGGAATGCCAAAACGTCTTTGTCGGAAATGTTTGCAAATTCTCTCGCTTTCTTGATTGCCGAATTAGAGACCCGATTTCCACATTAAAGTCTGGCAGAAGATTGCGCTACGTCAATTCTATTCCAATTCATGATTTTGCTTTGACTGTCAGATGCTCTGGCTTAACCATTTTCTCCATAGCGGCTCTAACTAGTCTCGTCAAATCGTCACAAAGAAACAAAGCCAAAGGAGATTCGGTTCGCGAAACGATTCGACCATTGCTGCAGACGTGATGTCAAATTTCAGCTTTGGTCCCAGCATCTTATCGACTACCGCATCAGCCACAACGGCGCAAACTTTTGATCGGAATACCGACGAAAAGCTCCGTTCGAAATTCGGATGACTTTCCTTTAGGTTTCTTTCATCCTGCTTCCTGACTGCGTCTACAAAGCTTCTCAAATGGGGCAATATTTGTAGCGCTCTTCTAACAACTTGTTCATTTTCCACCCAACGAACATAGCAGAATTTCTGTGGAAAACCTAATGAACCTGAAAAACACGATTTTACATCATTTTAATCTAAAGCTCTCTAAAGGTAATTCTAGTGATCAAAAATATCGCCATGCATCAATTTTTAAAAAGCATTCGTTTCTAAAAATCGTCCCATGCATTTGGTGTCTTTGTTATTGCTGTGAGGTGACTGACACAATAGGGTTTTGTCCACTACAGTGACAAATATTTGTCTATTATAAAAATGGACTGAGACTGTATGTAATTTTAAAAATGACAGCAGTGTCACCACCCGGAACTTTAGCGGAACTCGTGTACCATATAAAAAGAAAAAAATATATTGTAAGAACTTTCAAAGTTAATGTTTGCACTAAAATTGTACATACAATAGCGATGCTGCAGTCAAAAGGATCGCCTAAGGAGGTTCCATCTAGTAAAATAAAAACAAACGTAAGTCATGTGCGAAACCCCACCTGTCACAGCCGTGTAGCCAGATCTCCTAGGCGGTACGTTTTTGAACAGGCTGAACAAAGCCAACAGAAAATGATCCACATGCCAATCTGTTAGTCTTAGCCTCTCCTTGAATAAATTGTGTACGACGTGCAAGCCGCAGCTAACGATGTCGAGAACTTCAATGCCAGGGCTGGCCTACAGATATCTGATTTCCCCAGTCAATTCTTTGAACGCCTTTATTCGGCAGCCATAGAGCACTGAGCTATCTTCTTCAGCAATGCTGGATTTGCAGAAAAACACTGTTCCATTCCATTATTGAGATCATTGAACCGAGTAGATGATAAAAACGCCACTCAAATAATTTGAAACAAGGTGTGAGTACGGTTTCTTCCATATGACAAAAATTCTCGATGGATTTTGAAATTCCCGACCTTTTCCCGCATATTTTCCGAAGATTTTGGATTTCCGCATTTCCCGAATTTCATGAGTCTGTGGCCACCCTGTATATGCTGGCTAAACTAAAACTTTTCCCTCGAATAGCCGCTTGGCAAGCAACTACTTCAGGGCCTGTCATCGAGCCACAACCAAGGATGGAAAAATTCAATCGCGTGCATGATTTCAGCTGATTCCATGTTTTGCTACGACATTCTTTTTTTTTCAATCAATCACAGTCGCATGGAAATATTTCAAATGATCTCTGCTGATTGTTTATACCAATGAAGCCATGAATGAGAGCCAAGCTAGAGAATGAATGATTCAATCAAAGCGACCCACGCAGTATCCACATTCATTTTGAATCACGTGAATCATATATTAGCCTTCTAGAGAATCATCCGTGAATCAAAATTTCGAATCAATATGAATGCAAGATTGCATTCATGGATTGCCTTGTTGAGTGGAATAGAAGTCAACTGAATTCTATTAGCGTTTTTCGCTTCACGGTTTGCTTAGTAATGATAATCATGACTTTTTCATTTCTCAACCGATTTTTGACGCTAAAGTTCCGCTGGTCACAGAGTTATTTCGTATTCAGATAAGGTAATTTTTGATCGCAAATTGTGGATCATAATGTATTCTCAGTGATAAATCATGTTATTTAAAAAATAAAACAATAAATTAACATACCCGGGATCGTCGTTGGCCTCCCTGGTAACCTTCCGGATATTGCGAAATCTGGTTCTGAGGACCGCGTTTCGTTCCGACAAAACATGGCCTTGCGAAATATCATTTTACGCTGATATTCAAAGCCGAGTACGATGTAGTGGCAGAGAACCTTCTCAACCACCGTAACAGTTACCAGTACCCTGATCACCCGTGATCCGGTTCGGTAGATTACTTTTCGTTCCAACAAAACATGGGTGTGCGACATATAATTTTACATTGATATTCTGAGACGAGTGTGATTAAGTACCGGAGGACCTTCCCAAACGCAATCTAGCCATAGTTGACAGTGACCGGATCATACGAAATCCGGTTCGGAGGACCACTTTTCATTCCGACAAAACTAGGCTTGCAACATATCATCAAACGCTAAATTTCAAAGGCGAATAAGATGGAGTACCAGAGTACTTTTTTAAACGTAATCTGAGCACAATGACCAGTATCCGGATCATCCAAGATTCGATAACAGTGACCACTTTTCGTTCCGACAAAACTTGGGCATGTGACATATCATTTTACACTAATTAGTGATAATTAATGTAAAATGATATACCGCATGCCCATGTGATGTCGGAACAAGGAGTGGTCATTAGTATTGAATTTTGGATGATCCGGATACTGGTCATTGTGCTCAGATTGCGTTTGATTGAGTACCAGGAAATATTCCTAAAAGTATTCTAGCCGCAGTGAACAGTTTCAGCACAATCAAACATACGTTATTCATTCTCTTCACTCATCTTACATGCATTTAATGCTCAATTTGAATATAATTTTATAACTTTCTTAAAAAATAATATTTGAATATTTACAATTCTTGAAGTTTTTTCGACTTCTTCCTTGCCGGCTTAGATCCAGATTCGGCCACTGTCGGCATCGGTTAATACAATACAGCATTGACGGTCGGATGTTGTTTCAGAACATGCCGCGTAGAATCATCCTTGTCCACATTCTTCTACAGCCTTGCAGCAAAACTTCCCATCAACCTGCAGCAGGGTGGTTTTTGAGTGCGCCATCGTGTCATTCTAATAATTAAAACAAAAACAAAAATTGTGTTTTGCTCAAAATTTTACTTCCAATAATACCTACTTACTTGGTTTATCACTGTGGTTCAAAGATGACCGTGAAGCAAAACGTGAATAAGTTTTTTCGACAAGCAGCTAACAACAGCAAATAGCAACAGCAACACACACCACCGTAATAATCATAGCCAACTTTTGCACTATCGAGGCGATCGAGGCGATTCAATCTTCGTGAATTAATGAATGCATTCATAGACGATTCCTTCAGCTTTCATTCATAGTACAATGAATGCATTGGAGGAATGATGTCATATTTTTCTTCTCTTTTTTCTCTCTTCTTCATTCACTCCGGTGTGTTATGATGTCGGCAGAAGTTCACTCGGATTGAAATTCTTCCAAGAGCGTGTTCGCAAAAGATTGAAAATTGAACCTTATCCGATGCGATTTTTTCCATCACTGGCCACAACACAAGTGGTCACGCATATGAAAAGTGTGTGCCGTTTACCTTAGATTAGTTATACAAACATGTCTATCCCGATGTTAGTGCCTCGACATAAACATCCTACGACGGGGCAGCGGGGTGTTACTTTCACTACTGATCAAACTCTTGATTTTACATGCAGGTCTCCCATCACCGGCAAAGTAAACAAATTTATCAATGAGAAGGGAAACGCCAATAAAGTATTCTGGATATTTATCGAATCCATTATGACAAGGTTACTATTAGACTCGTTCTATTCGAGAGCGCTTTTATAACTTTAAGGTAACGTTTCTGCGAGTTTTGCGATTTGTCGTAGGATGGACTTAATTGTTCCACAATTCGATTGTAATCATTCCATTATGAAAGTCTAATACTTTAGCTTCCATAGTTACAAGTCGCTAAACGTAATAACTCATTCAAATAATAGTGACTCATGAAGTTGAAAGTTCGTCCGTCGACTCATTCTTGATAACAACTGTAAAACAGACGCACCCCAACATCAGACATTCAGAGCCAATCACTATCATTTATACCCTCCGTTTCCCTATCAAGCTGCCTCGGTATGGTCTACAATCACAGCGAGAAACCGCAACTTAATTCCAGGCACAATCACAATTGAATTTAGTCATGATTCACATTCCATTCTACAACATTCTCTTTCTCATTTCCCCCCGAAGAACTCGGTGACCCGGAGCTGGAACGCCGCTACGATGACCCCAGCAACGACGTGGACTTTGTGCCGGCCAAAAGCAGCAGCAGCAATTCGAATGATGCAGGCCGTCATTCACTATCGGCTCGCAAGCAAACTCGCCAGACGGAATCGCAAATCCTGGCGGAAAGCGAGGAAAGTGGATTCATCGCTCGCGCTTCCTCCGTTCAGGCCATCACCAAGATCGATGTGGGGCTGAACTCGCAATTGACGGGAACCCGTGGAACCACCGTGCAGCTCATCTTCGAGGTGACCAACTTCCGGCAGACACCGGTGTTCTACTACTTCCGAGTGACGGACGAGTTGGGTTTCCTGCGATCGCTCAATCCCGGATCGTAAGTTGGATTGGTTCTAGGTTGATTAGCCATTGATTTTTTTTTCTTTCTATTTTTCAGAGCAACGATTGGTCCACTGCAAACAGTCAACGTTGCGGTAAGTTTGATTATCGGACTGAATGTGGAGGTCGGTACCAGGGACAAGATCACCTTTAGCACCGAGGGACCGGATCGTATCTCGCACGCTGCATGGCTGACGGTAACGGAAGCGGCTGGAATTCCCGACGCTTACATTCCATCGGTTTGGTACACCTACACAAGCCGATGTGAAGGACGGAACGATCCTGGGCGATGTGCCGGTGCTTTCTGGACTGTGGACGTAACAGCGAGGGATTACGAAACTGGTTTAATGAGAATCTCGTCCAATCCTTCGGGTATAATCTACAGGACTCCGTTTACCGCCGGTACCAAGGACGATGTGAAGGCCACCTACACGGCTTCCTGCTGTCAACCAATGGTCACCATCTCGGCGTACGATGTCACGAGGAACGTCCGGACGATAAACCTTGACGTCAGGGATATCTGGTTGAACGAAGCGGGTATCGCAGCGGTTGTGCTGGCAGTTTTGCTGCTGATTGCCTTGATCATTCTATTGATACTGCTGATAAGGTATTGCATCAGAAAGCGTCGCTCTAAGGAACTGCCAATTTACCGAGGAGAACTGAGGGACACCCGACGAACGTAGATCCGTGGGGAAGTTGTGAGTTGAGCTAGTTTGACCTCAAAGAAAAATGCCATTGTCTTAGCGTTTAGTTTTTTTTTTTACTTGTGTGCATTTAAGCTAGATAAGAACGGTGCCGGTCTAAGTCAAGCAAAACTGATCAGTATTTCAGTAATAACTAAGAACATAAGAGACGAAAGTATGCCAAAATGTAGGTAGTAAATAACACTTATTTGTATGAGTGATTTGTTTCAATAGACCTAAAATAAACAGGATTTCCTAACTTCAAAATGAGTTGCAATGCAGTTTTTTTTTATAATGAAAATATTTTGATTGATATTAGAAAATATCAGGAGCATCCCTCTAATGACTTTCCAAAGAATGTTCAGGTAGAGAAGGGTAAGTGATAAATTGTGTGTTTTGATATATGCTTGATGACTTCTCGACAACTTATTCAAAACGACGTATCTGATTTTGTAAACAAAGAGGGGAAGACAGATTCAAACGTAAGTTTCTCCAAACTCTTAGCACCTCCACGGAAACAAGCATCACCATCATCATAGGGAAATGCTATTTCATGTGTTGGTTTTTCCTAGTTTGTGTGGAATTGTCAAATGCAAAAACAAATTGTCTCATATCTTGCTATTAGATTTTGAAACATCTTGTTATTATTTAACTATTTCACTATTAGCAAGCGCCATAAACGTTTATGCTGAAAAATCACGATTGATCCATTACTAATTCCATATCCCAACAAACACAACAAACAAAAAAATGCCAAATTCCATCACACACCTACCTGTTGTTTCCGACTCTCGACTAACTTCGAGCATCGGCGGGGTTGGCGACGGCGTCGGTTCCCTGGGCGGCGGTGCCGCCGGAAGTAGCAACGCATTATGAGCGAAGTCGTCCAACGTTAGACCGGTCACCTGCATACTCAGCAGTGGATTCTTGACGGGGGCTGCCCGTGACGACGTGTCATTTTTAATAGCACCTCCGCCCCCTCCCGCTGCACTACTACCAGTAGAAGTGGGCTGCGGCGACGGTGCCGCCCCCTCACCACTTGCCGACATCATCTCAACTGCAGTGGCAGTTCGCACACTTTCTCCTAGCAATGATGGGCCACCAACTGGAGGAACCAGTTGCGATCGAATTCTGGGTCACAAGAGCACTAGTAAACTTTTTTTTAGGATATTAAACCTGTTATTTTTCGGTAATTTTAATCAATGGAAATTCACCAGACTTTCGCAAAATGTAAACAACAATAAGCACAGCACGTTCAATCCACTTGGCAGTGAATTTCACACAATCACTCACTAAAAACACAACCGTAAAACAACGGCGCTTGTTTTGTTTTTAAGACTTTTGATAAACACGATAGAAATTAGCAAAGGAAATCGGCACAACCTAAAGGAAAATTGTATTCCCACACAGAAAATTTACAGTTCGCAAGGATTCCGCAAAATCGGTTTCGGACTTGTTAACCAGACGAAACGACGACGGGAGAAACGTCAAAATAGGAAAATGGAAAAAAATTACCACACATGCAAACAAACTCTGTTGACGTTTGCATTTTTAACGAGGTGAAATATTTCATCATTGTTCCGTCTGAAGAAGACGTTTCATAAATCAAGAAAAGAAAGTGTGATACACTGTAGAAATTGTCAAAAAATCAGTAATCTCAGCCTAATATTGGGAACATATTCACAACCACAATCTGCGGGTTTGTTCGCTTTCCTACTGGTTATTCCACGAGTATTTGCTCATCGGCTACATAAAAAAAAAAATCACATAATCAGTGGAAAATATCCACTAGAAATTCACTTAACTTTCATGTGATTCAGGAAGTGGAAAATGCTTTGCAAAATCAAGTGAATCTTATGTGTCCAGTGAAATGCAAATGATTAGTCAAGAAGAGTATCTTTTTCCATGTGATATTTATGTAAAAGTCACCTATTTTAGCATTGGAAAATATCTAAATGTGTTTCCAGTAGTACGCTGATAAAAAAGCAATGATAATATTTATGTGTCCGATATATGATTTGTTTCAATGCGATCAACATATGATAGCTATTTGCAACCACACATACTTGCTATGTGCACATACTTTTCATTTGTCAAATAAACTTCATTTGTGTTTCTCATAGGGTTCTGTTTATGTGTGAACACATCAGTATTATGTGGAATTTTCCATGGATTTTTGCCAATAAATAGGGAAACTGCCCCCATATTAATCTCATTGTTCCTATATTCATCCTACGATGAATCAAACAATTGGGCAGTTGAAGGATCGGTTTCGTTTTCTAATAATTTTTTCTTACGTCAAATAACTACAACAAACTAACATGTCCACCTCGTCCCCTCCTCCGTAATAGCCCTTCTATTGTATCGTTACAGCTTAACGCAATGCAACATCTACGCCAGACCAACAGCAACAATATCGCATCGCCATCTGCTGTTGAAAGCCAACGTTAAGATTCCTACTTCCCCATTCCTACCCGAATCATTGTAATCCCTAACCTCGACCAAGCCGCGAGTTTTTCGGCTTTCCAAAACTAACCTAGTTAATAAGTTATTATCGTTGTAAAAATGAAAAGGAACTCGGCTCCGTTATGCCTATGGCACTTGAGCCTTATAAATAAACAACTAAGTTAAAAAAAAAACTACAACAAACATTACTAACTAATCCTTCAACTGCCCAATTGTTTGATTCATCGTAGGATTAATATAGGAACAATGAGATTAATATGGGGGCAGTTCCCCTATGTGTGGACTATTCAGTATTATGTGGAATTTTCCATGGATTTTTGCCAATAAATATGTGTGGATTATTTCCCGTGTAGCTAAGTGAAATCAGTGTCTGCAGGAACGTACCTTGAAATTTGTTGTCACTTAGCTACTACTGGAAGCACATGTAAATATATTTCAATACTAAAATAACTGATTTTGACATGAACATCTCATAGCAAAAGAAATTCCACTTGACTAATAATTTACATTTCACTAGACACATAGGATTCACTTGATTTTCGAAGCATTTTCCACTTCCTGATTCTATATCTTCTGATCATATATCATAATAACATATCTGCCGTTGCCCATAGCGGAGATGTTGGGCCTTATTACACAGAGAGGAATTTGATGGTCAATTTTACCATTATTGGGGGTTAGGATGACTATTGCAGTATAGTGATTTTGAACCGACTATGATCATGGTCAAAACTACCATTAAAAATAGTTGATGCAACATTTTCCATAATGTCGGAATAGTCCTTGTTACCATGATCATAGTCGAAAATGCTATGAACGTGGTGAATTCGACCATTTTCATAATTATTGAAACCATTATATGCGATAGTCATCCTGACCATGATTTAATTGTCGGTACAACGATGAAATTTTTCTCAGAGTACGTTTCTCACTTCAGCCTTGACACCCGTAATAAATATGTACAGTGATTCCCATCTGATTTGCACGTATTTTTATTTTCACCTAGTTGTGACGTTTGATACCAGCGGTACTATGATACTGCTGTGAACAAACACTTTCCCATTAATGCTAGACAAAATAGTCAAAAGGTCGAAAGTAACATTTGTAAACAATTCCTTCTAGCGTATTTTTCTGGGATCTGCTTGCTCCCACAAACAAAATAGCATCAGCAACAGATACGGGGAGTTATTACCTTCCCGTCGGTAGTGGATATAGATGTTAGCAACCTTGCATTTCCAGGAAATTTGCGTTTTAAGTCATTGTTTAGAATTGTTACTTTCGACCTTTTGACGATTTTCTGTTTTTAACCTAATTGTTTATTTATAATGCTCAAGTGCCATAGGCATAACGGAGCCGAGTTCTTTTTCATTTTTACAACGATAATAACTTACTAACTAGGTTAGTTTTGGTTTGCCGAAAAACTCGCGGCTTGGTCGAGGTTAGGGATTACAATGATTCGGGTAGGAATGGGGAAGTAGGAATCTTAACGTTGCCCAAGTAACCACAAGCATTATATTATTGCACTTATTCAACTCAAAATCAACATCATTAATGCGGGATCGCATTTATTCGACATCATTAATGCGGGATCGCATCAATTCAACAGTTGTCAAGTAATGAAGCGTTAGATTAGATTTAAGAATGTAGTGATGCATTACCAATGCAATAATGCTACTTTAGCAATGTCTTATGGTATTACAAAAGATATAGCATTAGTTCGATCTTAGTGGGGCCCTTTTCAGCATTATTCCAACTTCAATGATGCACTAGACGTAATGCATATGCCCTATATATGCATGCTATTATAGCCTCGTGGTTACTTGGGTGGCTTTCAACAGCAGATTGGCGATGCTATATTGTTGTTGTAGGTCTGGCGTAGATGTTGCATTGCGTTAAGCTGTAACGATACAATAGAAGCGGTATTACGGGGGAGGGGACGAGGTGGACATGTTAAAGCGACAGCTAAGAGAGATAGAATAACGAATAGATTTATTTGTTTCAAGAACTTGTAAATTAGCCCCATATAGTCCAAGTCCAGCTTACCCAGCACATCTCTGATATCTTCCTTCTCTGGTTTCCCTCGGGCCCGTAGGGATGCGCAAAGATCAGATCTGGCAATTACGTAATCGAGGCAATGCCAGACTTTGACGATTTTGAGCATGAGCATGATTGACCGCCCACGGATGCAACTCTGTTATTGCCAGATCAGCTGTATTTACACATAGAACCAACAGATGATGTTTGGGACTAACATACATCTTCAATGTGTAAAAACTGGTGACCCATTATAAAGCAATACCGGCGCCGGCCGTGCCCGAATGCTGGTCAAGTAGGGAATAGGAAGGAATGTGTTGACACGATACTCGCTTTGGAGGAAGCCGAGAAATCCTCTGCACTTCCACGAGAAATCACTGGGAAGTTGGATAGTTGGGAAAAGGTTAGCGGCAGGGCTCGTTTTGGTTAACGATACGCTGATCGTATGTAGCACTTTCCGCCAAAAGCAATGCGCCGTTCCAAGGTGACTGAAAAGAGACAAGCATAACGAAAAACGAAACAAAACAAAATAGACAAAATATAACAGGATATTGTTTTCAAAATTTAGTAGAAATAATTTATTTGTTGCTCTCCTCGATGTTCTAGATCTCGGCCAAGCCCTGCTGGAGCCGCAGCTGCTGCAGTCGGCAGTCGTCCACATCAAGCCGGCCGTCGCCGACGTGTCGGAAACCTTCCGGTAGTAACATGATATCTGCGTCTAATACAATCGTCTTACACCGATTAATTTACAAACTAAGCCTGAACACCGAATCAAAATTCAATTTGGTACGTTTTTGGTATTTTCTTCTAAAATCTAGTTGTCACTTTGAGGGTTATTCCGAGAGTCGAAGTGACTTTTGTCACTTGGTCAAGTGACAAAAGTCACTTGCAGTGACGTGACTCTTCTGGGCAAATCAAATGGAGAGTCACGTCACTGCGAGGTGACTTTTCTCACTTCACCAAGTGACAAATGTCACTACAACTCTCGGATTAACCCTCTTTATTTCTGCTCAGATTTTCCGTCGTCAATATTCTTCCTCAAACGTAGCAATCGCCAGCTCAGGTTCGATGCAAGCAGTAGCAGCTATCATGCCGTTCGTTTTGAACGACCAAACAGCAGACATAAGAATGAACACTTTTTCCACTGCTATAACGTTGCGACCGGACTGAAAAATATCACCAATCGACTCCGAATGACCGTAACTTTATACTTTCAATCTTTTTAACCAAATTTTCGCCGTTTTTTAGCGTAAAAATTGCACTTCATTTCACTGCCACTGAGAACCGTGATCCTAGACGTCAGCTTTTTCGATTCCTCATCAATTCCAATGCCAGACTTTGACGATTTTGTCTACTAAGTGGGAAGTAATGGCCCAAATACAACAATGATAACGGAAGCTGAACGGCAACGGATAAACCCGATCTAAGTAAGACTGCTTGTCGGAAAGAAAACAGCCTAGATCCAAGCCGATTTAGAATTGGGCATATCGAAGTCATTAGCAACAACTGTCGTTGCCGTCTGCCGTTTCGTTTCCGTTATCATTGTGTTTGGGCGGTGAGGCTGCTCTCTTTGAAGGGTGCAGCCTATCTGAGCGTCTGTCTCCATGTTAGATCATCGGCTGATCATCGTACTCGTGCCAACGTGGGACTTTAAACAATGCTGCGCACGAGGGTTGTGGAGGGCCTTACAAGCCGTCCTTAAAAATTTAACGTTGTAAATAATACAGAAATAAATACGGACCGAGACATTCGGCAAAGACCTAGTGACGAAATAAGCACAATGATTGGAAATTCGGAACATGGAACTGCAAGTCGATCTGTTTGTCGGGTTGCGATAGGATAATCTACCACCAGCTTCAAACCACGCAACTTCGAAGTCGTAGGGTATCGTATGTCCCATCCCACGAAGGGTGACAAGCTGGACTGCTGCAACTATCGTGCTATCAACCTCACCTTTTTAACCCGACGAAATTTCAATCTAAACTTTTCTTTCGGTGTGAATTGACTGGCAAGTGTTACGTCAAGAAAACGAAGCCAAACGTGATTCCAGGGACGAGTAAATCAATTGAAAGAATTAATTTGATTTTGATTAACTTTGTAGTCATTGTAGGCTGATCATTATTTATAAACCGTTAATATTGCCTTGCATCACCATTTGGGCTAGATGGCAGTAAGCCTTGGCAAACTATAGGCGCATAAGGGGAACACAACTTCCGGCATTCGGCGGAAATCGTGCCGACTTTGGACCAGGAAGGACGAGATTGAACAAAATACGCCGGACTACAAGCTTGATCACCTACAAGACATTGTAGGTCCTCTACGGCTACGAAACATGGACAATGTCCGTGGAAGACCAACAGCCTTGGTGTCTTTGAGTGGAAGGTTACTGCGAAACTGTGAATCAATGATCTCCATATCGCCCATATTCCTTCTATCTAGAACTGCCACGGCACGTTCGGTTAACCCCCATTTTCCCATAACAGTTCCCCGACCACAAACGGACGATTTCGGATACCTCCCTCCAGCAGCAGCCGGAAAAGTTCAAACGCATTGTATAAATAAATCAAGGTTTTTTTTTATTTTTTTCTTCATTTGTTCCCAAATGAAACTGTAATTGCCATTTTTTGCAAGACTTTTTCTTATCGTTCTTGTCATTCTTTCTTTTGTTTTCACATTTTCTTTTCATCAATTGCCTTACACGAGATATAAATCATACATAATTATAATCTTCATCATCAGAATTATACTTTCTCTCATTTCTATCACCCTATCTTTCGATTGCTCTCCTTCTATCCATGCTTCGCTTTGACATGAATGAACGTATGGTTCTGTTATTTAAAATCCGTGCCTTTGTGTGTGTGTGTGTATGCGTATGTTCTGAAACTCTCTTGTTCACGTTGTTTCTCTTTCAAAATAGTCCTTCAAATAGGTGTTTATTCCTCTTTCTCTGCGTTTTTTTTTTCACTTTGCCCTTATCAACTAATCTAAACGATGTATATAATAACTAGCGTGGGATACGGATGGGTGTGGGGGATGAGGAAGTTAGCAGAAAAATAGAGATTACTACTGTTCTTGCAATCACACACAGAAGCGCAGCGGAATTCCGTGTTCCGGTTCGCGCACGAGCCGTGTGCGAGGCAGAGAATGCTTTTTTTTCATCTGCAAAATTAATAGGTCTGTTAGGGACGGGGACGGGAGAGGGGGCGTGTACACATATAATGTATAAAAATGTAGGCATTTTTTGGAAGTACGATAACACGAATTACGACAAAAATAAAAATTATGCGAACGAGAATTATGAAGTGCCTTGCTTCTTTCCTGCTTGGATGAGTTTTCTTTTTCTTAGAAAACAAAACTGACACACGGGTCGATCGAAGTGTGCTTCGAACGCGGGTTTACTTGACAAATTTTGTCGTTTTTCAGCGGATCGCTGTTCAAAACGCACTTGCGTTCACTTCGTGTTCTATTGCCTCTAAGAATTAGGTGGATAAAAATCTCTTTTTCGATTTCTAAATTGATATTCAGTTGCTCATTTTCTCTTTTCTCCTCATCTTCATCGTTTGATTCTTCTTCTTCTTCTTCGCTTTGCTAAGTTAGTGTCTCTTTGCACTTGGTTTACACTCGATTTCACTTGTGTTTACTTTCGTTTTGTTTGGTAAATAAATAATTTGTTTAAAAACAGGAAAATAATTTACAAAAAAATATGAAGGAGAAAGGAAGGTACACAAATTTGTATATATAATAGTGTTTGCCTTGTTTTGCTTTTCCTAAAAAAAAGTAACGGAGTCAGTTACACAAAAAGATAACTTTTTTGACTTTTGTTTCCCCTCTTTCGCAATCTCTCTTGTTGCTTAATAAAGTTTTCTTCGCGATCCCGCTCGTTTTCTACCTATGAAACGGAGTTTATTTTTTAAATAAATCGAATCACAATAACTTTGCTTTATAAATTAATATTTAATAGTTAAAATACTATATTCTTCAGTTTGCTTTTTTGTTTTTTAATCTTTTTTTTATACTTTCAGAGACAAGATTTGTTTTCATTGTTTCTTCTTTTTACTAAAAAGGATTTTTTGCACGATTCGGCGGGGATGGGGTGTTTGAGTTTCCGGTTATGCCGGTTCCTTTTTTCTTTTCAGTACCTTGGGAAGCGTCCTCCGACTCAAATCCGGAAGTATTCGAGATCAGACAACAGTGATTAAAAAAAATATGGTAGAACAGAGGTTTTGCTTCCGTAGTTTGGTGGGAAGGAAAGACAACTCCTTGCGGGAACTGTAGAACGGATGGAACGAACGGAAACTCAAACACCTCACCCCCACCGTCGTTACGAAGTTTTCTTGTTTTTGCTGTTCCTTGGCGAACCGCGGCCTGTCGGTTGACACCCACTGCCGCGTACGTCCACCGCTTGGACCACGATCAGCACGATGTTCAGCATTGTTCTGGACGTGGAAAAAGAGATTTTCCTGTTTCGTTTTGTTCTTCTCACTTGTTCTTGGTCTTGTTTCCTTCTTTTTTTTTCACCTAATCTCACAACTACTACTCTCTACTAACAACGACGACGTCGAAACACAAGAAACGCTGCGGGTTTCTCTGCTGAATTCGGTTTAACTGCTTTGATTAACTATTGTTCTGTAGTTTAATTCGCTACGGATTTTTTGTTTTCTTTTTGTCTATATTGTGTTTTAGAGCTTGTTCGGGGTTTGCGGTTTTCCGTTATATAGAAAGCGATTAGACAATTTTCCACTACTACACAGATTGAAATGACTTTCTTTTTTTGGTTTGACTTTATTTTTTTATGGATTTTTTTTAGGTGTGTATTGTTTGATAATATAAGAAGATTTATTTGCCAGCCGGGTTCGAGCCCCGATTACTCGCGTGCTTGCTCTGGTCGTTAGTTTAGCTTTCTGGGAATCGGGACTCAAGCTCCGGAAGGAATCTGCTCGGAATTTTACTGATTTTTAAGAAAGAAAAATGAGAGAAATTCCACTACAAAAATCACGCAAGCTTAGTGTTTTGCTTATGTTTGGATTTTCTCCTTCTTCTTTATTATATAACGTATGTTTTGTTTGCTTTACTGCGTAAAATATCTAATAACACAATCAGTACTGGCTTTTTTTCTGTGATAAACTGTTATCTGTTCAAGTGTTTCTCGTCACTGTTTTGTGAGATTTTTTTCAGTTGTTTGTTTTTATCTGCTTGAATAATTCTCGTTCTTTTCTTGGATCTTCTCCGCTACTCTCGGGCTTATTAGGTTTGTTTTACGTTTTAAACACCTATGTCCTAGATTTTTTTACGTTTTGTATATTTTGTACTTTTTTTGATTTTCTTTTATGCTTTTTTCTTTCGTTTTATTCTTTTTTGTTTGAATTTTCCCAAGAATTTTGTTGTGGTTTTTTTTTTGTGAATTTTGCTTTAACTTTTGCTCTTAGATTAATTAAATGTGTGTATTTAATTAGATCTAGTTAAAATCAAAATAGTAAAATATAATGCTTACTAGCGAACACTCCTGCGCTGACGACGAACAACGACCGATTTGTGATGAGAACAGCTGGTCAGCAAAGCTTCGACGTTTGATTCGAAGAATGTTGTCACGCTGCTGAGGGTCAAGGTTGATGGCTGTTCGTTCCTCTTTCGAACGGTCAAACCTTCGCTAGCTGCCTCCACCGTTGACGTTTCTGCTCGATGCCTTCGCGAGGGGTGCGTGTTATGTATTTTAACTTGTTTGTTGTTGTTATTCAATGATGTAATGATAGTGATTCTTCCGACAAGAATCCAGCATACACACACGGATCTTTCTTGCAAGTTCCGACTACTCTGCCCTTCGTTCCGCTACTGCAAGCAGATGATGTTATTGTAGCTGTAGACCAGATACGATTACAGAATATTTGACAAACACCACACTGTACTATCCGATGTTGCTTCTCCACCTGAAAGCAGACACACACCGGACCACCAATGGAACGCGAATCTTCTTAGTTCGCCTTCTTCGCTCTTCTTTTTTTTCAGTCACACTCACTCACTCACCGATTGACTGACTGACTAATCGTCACCAAGAGTTCCTCCAACGGTTTCTTCCTCCCGAAGAGAAAATGTCTTCTTTCAGAAAGGAAACACCGTTTCGCAGTTTCTGTTTCTTTCACCGACCCGTCTGGGTTTCGTTTTCTGTGTTCGTTTAATTAGCGCTCAAACTTATTACTTTTAGTCACGATTTTGCTGGCCTGAACAAAACAAATGATAATTTTCCTAGCTTTTAGCTTTCTAGGTCCTTCTATAACTCAATTTGGAGGTGGTACAAAATAAGAATGGCTCGCGCGGCGATTTCAACGACGACGACGACGACGAATACGACACTCACTACTGTTTACGGACTACACACAATATTGTTCCGAAACAACACCCGCGCGCGCCGCTGCTGCTGCTGCTGGGCGAGAGTGTCTGCGTTTGTTGGTGCGTGATCGGTTCTACTCGTCAAACTGTTCACAAACTGCAACTATGGGTGAAGTGGGCCAATCTTCGCCGTCATCTTCCGAGCTGACGCTGCCGGTTCTGGAATGGGAGAACGAGAGTCGTGATTAGTTACTGGTGTTTGGTTGTTCTACTTGGTGATGACCAACAAAGTAGAAACGAATGAGTTTATGCGGTAAATGGACAAAATGGCTGCGTTATTTGAAGTTCAACTCGCACCAGCTGAAGTTCGCCCACGCAAACTTAGTACGGATAAGGGAATATTTCTTTGCTGGTTTACGTGAGCGTCTCTTGGTCTGTGTGAAAAGAATCCACTAAGCTTTGTTACTCTTGAATAAGTTTGTGAACAATGGAGAGAGATAAGTCGAATGACTCATAACGGTTGATACAAATGTATTACGGACCGGTCTCACAAAATTTGAGCAATTGTAAATAATATGAGGGGCTTTGAACCACTCATTTCGAGAAAACAACCTTCAAAATTTGTGTTTGTTTTTCGACCCTATAAGAATTGCATGGAGCATTAAAATTTAGTCGTTTTTCTGTTAGCTGTAAAATGTCAAAGGGTGGTCAAATCTTTACCGAATTTGCATAGCATACAGTTGGAAACTTTGTCAATCTATTGGCGTACTTAACTCAATTTTGGCCATTTTGTCCCTTACATCCCTTTAGTTTTTCTACCCTCATTGTTATGAAAGGGCCAAGTACATTGCGCACGAGTGCAATGCATGTTTAAAGTGTGTGAATATTTACTAAGTTCTATAAAGACATATACACCGTCTTCCATTCGAAGTTTCATAAACTGTGAATTGAACATGCAAATAACAACGTGCAACTTAACCTAACATACTCAGTGGACCAGCAGGGACCCTTTCGGTTTGCGAAAAGTTGCACAGGCTGGGGTGAGAACCGCTTTTCATCTCAGAACGTTAGGCAGCGATGCGTACTTCCGTCTTGAACTGAAAATAATGAAGTCGACCCCTACTTCTTGTCACCTTATTTTAAAAGATGGAAAGTCGACGAAGCTAAATCGATGCAGTCCGATTGAAATTGGTCGGTGCACAGGTGCTTATTTTTCAGCAGCAGACCCAAGCATGCTGCCATAAGGTTTTACTTCGCACGAGAAGGTAGATAACAAGAGGAAAAACTAGTTTTTGCTTTTCTTAATGGATATTGAAAAAGAAGTGGGTCGGCATTCAGCGCGTGAACTACATTAAAGAACTAGGTAGTCGAGAATGACGACGTTGCAAGGAATGGAAAGACCGGTTGCAGTACGGCCAATCAGCATATTTATTTGCTATTGTTCTCTTTCTCACCACTTTGCAGCCGAAAGACCGAAAGAAGCAAACTGGAAAAAAATCGGAACGGTTCCGCAAACAGAACTAGTTCGATCAATTCCACACATTAGCCCAAAACGAAGAATCATAAGTAAGGACAATAAATCTCAAGTGTTTCTGGAACTTCTTCCACGTGAATTAATAGGAAACGAATGATCGTGATCGGAAAGGAATAGATAAACATTGGAATCCTATTTTGTGGTTAAAGCCGTTTGTTTGTTTCATTTCCACAATTCAAAACGCCTTTCTATAAGTAAATCAATGCGATGTGAGTTAAAATCGATCTTGAAGGTTTGATCTCGATTTGAAACTCGACCAAAAGAAAAAGAATCTTTTAACCAAATTTCAGACAATTCGGCCAACAAAACCCCAAAGACGAAGAGAACCATTCCCAAGCAACACAAAACTGTCATGATAGGTTTCAGCAACTTGATTGTGATCTTATTGAGTCACATTGAAGTTGCCTTAACTAGTTTGCAACAAGCTTGCTGCTAGGGGTTTGTGCCAAAGTGTTGCTTAACTCTACATATTTGTGTATGGATCACGAGGGTCTCTAAAACTCACCTAAAAACGTGAAGCTATTTAGAAACGCCTACTTAAGTAGTTGTTTTTGGTGACTACTCAATTTTGCCGTTTAATGTATTTACTGGAGGCAAAATGGTTTTAAAATGCTTTTTCAACTGATCATAATAAGATAACATGAATGAGTCCTAAGACGGCATTTTACGAGTTCATAAAGTCGAAATAAAACCTTTGATAGGAGTAAAAGGAATTTGAGAAAACAAGGTTTAAAGACCGCTGTAAACAAGCTGTGTAGGTTCTCATAAACTTGACTAAAATTTGAAAGCTATTGGCACCTTTTGGTGCCATAATAAAACCAAATTGATTTCTAGTGGCTGTCATAAAACTTTAAGAAAACCTAATAAAGCTGGATGGTTTTGGCAATGTTACTTGGGATGTTTTATGGGATTCCTTATATACGTTGGACAGTTATGATTATAACGGTAGTTTACTGCCCATAAATGCATAACAGTCCCATTAACATAGGAAATCAAGCTACTATGTGACTGTTATGCTTTTATGGGCAGTTTACCACCTATTTCAAAGTCCAGTAGACTTCAAATGCGGTGCAATCAAGTCCGAGAACGCTGGGTTAGCGCTAGATAGTTCCGTGTGTAGAGTGGTTCGAAGACAAAACTGTCAGTTGGGCGATCGGTTGAGATAATGTGAACCGTGGTAATTTATAGCGGAGGACTAACGGGTCTGTTGAGTTCGTTTAACGACATTTGAGCTAACCAATGAACCATTTGAAAAAAGTCTAAAACCGCTAAACTGCTTGCAGTTAATTCTGTGAACTCACACAACTTCTGCATGCATCTGGATTAACCAACAGATTTTCGAATAATTCGAAGTTTTCCAATGTGCTTCTTTGATGTTTCTTTAGGCGATGGAACCAATCTTTTAGATTACAGTTCCAATCCTATCTCGTTTGTCGCTAACTGACAGTCGCTGTTGCGAATTGGATATCCGAGCCACAATTGGGGACACTTCGAATCAGCGTTGTAAAAAGCCATTTCGACTTATTGGAATGCATTTACTGATAACTTGTTTCAGAAGCTAAATTTATGAATATGGTGCACGATAAAATTGTAGCTCTTGACTAATTCTTCAACTCGGTCTAACAGTCTAACAGGGGGGAGGCCCATATGGCACAAGGTGGTTTGGCATGAAGTCGTTTAGCATAAAGTTATTTGGCATAACAATAACTCTGGCTAAGGTTGCCATTTGGCATTATGACCATTTGGTATAACACTCTTGAAATAACATATAATCCAAGTGGTCATTTGGCATAATAACCGATTGCTACAGCGGGAGGCCTATATGATGAGGTCATTTGGCACATAAAGCCATTTATAGCCCATTAAGTTCATTACGTATGAACATGAACATTACTAGGGTTTTTTTTTTCATCAGGGCGAATCTACAATTGAGAGATTTTCTTCGGGCTCGCTCTCTTTCATTCATTACATCGCCAATATAAAACTTTCAAGGGATTCTTTAGTACAGATCGATACAACAGTGCTGGCTAGCATACTCAACAAATAGGAGAATGAAAAACGTAAGGGTGATTGGAATATGAATGAAAGAGAGCGAGCCCAGAGAGAGTCTCTCAATTGTAGATTCGCCCTAATGAAAATAAAAAAAAACCCTAGATTAAACTGTTCGGGCGTAAAAGTAATGGAGAGTGCAAGCCCAACACCCGGTAGCTGGCAGGGCCCTACATCGTCGAAGCATTACAATGAAAATGAATCGCTTTTGTATTCATTTCACTCCACTTCAATTAGCTTTCGTGCACTGAATGAATCTTACTTCATGAATCAAAAATATCATAATGACAATTGCGATAGATGCGACCAAATATAACCAATCATCCCGTCTGCCGAATTGCAAAACAAAGAATCAGTGGCGAATCTCTCTGTCAAGGCAAAACAAAATCAGAAAGTGCTACTAAGGCTGTGTTCCAATTCGCGAATTAATTTTAGTTTGCACTTAAACTTGACAGATGGAAAATAATCGATTAAGTCTGCTACTCGAGCTGACTTATTTTTGACAGACGGCAACTCCATTTTGACAGACACCTTATCGAAAGTTTGATGATCAATAACAAAGGGATTTTAATCGATTAATCGATTATTTTCCATCTGTCAAGTTAAAGTAAAATTAAAATTAATTCGCGAATTGGAACACAGCCTAAGGTGGGTGTTGGCCCGTAGAAAACATAAACCTTTCGGTTTTCTAGTTCAGCCTAGAGACGAATTTTTTACTAGGTTGACAAGCTAATTCTGTCGAAGAAGCAAGTTAAAATCTATGCTGGATCACAACTCAAATATTGGTTTCAGACAAATTATCTTTCCCGAAGGATGATAATTTCCCAGTTTTTGAAATTGCGGGATTAAGAGCAAGAGTCAATCGATATTTATAGTTTTCCTAAAGCATCGCATTTCCGACGACACATTCTCCTGAATTGGCTGTTGTAAAATGGAGGCGCCAGAAGAGCTGCCTTGGGTGTGACACGCTCTTCATCCATCTTTCTCTCTGCTCAATACCTGGCCAGGTCCTTATGATCAGCAGTCTACTTACGAAGATGCCGAGAACTCATGCTAGCTTCACAGACAACTAGAGTTGGAAATTTGATGGGATTGTGCGGAAGGCTTTCCTTGGCGATAAAGCATATCTATATTTGCTTTGATATGAGATACGTTTTAACGTTTTTAACAAACCGAAAGCAGCTCACACAAACGAACACCATCATGAAGAATGAGTAACTACATGACAACCCCTACATGTTTGACATTTTCGAATTGCATGTGTGATCTACGGTTAGTGAGAAACGGGCAAACAAACTTTGTTTAAAAAAGCTCAAATGGCACTTTCACTGTGGCTCTTGAAATGAAATATCATCATATTTCAACAACTTATTCAAAACGATTTCATGTTGTGCTTAGGGTGAACAAAAATTCAAACGTAAATTTCTCGGAACTCTTCGCATCCTACGACTATCACAACCATCATGTCAGAGGAATATTAGACATTGAGATGGTGATGCTAATATGTGTGGCAGTTCGAAGGTTTCCGGGAAATTTGCGATTGAATCTTTGTATACATCTTTGTTCACAGAATCAGATACGACGTTTTGAATAAGTTCTCGAGATATAACACTGCAAAAATAAATTAAGTCGAAAACGAATAAGTTAGTTGCTACGGTCCAGGGTCTGAAAATCCCATCAGGTTGCTTTCCATGATCGAACCATATTACTTGATGTTTTTCTCAAAATGGTGCTGAATGAATGATACTTGCTGACAGGTGTAGCTTGAAGATCATTACAAAACAGTTTTAAAATCTGCTACTAACTCAAATTCAATGAAAACACAGATGGGATTGACTTGCTTTAACCTACAGTAAAGAATCTTTAAAATAACACTCGGAAAATCCCCCCCGGGGTGGGTGCTGGTGTACTCACCTAAATCTAAGGTTACTATTGTTAACGTGACTGTTGTGAGCGTGGTGTTCCGCGATGGTTGGCAGGTACGATGTGAGCTTGTCCGTCGGACGCAGCACCTTCATCGTGCGGGACGACAATTTCCAGACCAGTCGCTGCTTGTACGGCATCTTGTGCTGGCCGTTGTACTGCGACAGAATCTTGGCGACAATACTGTGACTGTAGAAGAAGCTACTGTCGGGGATCTGCAAGGGATAAAACAATTAGTCTTTACTGTGCCACGCCAACTCTCCTAGCATCAACACCTACCCGACAGAATTTTTGCAGCTGGATCGCGTAATCCACCAGGTCGTGGATTTGCTGGTTGTACAGCCCTTGCTCCTTGTTCGCACTGACGTGGGCATCCATTTGGGTGAAGATCATGACCAGAGCCAGCTCCGACGGGCGGATGCTGGCGCAGCTGGCATCACATGCCAGAATCTCCAGACGCATTTCCAGGTCGGCCAGCGAGACGGCAGACGAAAAGATGTTCGTCAACCCTAGGGCGTTCGCGGCGTTCTCGAAGATGTAGTAGAACAGCCGGATGAACGAGAGGGCTGTCACCGGGGCGCTGTTCATCTGGACACCGAGCTTGTTGGCTACAATGTCCGCCATACGCACTAGATCACGTGACGTGCAACGGCACTGTTGGTGGAAGAGGAAAAAATAATACATAACACAACATTAGTAAGCACGTGTCATCCCGCAAATTCCCATGTGCAATGGGTTTCGTAAATGTCACATTTATATCATCGTCCGTGTGGTTAGTCAGTACATGCTTCAATAGCGCACATGCACGTCGAGGTGAGGTTATGTCGTCAGGCGCGATGATTCCCCCTTCACCACCTCGTAAATAGTCATCACCATCGGTGGAATTTTAAAACCAAGCAATTAAACGCCGCAACATATAAGAGGAAAGTGAAAATAGAAATCGATGAGCGCGCAGGCATTGTTGTAGGTATGCGCGGTGGTAGCTAAGCAGGTACACGTGTGTGCGAAACGAACGCTACGCACTTTGAACACGCTGTCTTGCCGTGAACAGTAGGCTGCTCACTTCACTATCGCAGCAAGTCATGCCCGTCTGATGATAGTGGTGGTAGGTGTGGTGGAAGAGATTACTAAATCAAACAGCTCGCTAGAGTATTACGCATGCCTGAATAGCAGGCTGATATGGTAACATATACGATATCCTATACTATTTTAAGCATTGGTAAATTACCTTCCGATGCTAATCAACGAAATTTATTTGCTTGTTTTGTCTTGACTAGCTTAAGAAACGTACGCAGCCTAAACGAAGCGTAAAGCAATTGAATCAATTCTTCTGCTCATTGGATTACGTCAAAATAAGGAAAAACAATTCATGGCTTGAAAACCGGTTTTACGTTTTCGAGACCTTGACGGGCACGAATTCCCGTTCTAGAAACTTTATAATCAACAAAAAACGACTTACTGCGACGCAATTCAATGCAACCAATGAGATTTGAGCGAAGCGAAACCAACCCCCACGATGAATGGCAGCCAGCCGAGGCAAACTGAGCCACTATGAAACTTGATAACGCGACGAACGGCAGCCAAAACGCGCAACACCACATGCGGATGATGCATATGTTTCGGGTATTAACGACGCAAAACAAAGCGTTGTTTTTTGGTGTCAAATTTCAAATAATGAAGATATCGAATGGATCGTTGCTTCTGCCGAAGGCACATCATTTACAATGTCCGGCTTCGAGGTGAGGTCACATTTTAAATCTAGACCTATCGATCGACGAAGATATTCAATTGACGAAACATCCAGCAATCCACACAAAAATCAGATTTCATCTAAATCATAGTAACAGTTAGACACGCTAGTTGTGTGGAGGTTATGGCTTAATTAGTGAATTCAACGTTCGCTTGATAAATTATGTAACATTCAAGTGTTGCATGCCGTTAGACTCAGCACAACAGAATAAATGAGACGGGGTTTTCTCAGTTACCAAAATGAACTACGAAATCGTACAAATTATGGATTGTGTATGATTCACTTTAATAATTCCTCGTCCGCTTAGGCAGTTATGGCCGGAATAAATGCTAATGAACTAATGATGTCATAATAACTCAGACTTCAGATCGATCATGGCAGCAACAACAGATCTAGAACAAATTTTCAATAGGTCGTAAGGATCAATGTAAACAAAAATTATGTTTTTTTCACGGAATGATAGCTTGGGTACTCCTCAATATGAATTATACACAACATAATATGAATTGCAGCGAATTGCTGCTATATATTGTGTGTGTGTGTGTGTGTGTGTGTGTGTGCAATCCAACGCCCACTTTTTATGGAAGAAAAATGTTTGCAGTTAAACGAACTGCTGTCGAAGCCCGGGAGTTGGAAGGTGATAGCTCTGTTGGGTTCCAGTGACCCATTTCAGACTGCCTGGTTACTCACGTCCATTCCGAGGTCACTTTCACTTACTACAAGCCCCGCATAGACACAGTACTAACATCAAATGGATATAGGTACTGTGCATACACTTCCATCATCAAATCTTATTGTTTTGAGGATGGCACGGATTTAGCAGTATCGTTCAAATTTAGTTATAATCAGATAGATCTCACCGGAAATTGTTGCTGATGTACAGTCTTCATTTGAACGGCTTCCCTGTGATGCTAAAGGATGCATTTATGTACAGAAGTAGCACTCCGCTATTCGGCAAATATTTTCACATCATCCTTTTCGAATGGAACAGCCCGAATACAATTCGCGAATTGCTGCTTTATATTGTTTAGCAAAATTGGCTTAAGTCACAAACTACTCCATAACGAACTTTTGTCGTATTCGTCGCTTTGTCAGTTTGACTTAAGTGCTTTTCTATGCTCCGCACCGACCTATCCAGCTGATTCATTTTGGCGTAAGCAACATGACATGTGTATCTGGACTCATTGGTGACCGCCGATAACGACACCAGCAGAGAAATACAAAGGCGCATTATGGCTGGCAATCGTGCCTACTTTGGACTCCGAAGGACGCTAAGATCGAACAAAGTTCGCCGAACCACAAAGTTGACCATCTACAAGACATTAATTAGACCGGTAGTTCTCTACGGCCACGAAACATGGACATTGCTAGTGGAGGACCAACGCGCCCTTGGAGTCTTTGAACGGAAGCTGCTGCGTACGATCTACGGTGGAGTGCAGATGGAAGACGGAACGTGGAGGAGGCGAATGAACCACGAATTGCACCAGTTGCTGGGAGAACCTCCCATCGTACACATCGCAAAAATCGGTCGACTACGATGGGCTGGGCATGTCGTAAGAATGTCGGACGACAGCCCTGTGAAAATGGTTCTGGAAAACGAACCGACAGGTACAAGAAGAAGAGGCGCGCAACGAGCAAGGTGGATCGATCAAGTAAAAGGCGACCAGCGGACCCTCCGCAGACAGCGAGGCTGGCGAGGTACAGCCATGGACCGATTACAATGGAAACTTCTGTGTACAGCAGAGGCTACACCGGCCTTAGTCTGATTGGTAAGGTAAGTAACATGACAGGTGATTGCATGTCGTAACAGACTTGACGAATCCGACATATTATTTTGCGACACGACGTAACGCACCCGGCGGATGTAACGTGATAACTTTCCGAACGACTTATAATGTGGTCTTATTTTCCCTAGATGAAGTTAAGAGACTTTAAATTGAATTTATTGAATGAATCGATTTGGAATTCAACTAAATGGAAATCTTTATTGATGTAAAGCTAAGCCTTGCTTAACTTTGTTGGTTCCACATATTTGCTTCAAAAATAGGAATTGAAACTAATTTCAAAAACTTATACATTGATTTTCTTGATGATAGCAATATGTTACTAACGACCTATTGAAAATTTGCTCTAGAAAAGTCCAGGGCGTTTACGGGCTATTCATAAACCACGTAGACTTTTTTTTGGGGGGAGGTGTTCTGACCAAAGTCTACGCGCCATACAAAATTTCAAGAAAATGTATGGAGAATAGTCTACGAGGGGGTCTGAGATGTTCAAAAATGAGTCTACGTGGTTTAAGAACAGGCCCTTATCAGCCGGATGAAGTCGGTCATTGTGGCGGCCGATAATGGACTCAGAGCCGTTTCACCCTAACTAATTTTCAAAAAGTTAAAACATAAATTAATCCCCTTTTTTAAGGTTATAAACATTGATATGCACACACTTAGAAATATTTGCCGTATTCGGTAATTTTACCGAAATTTGAGCAGCTGATCGCTTCGGTAAAATCAGGGCATTCTGGGTTTCCTACTCCGACGTCAAGATTCGATTATTTCAACAAGGTTGAAAAAGTTTTATAATAAGTTTTGAACACGATTATGGTCTAAGTTTTACCGAACGTTCAACTGTCCAGATTTCGGTAAAAATTACCGAAATCGAAGATCATTTCTTAGTGTGTCGTAATGTCGTATCTTGTACACAACCTTTCAAAAGTGTTATCTTGCCATTTAGGAGCTTTGATGAAATTTCAGAAGCATTCATCAACTGTTTCAAATTATGTTGATGTTAGATTTACTGCCGGTGGAAGCATGACTGTCCCATATAACATTTGGATATTTTTGATTTTTTTATGCCACACACTTAGAAAATTGTACAGTATTCGGTATTTTTTTACCGAACTTTCAACAGCTGAACGTTCGGTAATCCGATTTACCGGATTTCGGAGAAATTTTACAGTATTTCTGTAAAAAAAAAAATTACCGGAACTTGTCAAATTTTACCGAAATCCGTTAAATCGGATTACCGAACGAAGATGTTGAAAGTTCGGAAAAAAATTACCGAATACTGTAAAATTTTCTAAGTGTGCAACCACAAAACTTTAATGTGTACTTTCAAAATTTAATTCAAACAGGTGTTGTTAATTCTAGAAAAATCGTAAATACGGTGAGTGATTTTTTACCACCTGAAATATGGACGCATAATTGTCCCACTAGGAGCAATTTTTGTTCTAGTGGGACAAATATGCGTCCAATTTTCAAGTGGGACAAATTGACTAGGCATTTTTCCGAAATTGATTATTTGTAAGATGGGACAATAATACGTCCACCGGCAGTTTAGGTTCCAATAAAATTATATTGGACTATTTTCTAGCATTTAATGACTCGTTTTTATGCTGACAGCGACCAAGAAAATCATAACTAGAACATGTTTAGCAGCTAATATCAACCGGCAGCAGGCGAATTATTGAATGTACAGACCACACAGCGGTTACAGACACGCAGAATAGACCCAACTGTTCTGAACTGGCAGTTGCAGAGACAGCGGAAAATTACGTTTACTATTCATGTTAACTTCCGTAACTATTTCCGTAGAAAGACGAGATCAACTCATACCAGAAACACTGGAGTGCAGCATCGTTACTGTTAGTTTCAATCAATTTGAAGAGGCTATTAAGAATCGTTCTCGAGTAATTATCGAGTTTTTTCATACAGAGGTATCTGATTTTGTAAACAAAGAGGGGAAGTAAGATTTAAATGTATTTCTCAGAACTCTCAGCACCCTCACGGAAAGTAGTAGTTAGGGGAATTTTATTCCTTGTGTTGGTGGTCCTAGTTTCCTTCTAAGTGCTAAGGGTTTCAAGAATTTAACGTTTGAATCTTACTTCCCCTCTTTGTTTACAAAATCAGATACGTCTGTTTGTAAAAGTACTCGATAATTCATGATTATGGCCTAAAGGCCAATTGTAAACAATGACGTTGAACGTTGATCTCTCAAGATTCACAATACTCTTACGATATCCAACTACACAAAATGTTAGAGCAAACATTCCTCTACTAGATGTTGCTTTCAATTGTATAATTTCTCAGTAAATCAAACCTCCATCACACTTTGTGAGTGTGTTTGTTCTTGTTTGTCTTTTCAATAAAGGAAAGAACGAACACGTTACGTGAGTGGTCTCAATATCGATTATTTTCACAATGAAAAACCACCATCACACTTTGTTGGAGTTGCCAAAACATCATCCTTACTGTTGGTATAAATTAGCTCAGAAATCGGTACTCATATTTAAATAATTTACTAGACCGCGAATTCAGCGTTTTGTTTACCAAAACGAATCATGCTGCCAATCCAACCCTTCTATCCAGCTCCCAGTGATTTTTTGTTGTGGATGTTTAGGGCGCAGGCTCTTCCAATAAAACGAGTATCACGACAACACATTCCCGCCCTTTCCTTAATTGGTCTGCATTCGGTCGGAGCCGACGCCGGTATTGCCTTAGTTTGGGATCACTCGTTTTTACACATTGAGGATTTAAATAAGCCCCATGCATCAATCTGTTAGTTATCCTTATAGTTACAGTTGATCTGGCAATAACGGAGAAGCAACTCCGGGCGGTCAATCATGCACATTATCTTTCAACATTGGAATAACACTTGCCCTGATATTACCATTCCATTTACCATCGAATTAACAAAACGCTGCTAAACGATACTTCATGATCTGTTGGTGATACGAACGCGTTGTCAATGTATCATAAACAAACGTTCGAATTGATGACTTTTCAGGCTATAAATAATCATTCATCATTTGCATCGCAGCATCCGTCATGAAACCCTCTTACAGAAGGAGTGCTTCAATGATAAGCACCCTCAAACATACGTCAAACTTTCAACGGTTCCTTAAAACCGTTACATATGATCATGTCATCTGTTGTTCTTACTCTTCTTAAATATTGACGTCCAGCGTAATCGTCCGATAAGACGTTGAGGAGATTGACAAGTCATGCCCAGAGCTCACAATCTCAAACGGTTTTGATTAGAAAGCGTAGCATCCGACGACACTCTTGACTCTTACGCTAACTGGAAGAGTAAACATGCTAATCTAAATATAAGCAGCGAGCGGCGGCGGCTGACAAAAGCCGTTACGTTCGAGAGATGTACACCTACCGAAGGGTGTACACTTCAACACGCTTGTAAAAGGTGGTAATTAATTTTCCAACCTTGGATAATGTGTGCGCTGTGATGCTCAGAATCGGAATCACGACCCTTCTCGTCGCTGGTGATCAGAATATTTAATAGTGATGGAGGAATGTGAAAAATGGCTTGTTTTTCTTCGTAACGCGCACACGCCAAGGTTGCGTCCGTCAAAAGGATTATTTTTAACCCCGAAATAAAAAAAATGACAACTGTCATCGACTTACCTGTGAAATAGCGACCAAATCCTCGGTGTCGATTTGCGGCAGGTTCAGCTGTTGCACCGCCAGATGGAACGAGCTGACCGAGATGCAGGCCATGTGCTTCGGACGGACCTTCATCTTAGTCAGGAAGCGGTCGACCAAGTTAATGGCCGCGAACAGGACATCGTTCGGCAGTTCGTACCAGACCTTGAGGCAGCGCAGCACGTGGGCCGCGCCGTCACGTGTACCGATGGTAATTTCGCCATTCTATGTTGGTTGGTCATCATTAGCAGGTGGTAATAAGGGAGAAAGAATATTCGTTCGTTAAAAATGATGTTTGTCAACAGAAGATGCAAAAACAAAACTTTCGAATCGTGCAAAGGAGGTCAGATGGCATCGGGGATGGGTGGGAATGAATAGCGTTATTTGATGTGCGAATAAACGAGCACGATCTCAGTAGGGGGATTGCGGGTGGAGGGAAAGAGGGGAAACGTTGTCATACGAATAAGCTAAAGTGCTACTGGCAAAAGCGTCGGAAGCGTCGTTTACGCACGTCTTACGTGTGTTTGTTTTGCTCTTGGCTTCGGTCCAAACAACCGCGAAGGTGAAACAACAAAACTCGCAGGTTTACGCCATCGCTTACTATAGTCGGAGACTCGTCAAACCAGTCCATATTTCACTCAAACGAACGGCTAGTGTGGGGAGGGATCGAGGCGCATGACAGAGGCAACGGCGACTACACATCGGAGAGGTGTTTGAGTAGTATTTTTGACATTGAATTTCAAAATTTCATTACAACGCGCTACCACTGACGACCATTCACACCCTTACACGCGTTATTGGCCAAGCAAGTATGTGCAAATTGTGCCTCATCGGCTATGTGTTTCTCATATTTTGTTATTTTGATCAAATCTTGAATTTTTGCCTCAGAGAAGCTACTAGAAAAAGCTGTCGGAGACCCACGGGGAAGAAACAAACAACATTATGCCATTAAAAAAATGAATATATAAACAGATGTGTGGTAAAATCGCCAACCGGACGCGTTGAGCTACTACATTTTTTGGCTTTCGTTGAACTGCTCGAGTGTACACACATAAGGCACAAAACAGGCAACGAGCGGCTGCCGATGTTCAAGGGTGGGTAAAATTGAAAACGAAGACCCCCGCATGGTTCCAACTCGCTGAAAGCGGTGGATTATAATGAGGGATAGTGAAAGTAGTAGCTCCAATTCTGTAAATTATGGTGCGTGATGTACTCAAGCCCTACACCGTTCTTCGTTGGCAACGCTTATTTTTTGCCGATACGGTTTTTTGACAATAGGCAGCACAACAGCTGCCTGAAATGTCCGTTGAAAACCCGGTTGTTCCGGTTGGCTGCACTCGTCACACGGCCCCGGCTTTGCAGGTACTTGGAATGCAGACAACCGTGACAACAAACGTCACTGTTTATGCACAAATACATTAGAAATAGAGAGACTATTAGAATCCGGAGACATGAAGGGGGTAGTAGCGTGATCTCATTCGTATGTAAATTGTTCCACCGCTCTCTGCTCTGAGCCTATTATCCATTGTGCCGTCCAACCGAACAGGGGAGAAAAATGTCCAATCCGAAACAAAAGGGTGCAAAGCAGCGCGTGTAGCGAAATTGTACATAAAAATTGTATTGCCACCACTTGTAAACGCGTTTCTATTGTTTAGAAGAGCATGGTAGCAACGCTTTAATTATACTCGAAGTGCTCCCTGTATGCCGCAGTGATTGCTTTGAACAGCTCGAAAAAGCAACGGTATTGCCGCGGATCCAAGTAGGTTTGCACAATTTAAATACAATGCCCACCCAGCCTACTGCCTGACCAGACGAGCAATGCGCTGAAAACAGGGTCATTCAACTTCAGCAGCCTCTCGATTCAGGTATATTTTGATAAGCTGTGTTTACCCGTACCCAGGCTGGTTCAAAAACATGTCAAACCCTTGAAGAAAAGGTGTTTCGTATATATTGTTTTTCACGAAGAAGCGAGACGATGACTATTTTTAAAACACGGCCGTTTCTTTGTTTATTATCATTTTGAAAGACCCGAACCATCACGACGACGATGGGCCAAGCAGCAAACTTGAGACGTGCGATAAGGTTATTTTTTTCACTCGGAATGCAAACCACTACTAAAGAAAATAAACAACTCGTATTGCCAGTAGAAGCCAAGCGGAAAACAAAAATATTGATTGGCTTTATCTAGTGGGCCGTGGCTTACGAGGAGCAGATTACCTTGCAGAAATTATTAAAAGGGCCACACAAAGGCGACAACGATAATGGACAATCAAAATGAGACGATGGCGAGAGCGGCCATTGTTGTTTTGATGTTTTTTTTTCCCCTGACAAAACGGTGCATTCGGAAAGAGGGTACTGCGCGCAATCATTCCATTAATTGGGCTATTAATCGAATACAAAGTCCGGGAGCGAAGCGAAATATGCCATTGATTCGAACCGCACACGATTCGACTTCAGACTCTGGCTGTGCATGAAGCGATCGTTCTAAAAATAGATTCTTGGTCGTTCGATATGAACCAACACACAAGATCTCTCGTCGTTGTCGCTGCCGTCATCGAAGAACTTGAGTATCGGAACAACAGAGCAGAGTTGAAGGTTATTGTAGAGTCGACTCCACGCTAATCTCTCGTCCTTGCTAGTATGTAGTTAGCCGCTCCAGTTTCAGCGAACGAGATATGCTTGTATGTGTGTGAAGTGGGAAGGAACTGCTGAAATCAGAGGTTCTACACAAGGAGCGCACCCCGCCAGGGCATAATTGAAGCGGAGCGAATATCTAATAGAGGGAGACGGATTGCAGCGACCCTCGCTCGAAGCCTGACAGCTTGACATTGATTGCTTGCTTTGAAAGGGGAACGGCCATCGCAAGCACCGTTGGTAAGTATTAATGCATCCTCACTTCCCTATTACGACGGGTGTACGTGACAGAATAGGTGTTTTCTTTTTTCAGGTGCGATGGGTTAGCAACAAGAAAGACGGAAAAATGGCCAGTCAACTTCACGTAATCCAATTGGCTGGAATGCGTCGATAGGGTGGATCTTTTTTGGAGGAATTTCATGACGGGAATTAGAGACGGGAAATTCGTGTCTGTTGAGCTTTTCTGCAAACACAGATGAAACGCAAATGAGGGATGGGAAACATTGAATTAGTGGTCTATTTCTACTGAATTTGGGAGTAATCTAAACAGCATTTTAAGCTATGCGAACTCCCCCTGCCTTCAGCTAACAGAAACTGAGTGATGTTGTATTAGAGTAGGCCACATACTCTGAACTCGATTGTATGGTCAATTTTACTATTATTGGGGGTTAGGATGACTATGGCAGTATAGTACAGATTTTCAACCGTCTATGATAATGGTCAAAACAACCTTCAAAATAGTCGATTCAACATTTACTGTAAGGTCGGAATAGTCCTTGTTAGTCAAGAATGCCACGAACGTGGGCAATTCTACCATTTTCATGGTTATTGTCACCATAACATGCAATAGTCATCTTGACCATGATTTGGTCAACACAAGGTAAGCAATCAAATGACCACGACAAAATATACTAAATATTAAATAACATATACGGATAGGGAGGGACCATCAGGGCACCCAAGTGAAACGATTTGGATTTGGATAGGGAGCATGGGACTGCCTCCTCCCTATTGTTAACGTTTCGCGGAACGAGAGCGGGCTCCTTGACCCCATCTATTGGGTTTATTCTGTCAACCGAGGCCGAGGGCTCGATTCGAGTGCTGTGAGCGTGAACTTGCTTTTGGAAGGAGATTCTCCCCTATATTCGCGGGTTTCGGGTATCTCTTTTTTTCAATTCACTGACAGCAGCATGGTCAATGTTATGCTCAACATTATCAATAAATGATCATTGACATTATAAATGACAATATTTCGCTATATGGCCAATGCTATTGGTAATATTTTCGCTCTTTTTATCAATACATTGATGAAGACTGCACTCGACAAAAATGAAACACAATTATTATCTTTTATAATTGGTGAAATTTTGACTGAAACTACAGTGTATTGTTGGCAAAATTTCATCACTTCGAGATGGCATCGGAACAAGAGTAGATCCGCCAAAAAAATGTTTCGTCGAAAATCCGATTCCGCCCCAAAGATGGATCGTAAAATACCTGTGATTCCATTATTCGACGGTGTCCCAGGTGGTGAAGTTACTCAAGGAGACCCAGACGACCCAGCGACAGAAAACCAAAGACAGCTGAAGATGGCCGAGATCGGCTTTCCCGGGAAGCTCACTAGACTGATTAAAGCTACGATGGACGGTGTGCGAAACTGCGTGAAGATTTCGGACGAACATTCCAGCTCGTTTGAATCACGCCGGGGACTACGTCAAGGTGATGGACTTTCGTGCCTGTTGTTCAACATTGCGCTAGAAGGTGTCATGCGAAGAGCCGGGGTACGATTTTCACTCGATCCGGTCAGTTCGTTTGTTTTGCGGATGACATGAACATTGTCGGCAGAAGATTTGAAACGGTGGCAGAAATGTACACTTGCCTAAAACGCGAAGCTGCGAAAGTCGGACTGGAGGTGAATGTGTCGAAAACAAAGTACATGCTAGCAGGAGGTACCGAGCGCGACAGGGACCGCCTAGGCAGCAGTGTTACGATAGACGGGGATACATTCGAGGTGGTGGAAGAAGTCATCTACCTTGGATCCTTGCTTACGGCTGACAACAACAACAGCCGTGAAATCCGAAGACGCATCATCAGTGGAAGTCGTGCCTACTACGGGCTCCAGAAGAACTTGCGGTCAAGAAAGATTCACCCCCGCACTAAATGTACCATGTACAAAACGCTGACAAGACCGGTTGTTCTCTACGGGCACGAGACGTGGACGATGCTCGAGGAGGACCTGCAAGCACTTGGTGTTTTCGAACGCCGGGTGCTTAGGACCATCTTTGGCGGCGTACAGGAGGATGGAGTGTGGCGGCGAAGATGGAATCACGAGCATTCAGAAGGTCGCGAAGCCTGGAAGGATACGGTGGGCAGGGCATGTTGCGTGAATGCCGGACAACCCTGCAAAAATGGTGTTCGCCTCGAATCCGGCCGGTACAAGAAGGCGTGGGGCACAGCGAGCACGATGGGCGGACCAGGTGCAACAGGACCTGGCGAGTGTGGATCGTCAACGAGGTTGGAGAGAGGCAGCCATAGACCGAGTATATTGGCGAAATGTTGTAGATGAAGTCATATCGTAAATACGATGTATGGCTATTTAAATAAATAATAATGATCCGGTGAAGGCAAGGAAGGTGTTGAATCTATTCGACCGAACCGTGGAGGTTTCCATCTGGTTTGTCGGACAAAACGATGAAACGTGCCGGCCTCCACGCCTACAAGCTATACCGAGAGTGGCTGACGAAAACGAGGTGCGCCGTGATGGACGACGAGACTCACTTCAAGGCGGACACAAAGCAATTCCGGGGCAGGAGTTTTACTTTGCCACATCACGGTTGCCAGTTCCTGGGGAGGTAGGGAAGAAGGAGGTGGACAAATTCGCCAAAAAGTTCTTGGTTTGGTGGCCATCTGTGGGTGTAGAAATGAACCAGCCATACAGCACGACGGGTACCATGAATTGGCAAATCACGGAGACGAGTGCCTCCAGAAGCGCCTGCTGCCCTCCCTGCGGGCTCACGGAGGCGATACGCTATTTTGTGCGGATTTAGCATCCTGCCACTACGCGCGGCCGGTGTTAGATTAGTACAGAGATAGCAATGTTGTTTTTTATTGTACCAAGAGACTTTAGGCCACCGAAATTGCCAGAACTTCGTCAAAATGAGAAGTTTCAGGCCATCATGAGAACCAAATTTCGTAAAACACCTAAAGTGTTCGAGAACGAGCTGGCTTTGAAGAAACTGTGGGTGAAAATATCAAAAGATGTCGGCCCCACTATTGCCCAAAACCTTATGAGTGGTGTCAAGGGCAAAATACGGGCATTCGGTCATGGAGAGGAGAACCAATAAACCAATGAAGTACAAACCTAACCATAATGTTGTAGTTTAGTCCCTGAACATTTGAAGAAATTCCGACGAAAAAAAGAAATTTTGGCGACCATTTTTGTATGACTAATTCTTTCCGAGTACAGTCTATAGGTGTTGATGGGTGCTTCAGAAAAAAAAACGAACAATGACACAACCCGATGACCAAGGCAAGAAAAGGAGAGCGACGAAGTAAAATTGAAATTCTCAAGGAAAAAAAAAAACAATACTGTCAGCAGATGTATAAAATTGCCAACCTTTCCAAAACATTATCAAATAACGAATTATCATAAATCAATTACGTAAAAAAATATCGTCCAACGAAATTGATCAACATTAGCGCAAGACAGGGTAATGACTTTTTATCAAAAAGACAACATCCTCCCCTAATTACCATCGCCCCGTCATCGTCCGCTCGCCTTCGTCCAGAACACCCCACTATCTACGACAAATCCAAAGAGCACGACGATCACTCACCCAGCAAATGGAGCGAACCGAAGCCTTAGAGATAAGATATTGCAAGGCTCAGGGCAACCAACATTGGGCTGAAATTGATTTTCCCAACCAACCAAACGGGACGATAGTGACCAAATCAACTAACATGTAAATAGCCTAGCCTATCTCCGACCAATTGATAAGGGAACTTGAAGCATAGATTGTTCCTTCAAGGGCACCCTCGAACGCAAACCGGTCGGTTCCTAATCCAACCGGTTTTGCCCTGTCGCTGTTTGTTTGTCATCTGTAATCCAACACCATCGGTTTCTTTCTACGTACATGTCAACTTGCAAGACTTCACGGTGCTAAAGATGGAACATATCTGAGTTTACAATTAGTGGTCGGCTAATTAACCGATGGCAGTCACACGTAGGAGGCAACCGACGTTGAAATATATGGACTTGTTAGTATTGAATCAGACAATCGTTTTCGGTTATTGCTCGATTGAGGAAAAATGAAGACATTTATCACTATTATTTTTGAACCAAGGAATTTGATGAATTAATGATTTTTACCATAATGAAACATCGGTTTAATATCCATCGAGTGAATTGCTGAATACAATAGGTAGTATTTCGAATGACAACATTATGATTTGAGGTTGATGGAAGGAGAGGGACGTTTGAGTGCATTTGGTGGAAAAACTCGTTATTCGATTAAATAGACCTGTCCAAATGCACTCAATCTTAGCTTATTGGGAACATTAACTATTGGTACTTACGCATGACTGCTGTGGCAGGTACAGGTTCGGCTGGTACTTCGGTTCCAAGGCGAGCAGTTCGCTCAGCTTGGCCATCATCTGCTCGAACGACATGGCTGGCTGCTGTGGGACTTGGGGCTGCTGATGCAGGGGCGATGTCGAATGTGCCTGTTTCTTCTGTGGGGATAGCGACTTGGCTCCGGCCAAGTCCTGTGGGCCACCTCCCGCGAGGTGGCTGCCATTGCTGGTGGTCGCTTCGACCGTCAGGTGATAGTTACTCGCCTGATCGTCCTCCTGCGACTCCATAAGAACTGCATCAGCAGCATCCGGTGTCCCAAGCCGGCCCTCTAACAACATCCGCTGATTATGTTGCATCTCCTCTGATACATGAACCTTGCCCAGCATCATCGACTCGTCGTCATCCATTCGGGCGTCGTTGCCACAGCCGATGCCGACGTGCTGTTGCTGGTCGATGTTATTGTTCATAGTATCGACAGAATAGCAGCGTACAGGGACAGACATACTGAGGGCTGGCCTAGTACCTATTGTTAGACGCAACAAGTTGCGTAAAAGATGCAGGAAATCAGTGAAACTGGTCTCACGCCACAACCTTCTCAGGCTGTCGAACTCGCAGGAGGTCGCGTTGAACAGGACCAGGAGGTGTAATTTAGCGCTCTGCTGGCTGACCAGATAGAACATTAAATTCGCACCGTTCCTGTTTTCGTTTTCCCAGACTCTCCACGCTCCAGCGAGCTAGGTACTAAACTTCACGCTTAAAGCGCACCACTCGAGTTTCGTTATCAATAAACCGTGAAATAAGCGCGGTCCAGCGGATACCGAAAGCGAAAGTACGTTTTAAGGAAGCGGCCTCGTTTCGTATTTACTCAGGAGAGAAAAACGCAATGAAAAATCTTCTGAAATGTGACACTCAGGAATTCCCTCTTCTACTCTTAACGGATCAACACACACGATCTTTTCTCTCAACTTCCGAGGTATACACCAGTTCCAAACGGGATTCCAGAAGGAGAACCCGGCGAACTTTAATACCTTTTTTATCGTTAGTAGTTAACTGGTAACGCGCAACGCGCGACGCGCGATTTCAACTTTCCGCTGCTTTGTCGTGTGTGCAATCGACTACTAAAACTAGTCGCCCCTAGTCTACCGAGTCTGCTTCGTACACACCGGTTAACTGCTGTATTTTACTACGCAGCAACCTTAGTACGCCTTTACGGTTAGCCTTGATCAATTCGGGGAAAAAAACAACGCACACATACACACTCACGATCGCAAAGGGTGCCGTCTCTTCCGAGATTAGTGTGTGGAGCGGGAAATTTTCTTGCTCGGCTTAGAACTCCAACAACCGAGAGATCGCTGACCTTTGTTCGTATGAACAACGGCAGATTCAATCCAAGAAAATTTACCACCCAAACAATGCGCGTAGCGGAAACGAGTATCCTTTCGCTATTAGAGTGGGATGTGTGCGAGTCTCCACACAACAGGCTAGATCAATGTCTGTCAACCTATGTTTATTTACTTGTCTTGTTTCTAAACGAAACATTCAACTACTGGACTTCTCCGCTTTCCACCAGGTAAGGAAGAATCACCACCGAAAACTTACTTCTTTCTGTACGATCTGGAAAATTGAGTACATAGTTTAATACACATTCGAACACAGGAAAAAAAACGGAATAGAAATGTATGGGATGAAATAAAAAAAAAAGTAAATGAAAGCAGAAGGCCCAGAAATGAAATTAAGATAAGCGAAAATGAATGAAAATGATAATTTTGGTGTGTACGAATAGATGATGTATAGCAGGCCTTTGGTTGTGTTTATCAACAAAGTGCGCAGTTCGTCGTCCAGTGAACCGTTGTCCGTTCGATGCTAAACATTCAAATCTTGTTCCACTTTCGTTCGCATGAGAGATGAGGAGGGGGAAGTCACGTGTGTGTGCGTTCTGGCGAAAACAAAACTGAGGCGGAAGCGTTGCCTAATCTAAGTAGCCACAGGAAAAAAATAGCTCCCCGTGCCTGAAACATTAGAAAGTCACGCGCGTGATACTCACCGATGTGCGGGATCTGCAGCCGAGGAGGAAGGAAACTAGTGACATTTTCATTCTCCCGGTTTTCTTACGATGAACTAAGGTTACGTCACGTGGTCGCATGCACTAGAACGCCAGAGGAATGAAATAGTCGACTAGTTTCCTCTCTCCTCACCTGTAAATCCCGCACATCGAACACTCACTGCATAGCCTGGTCGTCTGTCAATGCTATCGCATCAGAGAGGTACTCGCAAAAAGGTTTACATTACGACGGCTTGCGGTGGTGCTTGTGGTGGCACGATTTTGGTTTTTTCTTTGTTTGGCATAGCTTCGACTTGCCCTCCGCCGTCGGCGGTCGTTCGAAATCAGGACAGCGAGTGAGGCAAACCACACTGCTGATAAGGATAGTGCACGGCGGTGTGAACACAAAAGCGAAATAATGCAGCTGTTGTGCGGTTTGTTTGCGCTGGAACCGTTGACCCATTACTACAGAGGGCTTTGTTTGATCGTCCATGTTGGAGAAGATCCCTACTGAATATTACAGCATTCGGACAAATTGACCTTCCGTAAGTAACGATTTCAATTGCCTAAATGGGGTTTTGTATTGTTTCCAAACATAATAGGGGACACTTATTGTAAGGTCTAATAATGTTTGACTTTAAGCATTGTCCCAGGACGGCATAACACACCGAATAAAGAGCACTATCGTACTGGGGGTTGTTCTCTAGATCTCAAAGGGTTCTAGTAGCCCTTTGCTTAAGAACTTAAATTTTGTTGTTGGAAATTGCCGGGCAGTGGCATAACACAAGTGTTCCGAATCTGCTTTATCCATGCCACAAAATCGACATGAATCACCATCTTGAAGTTTTCCTATCAGCTTTAAGTGATAACGGCTCGGACAGTGGCCAGTTATAAGACCTGTATAGATGATCAGATCTTTTTTTGGTATGTTTGGAGTAATGAACCGCATTGATTGCCTAGCTATGAAAGTGTTGTTCCAGTTTTCCTCCACTTTCAAACATTCCCAGGCTTTCATCTCCATTCTTAGAGAAGAGGCAGATAAACCACAAAAGGGTTCAGATCCAACGAACTGATGAAACGATCAGAATCTTGCTAGTTCATCGGCTCTCTCGTTTCCACAATGGCCAAGGGCTCAATACAAATTGACTTGGTTACTGTTGGTAAGACAACGTTTGGAGTGATTGAACACATTCCCAAACATACTTGGAAGTGCATGTTGACGACTTTAAATTTAGAATTAAGAGCTGCTTGACTGTCCGACATATATTTGAATATCTATAGTTTCTGCGTAGGCATATAACAGAACATTCCAGAATTCACTTTGATTGTTGTTTGTTGTATTCTCCCAATACGCGGAGTAACGATCTATGACGAAATTTATCAGAGGCGATAATTTCCCATCAACATGAGAGGCTCTAGGAGTGGACAGTAATTTATTGCTAGAACTAAGAGAAATGAAGAGAAAGTATTGATAGTTCCGTTTAGCGTAACGGCAGGCTTCGAAAATTAAAAGGTACAAGTTGAAAACGAGCGGAGGGCATATGAAGGTAGTATACGATCGGGCGCATAATCTTTTATCAAGCTACCCGATGCAGGGTAGGCAAGGGGGAGGATACCCCCTTGGCTGGTAAAAGAATATGCGACCGATCGTGCTACCTATTGCTTTGTTCTGGTTCTAGCGATTTGTTTGTTTCCCTCTCCCAATGCCTAACATGGGTGAGAAATTATCTCTTGCTGTTGGGTTTATTTTTGGCATGTACCGACAATCTCACACATATTCTACCGTGGAACACACAGTCCCATATGAATAGGAAATCTAGCAAAGATGGGACTGATATGCGTTTCACGGCAGTATTATTCTGATAAATTTCGTCATTCCAGAATTGCTTGAACTTCAACTTGGATACAGTTGGCCACTTACCCATTGGAATTAATATGTCAATCCCTGCGCCAGTTACACCTGCTCCCACTTGATTGTTCATTTTTGAACCGTCTGTATAGAATACAATCGATCCTTGACGGAGGTTTGAAACACCTTTCTCCTACGAATCACGCTCAAGATTAATAACTTGACTTGATACAATCTTCGTGGTTCATAACTAAAGGATTAAGTCTAACAAATTTTAGAATGCTAAGATGTCCTATTAGACCCCCTTCGAAAAGGTTCACAAACCTTCTTATCCTTAGAGCGCTCTTTTCAGCTTCTAATTTTATGAACAGAATGGAAAGCAATGCATCCAGTGCCTTTGTTGGCGTAGTAATTAAACTTACTGCTAGCCTTTGAAGTTTTTCTAACCTGCTATGTACAACGGTTTCTTTAGTTTTTAACCACCAGACCAATGCAGCATAGGTAATCTTGGGTCTCTAAGTTTCCGAATAAATCCAATGAATCATTTTTTGGCTTTTGTCCCCATTGCTTACCAAAGGTTTTTTTTAGCATTTTTCGCTCTGCTGATTGTCTGATCTAAATTAAAGTTCCAGTTAAGTTTACTGTCAAGGAATACTTCAAGCTAGTATCCATCATCACATAAGTAAGAACTTTGTTAAGAAAAATAACTTTTTAGCTCATTATAGAGTAGACAACTAGCTCGCCTTAATTACTGGTTTGCCCTTTAGAACAGAAAACATCATAGTGCTCCAATAAAATCTGTTCCATTTCTTGCTTCATGAAGGTGTGAAGGTCACCAGATTGCAAAAATGACCACCGTCACATGGCCGCGATTTGCACCATTTCGATTTTTTGAAGCTCCAAATCTAAGAAACTACAACGATTTAAGACGCCAAACCTTAATGGCTAGTATGCTGCGGTGCAACACGAATTCTATTGAAGTTTGACATGTGAAACAATCGTAGTTTCTTAGATTTGTGCCTTGAAAAGTTCCAACTGGCCATGCAAATGGACCATTATGACGGCAATTTTTGGATTCTAGCAACCTTGTGCGAATCTAATGATTTTCTAGCACATGAAAATGGAAATTCAGCGAACTTTAAGGACATACGTGACCGAGTCCCTCTCACTTCGTGTTTTGCTGAGTACAAATCCTAAATACTATTAAGACTTCATGCATGTTATTTTCAGCAAATGCTTGCTCCTTTGGAGCATTCTTTGGTTAGCAATTTGAATCCTTTTTGTTTCGATATAGCTGCGATTTTTAGTTGCAAACACACAGAACTTCGGAACAAATTCCGGGACTAAGATCTCACGTTGAATCGCTTCAGTAAGTATTGCATCATCCAAATTGAATATCGCCTTGAAAAATCACCTCAAAACGGACAGTTCAAGTTCAATTAGTCTGTTTATTTCGTTCCAGAATCGTGGTTGGAATCTCAAAGTCTCGGCACCAACAATTTCCAGAAACTTTTTTAAAGTTCAGAAGATCATCACTTTCAAATGAGCAAAGGAATGCCGAAATTAAAGCCCAAATATTACTATTTCTGTTGAACGTGATGCCGCTCACCTTACTTATTTTGAGGCTTTTTGGATGCTCTCCAAATCGCTAAAAAGTTCTTCGAAATTCATGAGTTTGTTCTTGGTGTTCGAGAAGCTCATAGAATTCTCAGAATGGTTTTAGTCTGAGTCTCAAAAGAAGAACTACTAAGTAGTTTATTGCCGTCCTAAGCATAACTGCTCCATGTTTCATGTAATTTCACGTGATTGTTTAAATGTACCGTCAAACTAAGTTCTGTACAATCCTAAGTTTCAGTTTAGAGAACTTCAAATAGGGAGACTGCCCCCATATTAATCTCATTGTTCCTTTATTCATCCTACGATGAATCAAACAATTGGGCAGTTGAAGGATCGGTTTCGTTTTCTAATAATGTTTGCTCACGTTAAATAACTACAACAAACACTACTAACGTGTATATCGTTTTATTTCAAGTAGGATGAATTGCAAAGTGATGAGATTAATATAGCTCATCTTCCCTATCAGCATATCTAGTTTAATTTTGAAACATCCATGAGTTCCAGTACATTTCCGAGTTCGGAATTCTGATGTTTGAAATCTATTATTTGAGACAGCAACTAGTGACAGGTTCTTTTTCAAAGCATATTTGGTACTATCTGTGAATTTTGAAGTAAACGCCAGAATTTCAAAAACGTGTTGTTTTGACTTCCCCGATAAGGCCCTGAATCGTTTAAAAAGACTGAACTAATTGATTCACGGTATCCTATCCAACCTTCGCCGAACAAAACTGTTGTAGGGACGTCAAGATTTGCGATCCACAAATCATCACATGTACAAAAATTTAATTAAATGTGCGATGACCTTTAATGTCAACACACATCTAAAAAAATACTATTATAAGATGAAAACACACAGCTGTCACCATCCTATCATCAGTTTTAATTCCCCCTGACCGAAAATAAAATCGATTCCTGAATAAATCGCAGCGTTGTTTGCAGCTGCACCTTCTTCGATTTGACGCTTCATATCATATTTACCGACACGGCTGTTTTTTCTTTCTCCTCTCAAATAATAAAGAGCATACCTACTTAAATACAAAAAAAAATGGAATGTGGAAGCAAAGAATCACAGTCAATTCGGAACGAAGCGTCCGAGGAGCATGTAAATTTGTAATTACCCCACGGTTCTTCTTTCAATCAAGGCCGATAAAGACCCGTTCATACATTACGAAACGTATAGTATCAAGATCGACCGTGGACAAGCCACGCACCCACACCATCAACAGTTCCGATACATTCCATAGGAGCGAATCAAGTTCAACCACCATCTTCATCCTCAGCCATAGACATCACCACACACCAACAGCGGATATGTAAAGTGTGTGACGCACGACTAGAGGTTGACTTTATTATGTAAGTCAAGCAGGATCCAAACATTATTATCTGTGTTCAAAGTCGTTTGTAACAAACAACGCTTCACGTATTACTTCCTCGCTACCGTCAGCCAGTAAGTGCGATGGCATATATTAACTTGATTAGAGCAAAATCTCTATCGCGCAGGGAAGCGTCCGTGCGCAAACGCTTGCGGCAATCTACTTTGGTCTCATTACTTTGGCCGGATCTCGGGCGGATATGTTGTATGTAAATTTCGGCTCTCGTTGGTTAGTTGTTGTGATTCGTTTCGCTCTATCGCTCAACGTAGTGATTTTTGATGAAAACTTTTTTCCTTGCGCTTTCTATATCGAGCTCGCTCTTCGTGTTAGTTTTATTTCGTACACTCACTAGGAGAGGCGCGTTGAATGACGAAATTCACATGAAACGGGACGCCTTTCGCTACCCGGAGGAAGAGGGATGGATGAGCCTCGCTTCATGACCCGTTATAAGAAACAGTGAACAGTTGTTGAGAGAAGCGAACATCGCGAAATGCTCAGAATGTCACATTTCCGTTCGAAATCAACTTGCAGTACTAGAATTGTGTATTATTGTCACCTTCGGTTTGCCCATGTAAATGATGAAAATTACACATTAAATTGCGAAATTATTAAATCTGCTATTCGCGAAGATGACTTCATACATAACTGTTCAAGGCAATCAAACAAACCAACATAAACCGCACGCCTACAAACAAACCAATCATAAATCGAACACTGTTCGTTCGGATGTGTGCGTTGGTAATTCTGCACAGTTTGCAATGGTAATTTCTCGTACGAACGTCTCTAAACAGATGATTTTCCATTACAACCCATCGCACCACATCTCCCCCACACCCACATATCCACGGATACGTATAGGGAGAAAGAGAGAGAGCTCTTCTCTGCTCCTGCTGCCGTGAGTAATTGGCGAAAACTTGTCCAAACTCGTCCGCTCATGCAAAATAATATTCGAACACTTTCCACACCGGAGGAACATTCTAGAACAGATCGTATCGCGCACACACGGACAGGTTCACTGGATCACGGCGACGGAGGTCAGAGTGCCATATACTATCAGTCAATGAAAACACTGCACAGCACTTTGCCTAGAATCTACGACGATTGGGAAATCCACTAACCCACCCTATGCACCCCCATTGTAACCAGAACCTGGCGAGTCCACGAGAGGAACCCGTCACAGAATAACAAAACTTTTCTTGAAAAGTTACATAGTTGACAGACAGTGCTCAGGATCCCATTGAGTCCGAAATTGGAGAAAATTTCGTTTCAATTTACACGAATCCGTCATCATCACTGCTCTGTTCGCAAGCACGGCTGGTTGCGAGGCAGAAATTCAAAATGGCCGCCGCGATGGCTGCCTCTGCTTTGCTACTAGAGTGTACACACTTCGACGAAGGAAGAAAATTTCATCTCAAATTTTTCGCCCAACGAGGCTCCTGGGGCTCACTTTCGTGACCCCACTAGATTACCGGATACTAGTGGCACTAATTTGTAACGATCACTTACCCGGATGCTTCCGTGATTGTGGCTCTCACTTTTGCTTCACCACCCCAATATCAGTAACAAAGAACTATTCGATTCGATATTAGATTCTACAATGACGGGCCTCGCGAAGATTTCACTGCTCTCAGGGGTCGGTCGATCTAGTACCGCACCAGTCTGTCATGGAATGTGTGAGCGTATGCGTGTGTTCCGACGACGCTAGCGATGGTAGTGGTACTTCTTTACACTCAGCTGATGTAGGACGCGCAGCTCTTCTTCGTGTGTTGTTTCATGCCTTGCCTTCGCTTCTATTACTACCACTAACTGTGGTCGTTGTAACTATTCTCAGTATGTTTTTTTTAGTAGTAGTTAGTACTGGCTAACTCGGCTGGTACTAGTAGCAAAACAACGGGTTGTGTTTGTTTGTCACAATAATCACCGTCGTCGGTGTGGAGACTCTCCAATGGGGCGAGATTTTCCGATTTCCTTCGATCGATTCGAAGAGTTTTGACCGTTAAAACGCAGGTCACGCCGCTTGGCTGGATGTGCCGTCGGTCGGTGGTATGATGATGATGCTTTTTAGCGTATATATTTTGCTAGTTTGTTTATTGGAGATGGCAACGATTGTGTTGTTGTTGTTGATACATTTAACAGCTAGTAGGAAAATATCTGAAAGAAGAAAATAGGGAGAACTTGCTTGAAACGTTGTGTCTTTGGTGAGAAAAATTACAATGGGTTTAAAACGATCTTCCTATGGGAAATTTAGAAGGTTATTGCTCTGATACAGGGGGATTCTTGTAAGATTTAGCTCATCAGAATGCTTTTAAATTGAATGTCAACCTCAGATTCGTTGGTCAGAACATGTTATTCGTCGTTAAATTATCTTAAACTTATTGCAGGAACCTTCCAATTCTTCTGGCAAGAACACCATAAAAGGAAAAGAATTACAATACAAAACATCGTCGTCATCATTGATAGCAAATATGGAGATAACCTCTACACAGTGCACTTTCGTTCTACTGATTGCAATTGCAGTGCAGTAAAAACAAACCATCGGTACTGCAGTTATGACGATGGCATGATGCTTCTTTATCTGCACCCTCTGATCACGAGGACCACAGAACGAAGGTGTTAAGTGATTTATTTGCGATAACTGGCGGCAGTTCGAGATTTCTGTTTGTCGATTTGCTATTATGGGGTTTGCGTAAAATTTACTCCTTCTATTTTGACCTTTCCGGCTGGCTGTTTCGTTTGCTCATGCAGCCACAGCGGTGAGACATTGAGGTGAATCGTGATCCGAATCCAAATAAGGCGAACGTTGTGCGTTTCATGCTCATGATCACCCCATCGATGTTGATGACAAGATGTTTGTTGGCAGTTGTTGTTTATAGAACAAGAAACCTATCGGTTTGGAACTCGCGGTGGACTGATTGGAATCATCTTGAGAATCTTAATTTGGATCCTCTGCCGGAGAGAGGCATGTCACTGATCTTTCCAAATGTTTGGCCCAATCGAAAACTGTTGTTTTTCAACATTTAACTATTTTGTAATTTTGTTTTGCAGAGTAAATTTACTAAATGTCAAGTATTTTCCTATCACAGACTTCAAATGTAAGCAAGGGAGATCTCATATGCATACGATATAAAAGGAGAGCACCTTCGCACCTTGGGGTGTGGAAGTAGTTCGCCTCCCCGCAGTGCACCCTGGAAACGTTAAGCTCCCCTTAACGGTTAAACGAAATACGCAGGAAGCACCATACGGCGCGGGATCCGATCCGGCAGGCAGCCATTAGCGGTCGTAACATGCAGAACAGGGACGACCCTGGGGTATCCACGCCCCCAGACGTTCCGACCCCGGTTCTGGCCCTGGCTTTTTCGATCGGAGGAAGGACCATACGACACGAAGTTCAGCAGGTACCGTAAGTGGTCGCGCAGGGAGATCGCGGACGATCTGGCCTGCGACGGACGTCCCGAACCCTGCTTGGATCCCGGAGCATCTCGATCGAATCAGCGCCAGGTTGGTGGAGCTAACTACTAAAGACGATATTCATACGATCGGAACTATGAACCACAAAGCAAGGGTCCAAGATTCATTCCATACGAAATCGTATGAAATCATTATTGTTGCATTGATCGAGAAAAACATGCCTCTTATACACTTCCAATTGACAACACTTATAAAGCGTGTATAGTCTCGTAGGATTGTGGCTCGTCCCTGGATCACGGGGATTTCTTGGGGATAGGTTGGACAGAGAAACATGGAAATAGGATTCTATAGTCCCATCAGATAGTTATCGCTAGCACTACGACTTTGAGCGATCTGGTCAGGGCTCCCTTTTTGTGTTCGGCTGGTTGTGGTGACCATTGGGCGACGATAATCAATATTCTTCAATATTCTTAATGGTCAACAAACATTATAAAGTAATATGACATGTTCTAGGTCCTTAAAACTATCCTTAAGATCAGAATATAAGACCTACAGTTGTAACAAAAGCTAAACAAAAGCGTCCTGGGCTATGGAAAGCTACGATGTGTATTGAAACATTATGACATAAGATTGTCTATCTTCGGATGTTATTATCCAAATTATCCTGGAGTTCAAAACTTAAAATCTACAGCTGTCACTGTAGCTTTCTGGACTAAACAATGTTAAGTAACGTGGACTAAACTAAGGTCCCAAGATTATCTCATAATGTCAGTTGGTCTTCCAGGACATTCATTGAATACGAACATTTCGTAACTTTGTATTGCGGATAAAGCTACTGTTACAACTGTAGATCTTAAGTTCTGAACTCCAGGACAGTTTGGACGACCTAGGACATATCATAAAAAAAAATCCTACTTTTTTCAATCATTTTTATTTTATTGAGCATAAAATCAATAAATTGCTCCAGCCGGTCGAGTTAAAACACAACTCCCATCGAACAACCTCTCAAATATTGTTGTTGTTTACGGTGCAAGTTCACTCCCTCGGTCAAGTTTTCGATACGGGATACGTCTAAATTAAGTGATTTTACACAATGGCTAGTGGTTATATCCGTAATTTGGAATCGGAAGAGTTCTTCGCCGGTTTTGGAAATAATTTAGCTGACCGAAATTTCGCTAACGTGCCTATTCCACCTGCATCACCGGGGACAAATTCTGTGACGGGCGTGATCGATGACGAATTTTTCGAAGCAACTGAAATTGTCTAGGCGGGTGAGAATGCAGTTTCATGTTGCCCAATAGATCCGAGCGTTGATGATGCCTCATATAACAGAATATGCGATATTCTGTTCAGCACTGCATTGCAAAACTGTGGTGCTGCTCTGTTGACAAAATCCCAGACACCGGCAATGAAAGCCAAGAAAAAGAAGGCAGTTCAGGAAACGATTGATTTCATGCTTCTTCTATCAAAGTTTCCGAACAGCAAATTTGCAAAAAAATAATAATATGAAAACGCACATAAAGTCGCATAAAACTGACATGAAGGTCACAGGAAATACAAAGATTCAAATGAACGAAGGGGGAAAACTTTTCTTCAATCTAATGGGGGCGGCAGAAACTCCTGCAGTGGTTAAATTATCGTGTGAGTATTTATACAGAGTTTAGAAGAAAATGAAATACTTTCATGAAAAAACTATTTTATTAAATATGGAGCTTCGGCAGCAGCGTCTACTTCAAAGCAGCGCACAGTTGCTGAGGTAAACGACTGTGATGAAACATACGTTGTTCCGAGATATGGAAGACGACGCTATTCATAAGACGGAAACGACATGCAAACCAGGTAATGAAATGAATTTTATTCAAACAAAAGATTTCTTATACATTACATTTGATTTATTGCAGCATGACTTTGTGACTACGGAAACATCCGGATTGAGTACCCCAGAGCTCCAAAGACTGGTAATCATAAAGCAGTTGGAAGTTTCCGAGAAACAAAGTCAACTTCATGCGTGCATGGAAGAAACCTTAGTTAAAATAGAGAATTACATTACATTACAATTACATAACGGATCTGCAAAATAAATGGTATGAAATCAAATCTCGACGTGAATCGCCTTTGACTTTTATGGTATCATTGCGGTTCTCATTCGCTGGAACATACAAGCGTACTTCAGAAATGTCGTCTTCAAAGTATTGTTCTCCCAGAAATTTTGCCACATTGTGCAAAAGTACAAAGCAAGCTAAAATTATTGTGGGAACTCGATCGGTTTTCATGCGAATTTTTTAGTTCAAAATAGGGAAACGCCGTTTGACTTGCCCAAATACATGTTCAATGACGACCCGTTCGCAGCTGTGCATTTTATTGTAGTTTATTTTCTTTGGTGTTTCTGGGTTACGGTATGGGGTCATTATCCATGGGGCGATTCCGTACCTTTCGTCTCCTAATAGAAGCGTTCCATAAGCATTTTCATGCCGAGTTTTTCCAAATTATGGAATCATGTACAGAGCCGAGCCATGAACAGTCTACAGACGTAAATAACTCCTTCCCATTACATGTAGCCAAACCTTTCCTGTTGATGAACTCATCTCCATGTTCTTGGGGTTTGATTATTAGCACATGGGTACAATCAATAGCACCAATTGCATGGGAATATCGTACGCTTGCGCTGAAAAACCACTACGTCAGGCTTAATTATGAGTTCAAGCGAGTCAGCCGTCGATGCTACTCGTCATATTTACGAGGGATTCAGTCCAAACTCAGGTCGCATCCGAAGACTTGTGCGAAGCACGTAAACGAGCAGCGCAGAGAGTCTGGCCTACCATCTTCAATTGTGTTAACCGGTGAAGTCGCTTCATCCCCCAGGAGATATGCCGCCTGTTTTCCGAAAAGTTTTCCAGTGTTTTCTCCGGCGAGAGATTGACTGATGAACACGTTACATCAGCAGCTAACAATGTGCCACTATGCGGTCAAGCTCTTAGTACAATCGATATCAACGTCGACATGATTACAATCGCCGCAAAACAACTCAAGTCGTCCTACAATCCTGGAGCCGATGGTGTTCCGTCAGTATTCCTGAAGAGACACATTACTTACTGACACCGTTGCTTTGCCTAATCCAAATGTCCGTCGCAAGAGGAATGTTCCCGTCCTGCTGAAAATGTGCACATATGTTTCCGGTCCACAAGAAAGGAAGCAAAGGAGACATGAATAATTATCGTGGAATCACTTCGTTGAGCGCGATCTCGAAGCTATTTGAGTTCTTCGTCATGGAGCCTCTACTTTCTCATTGCAAACAATATCTAAGTTGTGATGAACATGGTTTCACTTCCGGTCGTTCCACCACCACTAATGCCTTACATCGTATATCACGGATAGAATGGCTGAACGAGCTCAAACTGACGTCATATATACCGACTTGTCAGCAGCATTCGACAAGCTGAACCACGCCATTGCGATTGCGAAACTAGGTAAAACTTGGGGTTAGCGGCAACTTTCTGCGATGGTTTCGCTCATATCTGACCGATCGACAGCTGATGGTTACCATTGGAAACAGCCAATCCGGCATTTATCCAGCCACGTCAGGGATTGGGGAAACGAATGATTTTGGGACCATAACATCTCTGCATGTTTCGTAGCTTCCGCTGTGTTAGAGAGTTGAATCCAATCATCTGCTTTAGCGGCAACTTTACAAGCCAATCCTACGCTAACCTGAAATAGCAGGATTGATCAAATAAAATGGCATGAAGCACTATGCGAAACAGGCATTACTTCTATGGTTAATATCTGAAATCCAGCCTATTCACTGAACTCCAGCCTGTTCACAGAAATTTTCTGTCGATGGTCGTCTAAATTCATAAACATAGCCATCTTTCGGAGTTATTAATATAAGTATTTCAAAACACGCGCTGAAAGAAAATTTTGCCCGGACCAGACTAAAAAAAGATTGTAGTATTTACTGCTTTTATTCATACCATAACCAAAACATGTTCCACAAAAGTAGTAAGTTCGATAATTGTAGTAAAGTAAAGCGGCTCTTATTCATACCGTTTTACTACATAAGTAGTAAATACTACAAAATTTTTAGTAAATTTTGGATAACACCTTTTTATTCATACGGCCCATATAGTCATCACAAAACAGAACTGGTACGAACATGAAAAAGCCATATTTTCAGCTTTCACTGATAAACATTCTCATGAAATGGCAAATTGTATAGCAGCTTTGCGAGTGAAATGTTTTAGGTAAAGAATACCATCAAGTTTTGCTTCTGAAATGCAAGCGAGAAGCCTTAGATCGGTGAAGTTGTAAATTTCGTGAAAGCGTTGGACACAGATTCCGGTCAAAAAATTGAAGCTGCATATCGGTTGGCAGAGGGGCAGTCCCTGTTCATCAAATTTAAATCCGAGAAAGCGATGCAGCAACAATTTGGAGGATTTTATTTTCCATTACTCAAATGCTACCGGAGGGTTTGGCCTTAGTGCTGGGGAAACATGATAAAGTGCAGCGTGTTATACGGGAAAAACTCCCGGTTGAACTACGCTTTGACGCGTACACAGGTGTTCGTTTTCTGTACATGGATTTGAAGAAGGAGATCCCCACTTCGCTACATTTTAAAGCGGGATATTTTTCATACCGATAACAAAGAAAAATGATATTTTTTGCAAAAATGAGGACACCGGGTTAGTAAGAACTCATGCATCCTTCGCATGTCAAATTAATCATGAATTATCGTCCTCTGACTCAGAGGCTCTCAGTGCTGTATGTTTTTTTTTTTTTCTTAGCATTTCAAGTTTATTACTTTCCCAGTTGATATTGCGACTCGAAAATAATCATTTTAATAGCATTTAAATATTAAGTCTTCGACAAAAAGGCGGTGGTTCCACAAAAAAAAACATCAGTTTTCGTAGTCCTTATTTGCAAGAACATTCTTCATTCCAAATAGCATTTAACTAGAACGTGAGAAGAAAGATTAGTAATTTCCATTTAATTCCAACTATCTTTATTGCTTATCTTGACAGATACGCGTATTTCGTCTACAATGTGCAGACTTCTTCAGTGTCGTGTACTAATACTCGACTTAGTACACGACACTGAAGAAGTCTGCACATTGTAGACAAAATACGCATATCTGGAATACCTTTATAGTTGGTATTAAATGGAAATTACTAATCTTTCTTCTCATTTTCCAGTTACAGGTATTCCACTAAATATCTCACACTATCCAGGAAATAGCATTTATTCTCCTTTGCAGGATTTCTGTGCTCCATACTTCAGACTGAAAAGGAACCGGTTATTATTAAGTTCTTCTAACGTCCGACAAACTGAACCAAAACCACATGCCAAGATCGACTGAAAAGCAATTCTCTCGCACACTTCGACCAAGCATTCGGAAATTGGATGATTGTCTCTTGGTTAGATTCGAATGACGATCATCTATGTTTCGTATGACTAATATACACATTCATTGCGGTGTTTGTGTAAAAACTGTGTGAATCATACGTCGCTCAAATTAAATGGTTTTTAGAACAGCATGAAATAAATATGAATGGTATTTCTAGTAAACAGCGCTAACTACTCCGAATTCAACACCCACTACTTAAGGCTTATCCAATGCAATACGCGTTTTATTTTGGGATGGCGATCATACAGTATGCATTCGAATGTCAACAGTCCTTCAACATTCGATCCGGTTTCGTCATCTGCTTGCATCTTGCATCCGAAAACTTCAATCTTGATGTTTCGATTTGAACCAATGTAGGATTCATTTCATAAAGGCAGAATATTTGGGTTAAGTATTGTTGAAAAGTGCGACCAAAACACTTTCCATTCAATTAATGGCGAAGAATGTTTTCGTTCAGTGTAGCTCTGCCAGCGAACGTCTAATACAATGTCCAATTTTTTTTTCACTGTGTTTCCCGAAACCAGTTGAAAGCCCCCTCACCGCCGTCACCACCGCTGCTTTCGAATGATGCAACATTTTAGAATTTGCACGATGATTTCACAACACACTTGGTGGAAAGTTCCCTTTGCATAGTTTGAAATCATGACTCGTTATCTTGATTGCATACTGTTACAAGATGGTGACTGCACTGATAACACCATTCTGGCTGAGTCACTTCGTCGGCCGACTCGAAATTTTACAGACATTTCCCGACATGCTCGCACCGCCGTTTCAGGTCACCAAACTCCAAATGGATATGCGTCATTTTTTACTGCATCTTGTTGCTGGGGTCCTCTTACCACCCCACATATTCACGCAGACTTTAAAACGAGCCCGAAGGACTTCACGTAGTCGTCGCCAATTATGCGCTCAATGCCTACGTGCGCCTCGAATGCGCTTTGAAGGACGTTCGTTAGCGCAGTTCACTAACTTCTGCTGTTCTTGTGGCCTAGCGAGAGCAACACAGTTTCCTGATTCCAGACCACAGATTTCTGGACTCGCAGTTTGCGATCGGTTGCAGATTCTACTTGTCTACCGCGCACTGAAGGACGTCTGCTTCGATAGGCGATCGGACGCGTATCAGGAAGTAGTTGGTTGCTCACCGAAATTAAATTCGATCGGCGGAGGAAGCGTAAACGCGAAATGTTTGCATAGTGCCAAATAAAAGAAGGCAACAATGTATTGGTTGATACGATGTCGCTGCTGCAGTCGTCATGACTCATCACCATTAATGGCTTTGGGCCTACGGACGGACAAAGAGCCAGAGCGATGGTGCTGCAGTCTAGGTCGAAAAATGTTTGCCGTTTGATATGCTAATCCTTGAGCTTACCCATTTAATTGAGTTGCATCATTGATTATTCGGTACAACGATGCCTGTTTGATATTGTTAAACGCGATGAGGTGGGTTGGATATTTGAGACTTACAGTACTAGGTACTCACCTTTGGAATCAAGTTTCGAGCTGTCGTCCGTTTATGTATAAATTTACGATAATTTGAACTCTTGATGGTTGTGTGGTGTTCACTGTGTCACGAAGATGGTTGTTGAAATGTGTTGTATATATTTTTATCGTAAAATAAATTAAAATAATATCTACACATATATCACAGATGTTTGGATTTATCAACTTTCACCTCCGGTTGACCATCGTCTTCTCTAACTTGCTTGATTCGGCTGCAGTGTCTTCTTCCTTCTTGGAACTGTTCGCGTTTGCGTGCTTACCGACTCTCGAGTGTTTTCAAATTGATTTTGTTGTGCTTCACCCTGCTTGGTTCGTCTGGTGATGCTCCTCGGTCCCGATTCGAAGGCTATCAACTTCTCTCTCACTCTCGCTTACGCTTCTAGTCAGTAACGAAACCAGTTCGATTGCCTACGCACACATGCAAACCGCTTGCTTGTAGTTGTGTCTCGATCAACACTTTTGATCATAAACAAAAAATTTCTTCTTTCAGTTGCTGGCCTAGCTCTGGCTTGTTTGTTGGAAAATAATGAGCTGAAGATGCTTGGCTTCCCAGATGCTACTAAAAGCTATTCGAAGCTCCAAACGACTAGTAGTTGATTACTTTGAAGCCAATGGTATTACGGTACCTTGATCTATCGCTCTTTTGCTACTACCAAGGGTCACAAAAATGGCTGCTAATTGCAAATATTTTTTTTTCACTTCCGAAAAGTAACTGCACTGCCGACGACGAAGTCGATAAACCCTGTTTAATTAACAAGATAAAATGCTACGACATACTCTAGGTTCTAGGATTTAAAATCTATGGGTGAGCGAGGAAGACGCCTCCGAAGCTATTGCATCACTTTTTCAAACACCTATTATTGATATTTGCTTGCTCGAAAGGCCTATGGACCTCGTCCAAGTCTTTTTCCTCTCTTTAGGTGGCACTTGAGGACTGCGTCAACGACACAAAAGCCTATTCCATTTTGAGTCCGTATTTTTACAGGATTTTGTCACAAAAATTCAAATTCAATTTCTTCACAGTTCACACTGACGACACTTTCGCTCTGGTCGAAGTTCAAACAAAGAATATCCAATCCAAGCAATTTTCACGGAGTCTCAAGTCTCCGAGTGGAAAAAAGCTGCGTTTGTAAACAGGGCCACTGCGAGTGTGTTGGTGGGTGTGTACAAATGAAGAAGGGGAAGAACTTTGGAGAGTTATTAACAGCTCTAGTACGACGATTTGGGTGCGAAGCTACCAACACTGCCACGCTGGAAGATAGTGTGCGTGCATAATGGTGCGAGAGCGAGAGTCCGGATGAGTGCGAGCGAGATTGTGCAACTGGTTGAGTAAAATCCGTGTAGAGTATAGGAGTTGGAGAGTTCGAGAAAAAAAAATAACTGAAGTTTGATCGATGTTTGTTTTGATTGAACGAATATTAATAATTTATAAAATCATTATAATATCTTATTTTATTCTTGATTGATAGACTCAACATAATACTTATCTTCTATTAATATCCAGACAATGATTTTATTTGTCAACAGTGGTTGGTTGCGCACCTTGGGAAATTGAAATCATATTTAGATAATTCAAATCGTGCAACGACTTTAATCACAGCGTCATGCGCATGTTTCGATCACGGTCAATGAAGGTCACACATATTTGGGTTCATTTAACCTGTGATATTCCCCAAGAAGTAAATCCAGCAAATCCCTTCAACATTATTTAAACATTTCTAGGGGGGGTTTTCTTTCATTAGGGCGAATCTTACATTGAGACTACGTTCTCTTGCATTAATATTCCAATCAGCTTTACGTTTTTCATTCTACTATTTGTAGCGTATGCTAGCCAGCACTGTTGTGTTTCGATCTGTACTAAAGAATGCTTCGAAAGTTTTATAATGGCGCTGTAATGAATGAGAGTGAGCCCGGAAAGAATCTCTCAATGTTAGATTCGCCCTTAATCGAAAAAAAAATCAATCAATCAATGCATGGTGAATACTACACAAATGAAACAATTTATGATGTGGATGATCAATTCTATTGTATTTATATTATCTTGGTCTGGGGGTGCGAGACATTTAAATCTCAATCTTAAATGGGTAAAAATCTGTTTGAAAAAAATATGTGATCCATCTTTAGCATCTATAGACTGTTCCCGAAATTATGAGCACCTAATGTTACGGGTCATTTTGAATTGTATGAAATTTTTCAAATTATTTTGACTGCATCCTTTTGTTAACACATTTCTGTACGTCATAGCATAAAAAAAAGTTTCTGGTTGACTTTCGAAATGCGTGGTCTTACTCCGGAAAAGAGAAAAAATATCGTGCACAAATGGCACACTGTGAGTGGAATCTCTTTACGAAAATTGACCAAGAAAGAGAGTGTGAGCGTCAGAGTGGTACTAAACTGCAGTTAGAAAATATGGAGAACAATGTACTTTTGAAGATGCACCGAGGAGTGAGTCCTGCTATTGACAGAAGATCAGTGATCGGCTTCCGTTTGAGATGTGGCGAAAAAGACGACGTCTAACGTGATGCGTGCAAAAGAGCTACTTGGACTTAAGACATACCGGAAGCAGAGGAAAACCAAAAGGAACTCAAATCAGGCCGCGTCTGTAAAACCGAGAGCCCGGAGACTATATTGTCGTGATCCGGTGTTTGTTTTGTTCCTTTTGTTGACATCGTGACGTTTTTCGTGAAGGCCATAAGGCCGTCGGCTGCCCACGTGCACGGTGCTATCTTCTTTTTTAGTTTGATGCGGCGTCTTACTGGATCAACTTTCGTTGATGGGCCGCTGCTGTCGCTCTTCGGATTAGTTTTAGCCTTGCACTGTTGGCTGGCTACTGTCGTTGCTTCATTCATTGTAGGACGTGCGGATGTCTGCCTTGGCGGGTAGGCTGCTGCTAATTTTCGGATGGCTACCTTGCTCCTCGGTAGGCTGCTGCTGCTTCTATCGGTCCGCACTCTACGACGTCCGATTCCAGACTGAGCCGGCCGGTGCTAGTCAATTACTTATATACACCGGCTGCTGCTAATTTTCGGATGGCTATCTTGCTCCTTGGTAGGCTGCTGCTGCTTCTATCGGTCCGCACTCTACGACGTCCGATTCCAGACTGAGCCGGCCGGTGCTAGTCAATTACGTATATACACCGGCTGCTGCCAATTTTCGGATGGCTGCTGCTGCTTCTATCGGTCCGCACTCTACGACGTCCGATTCCAGACTGAGCTGGCCGGTGCTAGTCAATTACTTATATACACCGGCTGCTGCTAATTTTCGGATGGCTACCTTGCTCCTTGGTAGGCTGCTGCTGCTTCTATTGGTCCGCACTCTACGACGTACGATTCCAGACTGAGCCGGCCGGTGCTAGTCAATTACTTATATACACCGGCTGCTGCTAATTTTCGGATGGCTACCTTGCTCCTTGGTAGGCTGCTGCTGCTTCTATCGGTCCGCACACTACGACGTCCGTTTAAGGAATCAGTTTGCAAACGCAGTGTGCTTTACTTATATAGCCATTGGCTTCCCGCTCCAACCAATCAGAGCCATCGTATCTGAGAACGAACGAAAAGGGAAACAACGAAGAGGGAAACAACGAAAGAAAAACAACTTCTTTTAAATCTATGTTTTTTTTTTGCAAGGGGAAAATGACATTTCTATTTCCTAGAGCTTCCACATATTCTATGATGAAAATAATCAATTTGTTTGTCATATTTATTTAATGCATCGCTTTCTTCTCCTACATATATGATAAAATTTTGTGCAGAAGTTCTGGGTGTATAATCATGGACGATGAAACGAATGTGAAATTGAATTATAAAACCCTACCCGGACCACAATATTTCACTGTACGCAAGGACAGGGATATCCCCAAAACGGAGGAAATGATGGTATGGCAGGCAATATGCGAATGCGTCAAAATATCGACATAACATGGGAGATAATGAACACTCGGAAGTACATTAAGGAATGCCTCCAGAAGCGTTTATTGCCGATGATCAAGCAGCATGATGGTCCAGTCATATTTTGGCCTGATTTGGCATCATGTCATTACGATGTTGTTTTAAGAAGGAAATAATTTCTCATCACCATGAGGCTCCGGGAGTGGACAGCAACTTTTGCTAGAACAAAGATGTGAAGAGAAAGTATTGATAGTTCGGTTAGAGCACGGCAGGCTGTGAAAATTTAATAGAAGTAGTTTGAAATTGTAACCGATCGCAAAATGACTTGAGGTTAGTTGAAGCACAGTGGGTTTAGCGCCACTCTCGTTAGAGAGACCACTGGTCGTGTTTTGGTTTGCCCGACGAATTGAAACTACCTCAGGCAACCTCTTGAGCGGTGTTTATAAGCTAAAGTAATATTTCGGAAAACGTCAAATTCTTCTCTTCTGCTATAGAACGACCGTACTCGTAATTTGTTAATCGACGCACTCTGACTTATCCACTATCCAACGAAACGGAAAAATCCCGAAGGGATGCTTACCCAATAGAGCGGAGAAAACGGAAAAACGGAAACGTAGTGTAACGTGAGCTTTATTATCGTGTGGCTTCAACTAAAAATACTAAACTTCAAACTGTAACCGTTCTATATTTTGCATTCATTCGTATTGGACCTCTCGTGTAAGTGTATGTGTGGTCGTACGGGTTATATCATGGCCATGGAAAACTGAACGACGTTCTTGCGCAGGCTTTCATTCCACGGTGAGTCACTGATGGTGGCTGCCGGTGGATGAGTCTCGATGAGATGGCGACAACATGACGATGGCGGCGGAACTAACGACGCCACTGGGCTGCAAATCAGCGATGGACGATGACCCGTGCACAGTACCCAAGTAACACCAGAAACATCTTCTTTGACAAGAATATAAGAAGTTTGTTGTAAAAAAGGGGGGGGGGGAAAACCCAAAAAATGTGTGGTGTGGAAAAATTTGGGGGGGTTTTTTTCAAAAAATTTCGGGTCAAACGGCGGCACAAGAACGCGAACATATTTTTGATTTTTTTTTGGTAGAAAAAAAAAAATTTTTTTTTGAAAAAACGGGGGGGGGTGGGGTGTTCTCTCCGCGGGGGATTTTTTTTTCTACTTTTGGGGAAGACTATTTATTGGGTGTGGGAACGTACTTCATTTTGGATTGTTTGGAAATAGCGTGTATGCTAGATGTTTGTAAACATGTTGATAGGTTGCCTTCAAGATGAATTTTAAACATGTTTTTAACATCCTCATGCAATAGTGAAATCATTCAGAATAGATTGTGAATCCAATACAGTGACGGTTGAAAATATGTGTATTTGAAATACTGGAATAAAATAAAACACTACCTAAATGTAAGATTGTGATGCCACTCACTGATTCAAATATAAGCCAAATGGGGCATAGGGGTTTATTCAATTGTAGCATAAAGCAACAGTTTGTGAGTTTGTTTAGTATTTTTTTTATAAATTGTTACGCTTAATTTGTTGGGGAGTCCTTTGAAATGTAGCTACGCACAACATAATAGAAAATTGTATTTGTATTTTCATTTATGATAACGGAAATTTCACAACAAAAAACGCAGAAAAAAAAAAAAAAAAGAAAATAAAAAAGTCTTTTTCCCGGAGCAAAAAAAATGGCGGGAAGGGGGGAGCCCGGGCGAGAAGGGCCGAGAATAATCGGGGCCCGAAGTATTGGTGGTTGTAAAATTTTAAAAAAGGGGGGTGGGGGGGGGGGGGGGGGGGGAGGGAGGGGGGGGGGGGGGGGGGGGGCGGGCGGAAAAAAAAATATATGGGCGGGGTAGTGGGGGGGTGGGAGAGGGAGAGAAGGTTGTGTGTTTTTAAAAAAAAAAAATAAAAAAAAAATTATAATGGGGGTAATATTCGAGGGGGGGAAGGAAGGGAGGAAGGAAAATGGAGCGCCGACGGGCAAAATAAAATGAACCCCATGAAAATTAATTGGAATGTAAAAAAATAAAAAAAATCGAAAAAAAAATGTTGAAAAATATAATTATTATTTTTTTTTTTTTTTTTTTTTTGTGCAAAAAAAAAATATGAAGGGGGGGGTGATAAAAAAAATATTTTTGGATGGGTAAAAAGCTGGCGAGATAGAAAAAAGATATTTGGTTTTATTGGGGTGATGAAATTAGTTATGGAGAAAAAAAAAAAGGTAGTATTAATAAATATAAAGGGTATGGCCGAAACTATAGTTGCGGAGGGAGTGGCGGCTGGGCGGAGGGCTTCCGGTTTCGAGTTCTTCGAGAGCGTCCGGAATTGACCGTCTCCTTCAATATAGGAGCCCGCTTTTCCAAGCGACCCGGCTTCGCGAACCTTTCCGCTATGACCGAGCGGAGTTAAGGAAGACTACTATATTTTGGGGTGAGGTTCGGTTCAGTGTCCGACACTTGACAACGGATCACTAAAACCGCGCTCTCGGTATCGTTTCCACGGGGGGTTTTAACGTAGAGTGGAATAACGACGGGTTATTGACGACCGTCGGTTGAAAAATTCGCAAAAATTCCTTGCGATCTTCACAAATCCGTTTAACTACCTCGAAAAAGGGGGCCTTTGCTGGGTGTACGAGTCGATGTTGTCCGTCTCACGAAAAAAAAGGCTGCAAAGAGTCTACAAGTCGTCTTCTACTTGATCGATCCACCTTGCTCGTTGCACGCCTCTTCTTGTGCCTATCGGATCGTTATCGAGAATCATTTTAACTGGGTTGTAATCCGATATCCTTACAACATGTCCAGCCCACCGTAGTCGACCGATTTTAGCTATAGGAGGTTCTCCCAGCAACGGGTAAAATTATTGGCTCATTCGTCTACCATCTGCACTCGGCCGTAGATCGTACGCAACACCGTTAAATGTCACCAACGGTGGTCTTCCACGAGCGATTTCCATATTTCGTGGCCGTAGAGGACTACCGGTCTAATTAATGTATTGTAGATGGTCAACTTTGTAGTTTGGCGAATTTTTTCGATCTCCAGCCATAATGCGCTTTTGTATCTCTCTGCTTCCATCTTTCATTCTCAGCGGTCATCAATGAGTGCAGATACGCAGATTCGTCTACCGCCTAGTATCTTTTTCATAACTACACTCAACCAAACTACCTTAGGATAATCATAAGTTTAACCTAATGATACTTAGAAAAATGATCAATTTGCATTTTCATTGAGTATCTTGTGAAATTTGGAATCTGACCGAAAAAGAAAACGATGAGCTTGTTGATTCTCACCACGTACCCGGATTTGGTGAAATGTCGCTTGAACGCCTTTCGTTCAAGGAAACCGTTGATTACTCCAGACAACGATGAAACTAGAACCAACAATCAATATGCAACTAGCGATTTAAAATTGGTTCACTGTTGTAGAACCCCTTGGTCCGAAGTGCACCTTGAAGCCAGCACCTAACTATACATATTTGCGCCTTTGTTTTGATTTGCTGTGTTATTTTGACAGAATATTTGAGTGTGTGTTCGTGTGAGTTCATTATTAGGGGCGTATTATTAAGCTTGGGACCGAGCTTGGGACCGATGTGCTAGTACTGACTGAGCCAAGAAAAAAATCGTATTTGTTTGGGACCTACTGGTCTTAGAGTTAGTCTTTGCTAGAACTGGACCTGTCAGTAAGCAATCATTGGAAGACACACCGTTTACTTTTGCGGCAGCATCCCACACCATCCTTATTTTTCCGGTTGTTTTTTCGGTATAACTACATAACTTAAGGGCAGATACCAGCACTGTTCTTGTGGCGTCTGTAGAAGCTCACTCTGCATGATCCTGTGTGCGTAACCTTTAGACACATACTTTCTCCTGAATTTGATTTTGATCTCTCTTATTCCCGGACTTCTCTTCAAACGAACTTCGAGATTCTTCAACCGCTTAAACGCCATAGAATAGCTGTTCGGACATCTTGGAACACCATCTTTCCAAAGCAGGCCAACCTCAAAACGATCTCCAATTCACTTCACTGTCCTTTCTAGGATCTCACACGCTTGACAATCCTCCTTCAATTCGACCCAAGTAACCATTAAGCAGTTCCAAAGCGTCTTTGCGGTAGCCTATTTAGCAATCAAGTCACCTTAAATGCAACATAAATGCCGCTGTTGGCCCAATATACGGATGTTTTACTGCAATGCTATGATAATGCTTCTTCATTGCTATTTTGCATTCGAAATGCTTATTACAGGCTACAAGCATTTAAATAGCATTTGAAATCCAACTTTACAACAGATAGCATTCAAGATGGTGATATAATGCTAATATAATGCTTGTAGCATCTGAAATGCAGATTTAGGGTTGATTTACTGCATATGCTAAAGCTAATTGTTTACCTGGAAGGTGGCACTGAAGAAACACCTACGGCTTCGATTTGATAACTTTCCCGCATTATCTAATTTAAATCCCTGTTTGCTTGACTACACTCTTCACAAATGCATCGATGGTGACCCAAGAAATGCGCATCTGTCACCATGTCTGGGCATGGTCCGTACACTGTCCAACCCAGCTTATATTCTACAGCAATCGGTTGTCCCTTCATTCCAACCCGTGAATTCAACGGAACAATAAGATGCATGTTGCCAATTCCAATCAAAAACTTAGGAATGTCTACCCAAGTAACCACGAGACTATAATAGCTTGCATATATAGGGCATATGCATTACTTCTAGTGTATCATTGAAGTTGGATTAAATCTGAAAAGGGCCCCACTAAGATCGAACTAATGCTATATCTTGTGTAATGCCATAAGACATTGCTAAAGTAGCATTATTGCATTGGTAATGCATCATTATATTCTTAAAGCTAATCTAACGCTTCATTACTTGACAACTGTTGAATTGATGCGATCCCGCATTAATGATGTTGATTTTGTGTTGAATAAGAGCAATAATATAATGCTTGTGGTTACTTGGGTAGTTCGTAGCCTCGTTCGTAGCTTAGTATGTCCACATCTTTCAGATGTTAGTAATCTGCTATCAACTGCTCTGAATCTAACTTTTGAGGAGGCAGATCTAGCCTTCTGACTGTCCTTGCTACGCAAAGATCATAACTTCTTCTACTTCTCCCAGAAATATTCATCTCAACATTCCTCGAGTGAGTCTGCATTCGTCTAATTCCATTTGTCCAGCGCATTTCGACTGGTTCACGTGATCCTTTGAGCTTTAAATCCTTAGCTATCTTGCTGACAATCAGTGACGTGGAAGACCCTTCTGTACTGTTTTATTCGGCAGGAAACGACTATTGCAGCGTTTTTTCGTGTTGACATGCATTTTCTTGATCGGTGGATGTAGCAATGGGTGACGAGAAGCATTGCATCCTTCTAAGTCGCAGTGAATCTTCGATCTACATGGGTAGTGTCCATGGTTATAGATGCAAACCGCATACAAGTCCATGGGTCTCACCATCATTCACATAAATTGCTAGCTTGTATCCCGAAATTCTCGAAAATCTCTACCAAAATGTCCCGACCCTTCGCGATGGAGCAGCTGACACTCTTTCCTGAAGGAGTGTGAACCGGTGGATCCTATGTTCGATGACACTCAGGGTTGTTAACACTGGTTTCACGATCCCCTCCTATTAAATGAGTAAATGCTTCTCGCCGGAACAATTTCCATCGTTCAAAAGATATGTCCAATGCTTTATCAACCTAAACAACCTAAACAAATTTCCTAAAAGTTTCCAAGTCTACCACTCGAAACCGTCGTTTAAACTCCACCCACTGCATGGCATAGCATGGTGGTAGCTCCACACTAAACTTTGCATTAATATGGGATTCTTCAGGTGACCCAACTTTGAAACTTTCAAATGCTGTACGAAATCTTCAGGTCGGTATAGGCCAGTATCGACCTAAAAAGTAAAGAGGTTACGGAATTTTGTTCAATATTACCAAGCGAAATTTTAACAGTTGAACTGCATGGAACGAAATGTCACCTTTACTTACGGAATAATCGAGCGGAATAGTTTTCCGAAAATAAAAGCCACCCCCTTTGGAATTCCAATTTTATTTTTCGTTCTTTTCGGTCGATACTGCTGCAGAAATTTCTTTTCGATTCTTTACTTTTCCGTTTCAGTAAACGGAATTTTACATGGGTTTGGGATAGAAAAAGAAATTTCTTTTGAACACGATACCGACCTTATCGAGTTCGAAAGCAATTTCTTTTTCTATCTTAATCCCATGTTAAATTCCGTTTACTGAAACGGAAAAGTAAAGAATCGTAAAGAAATTTCTGCAGCAGTATCCACCTGAAAAGAACGAACAATAAAATTGGAATTTGTAAGGTTTCCACGCAAACTAATGGGAGCTGTGAAGGTGACATTTCGTTCCATGCAGATCAATTGTCAAAATTCCGCTTGGTAATATTGAACAAAATTCCGTAACCTCTCTACTTTTTTAAGTCGATGCTGGCCTTTCAATGGCACTCCCAAAAACTATTAAGAAGACTCCGAATTCTCAGAATCAGGCTTGGACCATTTCTATCCCGGCGTATCACTTCGTGAGTTTCTGACTGACCAGTTGCGGAAGTCGATTATTAGATGAGATCCTCAAACTAGAGACTTTCTATGGTTGCCCATTGGAGTTAGTAATTTTCAACTCGAAATTGATCATGATAAGTGAGCAATGTGTAAATAATATATGAAACATGTATCTCTATAGATAAAATAGATATAGATCTTATAAGATTAATCGAAATAGATTTTAAATTTTAAGATTTATCTTAAACAAATCCTACAAATAAAAATGGCTAACTGAATTTTTATGATTGATTTGAATTCATTGACCGTGTTTGAGATTTTCGTGTTTGTTCACTCACACATGATAAATAATTATCTGTTGAAGTTGAGGCTTCTTTCCAATGCAAAAATTTCTACTGACTATTTGTTCGCCTGTAAATAGGCAAGACTCTGATCCTAGCCGAACTATAGGCATTAAACACGATAGACGAAATCAGCTCAAAATATAGTTAATTAACTAGTTTGCCAAGTAGTTTTTCCGCACCTTTCCAGAAATTTTATAAATTTGTATGAATCGAGTTGAACAACATTTCTAGCGGTTCTAGAAAAAAGTCAATCTTAAAATAACATTTCAAAGGCACTCGGGTGGTGAAAACTACTCGGCTAAATGTTCCATTAAAATCAGTGAACAATCCTAGGATATTGAAATATTTTTAAATTATATGGTCGTTACGATAAGAATGGTTCAAATCAGAGTTTGAATTTGAGCAAAAATCGTTTTTCAGGGAGAAACCCTGAAAATATGCAAACAAAATTTCAGTACAAGTCTAGGAGCACGCAAATAGAAGAAGTGAACTCTACATACACCTCATCCACTAAGAACAGGTGCAACCAATTGACGGTGTACAAAAATACGGTACTTTATTAGGCATCAAATCAGTAGACAGGTATTAGAAAGGATTGAACAACACTGTTTAAAGCTAGTTTGTTACCGGCTGGTCCATCTGTCGTCGTATGGACAATTCATTTTCCACTAACAACTAGTTTCAATCGATCGATTCCGATCGTTCCTCAGAGCTTCTTTGGCTGCTAGTGCCAGACATCGAATCCGTCGTTTCAGATCTTGTCGTCGTCGTACTGGCCCCAGTACTAGCTGCGCTCGACCGTTCCGATTCCACCGATGATTCTCGCATTTCCACATCGGCCTCCTCGACATCGGCACTGGCAGGGACAGCTGTTGTAACTTCGTCCCCATTGCACTGACCGTTGCTATGTTCTGCTTCGATAAGTTCGTTCTTGAGAAAGTACTTATAGGCATCGATCACCGCCTTGGGTGGTATGTTATGCAAAGGATGGGTTGGCAGCAGTTCGTTATCCGGATTACCGAGAATCAGCGGAGGCTTGCTTGTTTCACAGTGTTGAGCTACGGCAGCACCACTCAATGTATAACACGTGTGATAGAGATCGGCTGGTCTGGAATAACAATCCGTGAAATTTAATCCATTGCTGATTATCGAAAACAACAAACATGTTACTTACTTCCCCGGTTTATCAATCAGGCCTCCGGCAGGTTTCTGGCAACATATCAAAACGTACTCCTGCAATGCAAAGCGATGGAACAAGGCTGTATTCATAATTTCCGGATAGTTTTCCTTGCGAGCGATCAAGCTCTGAATGATCGGAATCAATGCCCCCTGCCAAAATGAGTAACATCCGTCCACCAGTTTGTTTGTACGGCCCTGAAAACCGCCTTCGTAGGCCATCTGACGGTTGACCGCCCACCGAAGCAATGCCTTCAAATCACATTTGTCTTCCCCTCCGAGAATAGCCAAAGCAGCTGCCGCACAAGAAAGAGTAACCCCCATGTGCCTCCAAAAATGGAGCGCCCCCGAAACCTCCTTCATATGTTTGACATTCTGCAATCCAGTTGGCCGTCCCTTCGAAAAGCTTTCCCTCATCTTCAGCTGAAAATGCAGCCAACTTCGCCGAGGACACAGCACAATAAGCTCCACGAACGTCCAGCTCTCCACCCACATGCATCCTAAATGCTCCGTTTTCCTCCCTCACGGCCCACAGAAATTTCTTAAGCGTCCGACGGTTGATCGCATTCAACGCCTTATCGGTTCCGATTATGCACAAGGCATTCACGGCGGCATATGTCGGTGCTAGATGCGGATCCTGACCTGGACCACCAGCAAATCCACCGTCCTTACCTCGACACCTACAAATTCAGAGCTAGTTATCAACATAATCCATTACTTCCACCATCATGTCGGACCTACTTAATTAAAAAATCCACCACCCGATTGAGCAAACTGTCGTTGAATTTCACGCCCAACACACTGGCCGCATTCATTATCCAGTAGACCAACCATGGCCGGCTACTGTCCAGACACTCGTACCCGGTGGATAACCGTTCCAGGGAGATCTCCAGATAGCGAGCATGTTCGGTACGCATCAGTTTCGGCAGCGAGGGATCCAACGCGGAAAGCTGCTCATAGCGATCGTAGAACCGTTCCACCGATGCTTCGGTTTTAATCTACAAGTAGGCACCAATCACTATGCCGGGGTCTATTTTTAAACATAAATTTCACGAGGTTGCTCTCATTACCTGCTCGATGGATGAAAATGTTTTCTGTCCTTCTTCGTCGGTTTTGTAGCGCTTGAATTGCGTCAGATCGCGGGGCGCCTCCGTAGCCATTTTAATGTTCGGCTTCACAGGGGTTTATTATTTAATGGAGAACAGTTTTTGCATTCAAAGGTTTTGAAAATTTAAGCGTATGTTATTTTATCTCTCGTGAGTCCGTATTTTTCACAAAATGCAAGGGATTTGACAAATCGGCTTATGGTAGTTTCTACTGTTGGTTGTGGAAAAGCAAAACAAAGGGGTTCGGACTCAGGTGCCCAGTTCTGGGAACGGTCGAAATCGAATTTTGGTCGAAACGGATACAAACGCACGGTTAGTCAAATGTTCCCAAAAATTGAGCTCTTTTCGCCCATCTCAAGGTTATATGCGATAAAAAGCGAGGCTGGGTCTCAAGGAAGGTTGCGAAAGTTTCGACAAAATTTAAATGCATAATCACGCTTGGCATTCTCTCAAGTTATATGGAATTTGCGAAACTAGGAACTTCACTTTTTAAAATTTCTCAAACGCAAATGTCTATTCAGTGCAACTGACGCATCTATGTTAATCGACTTAATCGAAATCCATCGCTTTGGTTTGACTGCAATTCGATTGCACTTCGCTGAGCTCAATGCCAATGAGACACCCCTTGGACAGTACTCATATACCATTTTCGGTTAGAACTAGTTCCAACCTTCTATACCCGAACTTATTATCAGTGCGAACCTCAATCCGATACGAGCTACAAATAAACACATACACCTCTGGCGTTCAACACACAATAAGCCAACCCAATTTTGATACCCGATCCAGGTTGGTACTGAATCGAAAACAAAATCGGTAATAGGAGATGTAGTGAAAATATTGCTATCAGGTAGTGGTTACACCCTTATCTGTAGTACCACGCATTAATTGGAAATCAAAACACGTATGGTAACAATGATATGAAATTGCTACATTTATTCAAGCTTATTTACATATATGATATCCAAATTAACATTGAAATATTGTGCGCTTTCCTTCTGTCTTCCGATGATGGATGGTTGAAAGCGAGGGGATTTCTTTTCTCCCATCGCTTCAGGTCTAGGACCAGTTTTTGGTTTTGTCACTTTCAGCTGCCTTGGAATCCGAGCTCCGTTCTTCAAACCTCTTGAAGAATCTATGCTTCGATCCAAACCCAGCTTGAACTTTGAAGCAAGCTGACAATAATACAAATAGAACAACTGCCTTTTTATCGTTCATCGTATATTGCGATATTTTTTTAGACAACCATGTGTAATGCTACGCTTCGTGGTCATTGTTTATCAAACATTTGTATGCTAGTGTTGTACGTCTGATAGATCATTAAAATCTGTTTTCTCATTGTTACCATTATCCAGAATGTCTTTCAGATAGAGAGAAATCTCGAATCATTCTTACATTAATGTAAAAATGTTTATTAATAATTATTTTCTTGAATGTTATAGTAAAATACAGATGAATTGTGATTTTCTACATAGTTCTACATAGTTAATAATATTACAATCAAAACTATTTGAGGTCCTTGGGTACAAACATTCAAAGGCAGAACATAAAAAAGTGTTTTTTTTATATATGATATTATTGATCCCCCCCATTTTCAACTTCAGCTCAAAACCGATTGGTTCTCTATTGTAAAGTCTGTGCAAAAATTGCTTGAAATAATCAATTTTCGCATTAGTGAAACAAGACTCTACCTTTAGCAGGGGGTTAGTAACTTTACCCCGTTGTGCTTGTATTTCAGGGTGTCAGAAGGTGTTTCTGTGTTTCAACACATCTGTCAAAACTATAATCAAAAATTAATGCGTATTGGCAACCATAAATTATTTTTAGGGTTCAAATTACGCACACTTACACATCATCTGAATCACATCATAGCAAGCGAGAGGGAAACAAAACTATGTGAAAACAAACAATCGATTCATGAAAGAATGTATCTGTCATGTGGTGGCGAGTGTGTTTGGAGTGTGTCAGATTGTGTTTTTTAGGTTTTCGGATTGTATTTTTGAGGGTGTTAACACATGGTGACTTATTCCCTGACCTTTAGAAATTTTTCAACAATCCAAACTACTAATAGTTTGGAATAATTCCTCAAATTAATAGAAATATTTTCAATCGATTGCTGCAAAAATTCTGGAAAGAAAAATATATTAGATAAAATTAAAAAAAAGGTGTAAAAAGGGGAAAAAAGGTTGGGAAGAGGGGGGGGGGGGGGGATTTTGGAAGGTGGGGGAAAATAGATTTTGTTTTTGGGGGGGAATAACGGGTGGCCACCAAATAACGGGAATGACTTCAATACTTTTCTACCAGAACAATAATGCTTTCAGAGAAATATCACCTTATGTGAATGAATCCTTACAATATTCAGAAAATTGTAACACACACTTTCACTCCAACATGTTCAGTTGTTTAAAGCATGCCATCGGAAAAGGAAGTACTACGGGAAGTACAAGCAAACAAAGATCGTGGGAAAAAGTACATGGTGGACCATTTTGAGCGTGAAAATGTTTCGAAAACCTTAAAATCCCGTACTCTGACAACCATGGCAGTAATCCGGAAGAAGGGTAAGAAGGCCCCCCCAACGAATATTACACAATGAAGCACAAGTTCGAACAAAAAGCTATGCTATACATCGCAATTTCCGATAAGGGGATTTCGGAGCTGTGGTTCAAACCAAGTGGCTCGGCAATCAACCAGCAAGGCAATCAAACAGAGTGTTTGCAGAAAATTCTCCTCCCGTTCCTTCAGAAACATCACTCTGATGGAGACTACGTGTTTTGGTCGAATAACGTTCCTGGAGAGCCAAAATATACCAGCTGTGCCAAAAGGCCGGAATCCAACTATCTGCCGCAGTGCCTCCTATCGAGGTTTTTTTTTTTTTTTTGTCTTTTGAGCTCCACAAGGGTATTTGGAAGGCCAAGGACACGAAGCAACTCATCAACAGGATCAGAAGCAGCATCCGGAACATTGATGAGGCAGCCGCCCAGCGGTCATGTGCTACTATCAAGACTAAGCTGTGCCACACGGCGTACCTCGGACCTTGTGGTAATATTCATTAAACTAAGTTTGAAGACTAAGGTCAACCCTCTATATAAAATAAATCAGATTGAACTGTAATTCGTTGTTGTTTTTTACCCGAGCCATTATTTCCATTCCCGCAATTTGGTAGCCACCCGTTAGTGTGCTTATCAAAACTGATGAAAGTTTGGTAAAACTATGAAGAATCGAAGCGCTGAAGGTTTGAACTGAAATATTCCCGGTAAGCATCGTGAGTAACTAAATGACTAAGTCGTGAGTAGCTAAATGACTTTTCGAAATATATCTACCATAAGGTAGAGCGTAATAATCGGAAGAATTTTGAACAACTTTGATTCATCATTTACATTTTTTTAATGAAATTGCCATGAATATAATAACATGTCAATAATCAGCAAAGTTTCAAAACTAAATATAATTGTATTCTAATATTTGGGCACAAATAGTCAATCAAACTCCCCTATCAGAGGCGGATATAATTCGAAGTTCGATTAATTCGACCGTTGACAGCGAATCCATTATTGAAGCAGTGTTGGTTCACAGCGTTTACAAAACAAATTCGTTCAAGTGTGCGTCACACTTCTTGCACTTTCTTGCCTCCAGTAGTGTACGTGTGTTTCCTTTGCTGAGCTGCTAGCTGAGCTCCCGGAGTAGGCAATTGTGTCTCGGATCTGTGCCATTGTGGGCAGTAAATTTTTGTGCACTCGCGGAAAAGCTTAGAATTATGCAATTTATGTCTCCCGTTCCGGGTCGTGTCTAGTGTCAATCGTGAGTTAGTGGTGTGGTCCATCACTGAATGCTGTTTGTGGTGAGCGAAGGTTGCGTGAAAGTGCGACAAACTCGATCGGAAAAGTTGGAGCATCTCATTTTTGCTCGGACGGTGGAGCTGCTGATGGCCCCAGTTTCGGTGTAGTGTTGAGAAAAGAACAGCAAACAGCCGTCCCTTGTTTTCCGCGTATGATGAAAGGAGACGGAAGACACCCCTCGTATTTGTGTTAGTGCGAATGTTCGTTCGTTGTCATCAGTGGTGATGGAAACGAAAAAAAAAGTTTACAGCCCCAACAAACATACGGGATTATTGTTGTGTACGGGATATTGCGTGGGTGCGAGAGGCAGGGTTGATGTAGCGCCATCTCGCTCGTACCTACACTCGAGATTGCCGAAGTTGGATGTTGTGTGTGTGCTGTGTATGCGGGGGTGGGTTGAAGAAGTGGACATTTGCCTGGAGGCGAAAATGAAACGGCACCATCCTGAATCAGGAGAATGTTCGGTGGCAGTGCTGCCAGAATGGTGGAAAAGTTTTGTTTTGAGTATTGTTTATTTTACGGATTTGTCTATACAACAGACAAAAAGTTCCACACTCCACTATTAAATTTCGTATGGTTATTTTTCTTAACGACCTATTTGGGGTATCATCCAAACCATTAAAGAAATTGTTGGAGGATTTGTGATATCGTTCGTTTAAGGTAATTTTTTATCAGGGTCTCAGGCAAATAAACTTATGAATTTCATAAGTTTCAACTTATGAACGATGCTTTGGAATTTCATAAGACTTACTTATGAAGGGATTTTATTTTACACGACGTTTTTCTTGTACGCCTTTAAGCTTTCCTAATTACAAGTGTTGATAATATATCTATATTTCTGAGGAATCACGAGAATCTCATTATATCCAGCTACTCCAAATGGTAGAACTAACATTATTCTACCAGATGCTGCTTTTATTTTACGAGAATAATTCAGGAGAAATCGACCTTTAAAGTCATTGTTTACAATTGGCTTTTAGGCCCTAAACACGAATAACTCGAGATATACACCAGTGGACCCATAACCTCGACGTTCAAGGTTCGAATCCAGGGGTGGCATTTCGTAGCTCGAAATGAACGCTGGCGAGACTAAGTTCTTCGTTTCGAGATCCGCAATACGGCTCCAGGTTGCTCCATAATTTTATTTTTTCAACATCATTATATTTGAAATTTGATTAGAATTTTACACCCACAAGAAAATTCACATAATCAGTGGAAAATGTCCACTAGAAATTCACTTAACTTTCATGGGATTCAGGAAGTGGACAATGCTTTGCAAAATCAAGTGAATCTTATGTGTCCAGTGAAATGCAAATGATTAGTCGAGTAGAATATCTTTTTCTATGTGATATTCATGTAAGATTCACTTATTTTACACGGATACAAATTTCGTCCATTTAATTTAAAAATATCGATGTTCAACTTGAAACATAAGAATTGTTTAAAGTAAAAAGAAAGCATGTTTCGAAGGAAAATAATTTTTGAATCGAATTCAAGGCATAGTAATTTCAACAATACATAAATTGGGTTGGTGAATTTGAGCGTGTATTTTCCTCTCCAGAACGTGAGGCCGAGGCAAAGTTTCGACGCTTGCAACATGAGCCAATTGTCTCGTTTATTGGGATGTTATTTGCTCGATTCCAGTAGTGATACTCTGAGCAAACTCCTTAAACCTGGAATCTGTTAGGATTCAAGCCAAATCTAGAATTAAGCCAACAAATATTCATAGAATAAATAAAATAAATTTAGAACGCAGCCATTAAAATTCAAAATTTGTACGTTTGTTCTTATAATTAATTTGTTTACAATAAACATAAGATGATTTTTATTTCAAACATCGATGTCAGTTGATTTTAAACATAGAATATGTTTGAAATAATGCATGTTTATTTTTGCGGCCAGAATAAACTAAGTTTATGTTTGGATTTACCAGGAATATGTTTGTTGTGACGGTATTTTTTTCTGCGTGTAGTATTGGAAAATATCTACATCAAGTAGTATCTAAGTGAAGTATTTTTTCAGTGTATATCTTTTATGGATAGACCGAAAAGATTTTAACTACAGTTTTTTGTAACAGAGAATGTAACAAATATTTTCGTATGGTGTTTGCATATGGATATGAAAAAAATCGTTAATCAAGAAATTATTAAACATGTTATTTTGCAGTTCTAAGTTTGTCTCACAATCCTTCTGGAAGCAGGTCACTTAAAGCATTTTTTAAATATTATTTCAATCCTTCTGGAAGCAGGTCACTTAAAGCATTTCTATATTATTATTAGCATTGATTGTTTATGAAAACCGGAGGTTTTTACATATTTATTTAATTTTTGAGATTCAATCAATTTTGCTTAAAATAAGATGCAAAAAAAAGGTTACCTTGATTTACTTATTCATAAGATAGATAGAAGAAAACATTCCTCCAAAAGTTTCGATTAGAAGTGCTGGTAAAAATAACAATAAAGTGAGCTGTGATACTGAGGCCTAAGTATGATTAATCATCTCTTAAATTTGCATTTGAAATTCTTCCATCTACTCACACTTCAAAGTTTATAATTGGAGATAAACTATTGGCGTTTTGACAGCGTTTTACTTTACCCTGCTCTGAGAAAAATTTCATCGTTGTACCGACAATTAAATCATGGTCAGGATGACTATCGCATATAATGGTTTCAATAACCATGAAAATGGTCGAATTCACCACGTTCATGGCATTTTTGACTATGATCATGGTAACAAGGACTATTCCGACATTATGGAAAATGTTGCATCAACTATTTTTAATGGTAGTTTTGACCATGATCATAGTCGGTTCAAAATCACTATACTGCAAAAGTCATCCTAACCCCCAATATTGGTAAAATTGACTATCAAATTCCTCTCTGTGTGATAGGCCAATTTGCGACCACCGGGCGTTTTTATTTGTTTTCGTCCGCCATGTTTGTCAATGGACGGGCCATGTTTGGCAATGAGATAGGATGTTGAACATTTTACGAAATCTCATGAATGTGTTACTCCACAAACAATCTAAATATACGTATAGAAAGGTGAATAAATAAGTCCATAAAAAATATGGTCATATGAAGTAAACAAAATCATTTTTGTTGTGAAAATTAGTCTCAGAAACGGGGTAAAGAACAACTTGTACTAATAGGCCACTAACTGGGTCAGAAACCCTATCAGCTTTTGGTTCGCAGAACTTTGTCAGTCAAACTGCGAATACACTTTATTTGGATAATAGTGATAGGGATGAGGGCTCCACCAATGTAACTAGCATTCGAAGTTCTGCGGAAGTTTTTTTTCTCAGTGTGGCTCTGTGTGTATACACTAGCCGAATAACTGGACACGGTCCAAGCAGATATCATTTGAAATAAACATTGACCGGGTTCAGAATTATATAAATCTCTTCAGTAATATTAAAAACAAAACCTGGGAAGATCTGCTTTCCCGTTGTACAGGCGCAGATCAAAATTCCCGGGAGTTGCTATTAATAGTGATATTTGGTCTGCAACTCCTGGAAAGGTGATTGCTTTCTTAAACCCCCCATCACACCTGATGGAGAACGGCGCAACTAGATGTGAAGATATTTTGCACCCCTAGATGTATCGTAATAACTGGCCACTACACTAACTGGCAGCACCGTCCTAACCTAGGAAATATACCCCAAGAGACTTGCATAGAGACACCATTATCATAGCAGTATGGGAAACCATCCATAGTCCTGATGAATGAGAAAAAAAAACAGCAGCAGCAGCAGCAGCAGCAGTGCCCAAGCCATCGAGTGCCGAGCATCCAACAACAACAACAAAGCAAACCCCGAATAGAGAGCGAGAAGCCAAAAGGTGTTGTTGTATGCTTTAACACACGCCGAACATTCACATAGAGCGGAAAGAGACCGAATATATCGTACCGTCGTCGTGTGTATTATGCTTTCGAAAAGTTGAAAAATGGCCGCATCCAATTCGACGTCGGCTCGCCGCACTGGACTGGTATGATCGCCACTTCTGCTGCTCTGCTGCTGCTGCTGCTGCTGCTGGACACGGTTTTTTGGTCGACGTCGTCACCTTCTTTGTTCGGCCACGAATTGTCGGCGCTGGCAGTGAATTGTTGAAGTATAGCAAAACGGCGAAATAAGCTCCCAAATAAACGGGGAACAGCAAGTGTGTTAACTTCGGGTACAGAGCCGTGTGAAAGGTGTGTGTAATTCGGAAAAAATATTTTGCACAACCCTCGAAGGCAAAAGAAAAGTGGAAGGGACTCCGATACAGTGCCCATAGAGTGTGTGATATCAAAGTGTCGAATGTGTTCCGCGGTCGGGTAATTTATGGGTTTGAAATTAATTCTGTTTCGTTTTTCGTGTAGTGAGCATTTCCGGAAAGTTAGTGTGCAATGAAAATTCCAGTGGCAATGTCTGTGGAAGAGGATAATCTTGTACCAGATGAGCTAATCGCCGTAGAAGCAGCAGTAGGAAGCGCTTCCAGCTCCGGTGAGATGTGAAAGAGCGCTAGTTAGTGCAGTGCAGCTCCATAAGTTTATGTCGAATAGAGAGAGATAGGAAGCAGCTGGAAAATCGATTTGTACTTCTACTGGGTAGTAGTACACCTCCGTGGTCGTGTTCGGTCGCAGATATAGACCACAGTTGGGCAAAAACGGGGAGGGCAGGACTGTGGTGTGTCTGTCAAAAATAAAACACAAGAACACACAGAACCAGCACAGACCTATTTCAAGTATCAACAAAAAAAAAAAAAGCGAAAAAAGGAATCTCGCACTTACGGGAGAAGGAAAAGCAAAGCGAGAAAAATGCCGAGTGCTTCGTTTTCCTCGTCCCGGTCGTACGTGCGGCGATCCCGCAGGAAGGGAAATCGGATTCCATTGCCGTCGAGAACGTCAGGTAAGAAAGCACTGTAATCATACAAAAAGGGAACCCAGAATGCAAAAATAATCACACTTTTTTACAACTATCCTTGGGGTTATTCATATATGTTACGCAAAAAGATGTCTACCCAATGCTGCTTTGTCATATCAAACGAATTTATCGATTTAGAATTTAAATTGTGTTTGCTCAAGGCACGAAAATTAGCATTTGTAGGGATGACTGCGAAAAATTCATCGAGTGTGATTACAAATACCCCAACACTTCGAATGCAGATCTTACACCATATGTTTTGTATTGCACGAATATTGCTTACACGGTTTCCCGAAATATTTCTACACAGTTTTCATCCCTCGTGGAAAATAATAATTAGAAGAATCGGGTGTTTCTTTAAAACTAATTAGTTTAAACAATGGAACATGTTAAATGTGACTAAAAAACTACAAGGGACAACTCAATGGGGTTGACGTAGGACTACGTAGCAATATGTAGTGAATGTTATTATTTTTTTAATGTGCCTGTATTAGAATAGAGGCAACATTGATTTTTTTTAATGTAAAAGTTTGTTTATTTGTCGAAATGAATTTATAAAAATTATTCACATAATTATTCAAAAACCGACTTCAAAAGCGAAATTTAGTTCATCGATATTCATCCTTCCATTGCAGCTATCAATGAAGGCAATATAATTAACTACAATCTTTAGGATTTTGTTTGCTTTAACAAAGGTCGCAATAATTTATTGGTATTGAATGGTTGGTCGCCAGTTACTCCCAACAGCTGATCGATTGGATCAAGCGAGGCCTTACCGAAAATCCGAGGGGTTGTGTATAGCACACGAGACACGATGTAGACTTAGTTAAACCGTTTGATGCGTTGTCTGGTTCGACATGTTAGATTAGTTTCGTTTGTTTCGTAGAGCAACATTGCAACGTTGATGCTGTTCTAATGGGACGTTGGATCGGCATAGATAAGTAAGTATGTTAGTAGTATGTTAAAATTCTATGATTTGCTCTTTAGAAATCTTTAGGCGGTCCTAGAATGGGTTTAAATGTTGGTATGGTGAAAGGGCAACGACTGTGCTGACAGTGGCGATTGTGTTGATATGATCGACTAGCTGGAGATCATTATCCTTATCGCGTTATAGATTAATGGAAGTCTGTTTGGGAATTCAAAGTCAATTATTAATGATATTTTTGAACATTGACTTGTTGCAAAATTCTCCAGCTGATTGAAGCAAAAATCTCGAAAATCTTTCGAGAAATGTTTGTTTCGGCTATTTTCAAATTTTTATTTGACCCCTACCCTTGCCGTAAGGCGGATTCTGATCAAAATAGTGTGGGTGAGGTCCTACTAGATCGTTAGATCAGCTGTATGTTAGACAATTCTATTGTACACTCTTTAACACATCGGTCAATAAGTCCCGGGCCTAAGTAGGAAAACCTTTGCCAAAATTCATTTTTATTCATCAATATAATCTTCTTTTAGAGAGATACAATCATTCCAACGTTTCTCTAGCTTTTCGATACCACCGGTGTAAAAACATTTAGCGAGACCTTCAAAATTTGCTTTAGTTTCAGCAATCACTTCCTCATCTGAGCCAAATCTCTTTCCACAGAGCATCTTTTTGTGTTCAGCCAGTAGTCGCTGGGGGCCAGATCCGGAGAATTCTGTGGGTGCGGCCGCAATTCGAAACCCAATTCGACCTTTTTGCGGCTGTTTTTATTGTCTTATGACACGGTGCATTGTCTTGGTGAAAGAGCGCCTTTTCTGGGCGATTTTGGCCTTCGAACGATACAACAAACCGATATAATAGTCGCTGTTAATTGTTTTTCCTTGTTCCATGTAGTCGATGAATAAAATTCCATGCGCATCCCAAAATACAGAGGCCATTACCTTCCCAGCCGATGTTTGAGTCTTTGTACGCTTTGGACGGGTTTCTCCGTCTGCACGCCACTCAGCAGACTGCCGATTTGATTCGGAGAGAAGTGGTGAATCCATGTTTCATCCATTGTGATGTATCGACGCAAAAACTCCTTCTTATTTCGCGTGAACATCTCTAAACAGCTATTTGAATCATCGACTCGTTGTTGTTTTTGCTCTGGTGTGAGCAAACAGCTTTTTCCAAAATGTTCGTGTATGATGGTGTATACACTACCTTTTGATACTTTCAGAGTGTCAGCTATCTCTTGCAACTTCACTTTGCGATTGCCCATGATGATTTTCAGGGTTTTTTTTTTCAATATTTTCCGGAATAACCGCCTCATTTGGCCGACCAGAACGTTCAGCATCATCGGTGTCCGTACGACCACGTTTGAAATTAGCAAACCTTCGTTTGATGGTCGTTTTCGATGGGGCTGAGTCCGGATAACTTTTTTCAAGCCAAGCTTGGGCTTGAACGGTGTTTTTTCCCATCAAAAAGCAATGATATATCAACACACGAAATTGCTTTGAATCCATCCTTTTTTTAAGAATCACAAAAGTAGCTTCACTTAAACCACCGTAACTCGATAAATAATAAACCAAACGTCATGAAATTTTGACAGTAATCTTTTGAAGGTTGGTACTTTCGAAAAATCATATGGATATTTAATTAGTAGGACTTATTGACCGATGTGTTAGAAAGGTTTAAATGATGATTCGGCCTCAAGTTGAAGTCCCTTCTCCAGCGTCCCAACCAGTAGTTGGCAACGCATTACCTCTGGCTGCTTCCAGTTTCGCCCGAAAAACACGAGCTCGCTCGGCATCGGTACATGGTCGTTTCAGAGGATTTTTCGTATGTTCGATCTTAACACGCTTCCGAAATTTGCGTATACGATTAGGCAGTACATTTATTCTCACTTTCACAGTTTCTCAAAACTAATTTCTTCCTCGAAGTAAAACTCTATTGTTGGCGATAGACCAACAAGAAGGAGAAAGCAAGTTTGGTTTTCCGGGTTTTTAATTGGCAACTATTAAAAACTTCCTGCAATTAGCAGACAATAGTGTGAAAGGTAAGTTACAACCATAGTGAATATTTCAAGACTTACGTTTAGTTTTCTTGCTGTTTGTATCTCTCCTTCCTTCTATGTTCTGTATGTATGTATTTTGTATTCTGTAAGTATTATCATTAATGCTTGATCTTTTTTCGTTTCAGTTCTCTACTATGTACCTTTAGCTGATGATAAGTTCTAGCCGGAAAGGTATAATGATAAAGAACACGTAGTCTTTAAGCTAGATTATAGGTTAGCGTAAGTAAATTTAAGTTATAGGTATAATTCACTAATCTATAAGATATTCATCATTACCTTAATTGTCACTATTAACTGTAGAAAAAGTGCACTATATTACTATAGTTTTAAGCTTCTAAACTAGTTTTAATAGAGAAAGTTTCGTAAATCCTAATTTTTCTGCTTCCAATGTTTCCTTTCTTTGTTTCTTTTATCGATTGACCGAGAGCCGATTGCACTGACATGCCTGCCGCAAAGTGGTATAACACCAAGGTATTGTAATCTAACAGGTGAGGAGCGCCGACCGTGTGGTCGTAACACTCCCCCCGGGTACGCCAAGCCCTTGGTTTACCTCTTCGTCGCGTCGAACCTCTAGGACTGCAAGCTTCGTCGCCGGACGTTCATAGATGCCCGCTTGGGTCTGAACCGCCGCTGACCTGACTCGTCCGTCTTTACCTTTGTTGATGGAGATGATCCGTCCCTTTGGCCAACAGTTCCGAGGCAGCCCAGGATCGACCACCACTACAATGTCGTTCACTTCAATCGGTTTGACCTCACTGAACCACTTTGTGCGCTTGGTAAGCTCTGGCAAGTAATCACGAACCCATCGTCTCCAGAAGATGTTCGCTTCGACTTGCGATGTGCACCATGAACGTCGCAGAACCAACGCACTGTCATCGAAGACCGTAGCTGGTTTCAGCCCACTTGACGAACCCAGCAGGAAGTGGTTGGGTGTCAGCACTGGAGCCTCTGGATCTTCTAACGGCACGTACGTCAACGGTCTGGAATTGATAACGTTCTCTACCTCGGTCAACATGTTACGAAGTGTTTCGTCGGTTGGATTTCGCCCTGGTTTCATCGCCAGGAGATTTTTCTTCACCGATTGTATCAGCCGTTCCCAGGCACCTCCCATGTGAGGTGATGCCGGAGGTAGGAAGGTCCATTCCGTCTCTGGACTAATGATTTCCTGGATGACTTTCTCCTGCTCCATCTCCTTGAGCGCCGCCTCCAATTCATCCCTCGCCGCCACTAGTTCTTTGCTTGCCGCCGTGAAGTTTGTACCCCGATCACTATATATCTTCCTTGGTACACCCCGCCGAGCCATGAAATTCCTCAATGCCATTACGCACGAATTTGTATTGAGCGAATGTGCGATTTCAATATGTACCGCCCGTATAGTTAGACACGTTATAAGCACACCCCACCGCTTTTCAGTTCGGCGCCCTACAGTCACCAGTATAGGACCAAAATAGTCAACACCAATGAACGAAAATGGCCTTGTGAATGCCGCCAGCCTCGCCTCTGGAAGGTCACCCATTGGGGGTGGACGAGGAACAGCCCTCTGGTTTTTGCACTCCTGACAACTTGCTCTGACCCGTTGAAAAAGTCGCCTGATCTTTGGGATCCGGAAGATTTGCCGCAATTCGTTTACGACAGTGATGTGGTTTTGATGATGGTAACGTTCGTGACGATCCTTCACAATCAGCCATGTAACGTGGTGATCCTTCGGGAGAATGATCGGATTTCTAGCGTCCATGGAAGTATACTCACAAGCGCTGATTCTGCCATGCATCCGCAGTACCTTTTGCGTATCCAGGAACGGGTTGAGTGTGTAGATTGAGCTTGATTTTGACAGCGTCTTGTTGGCTGTTCCCGCGTTCAGAATGCCTATCTCGTCCGGAAACGCTTCCGCTTGAGCCAGTCGATACAGGTAAATAGTGGCTTGCTGAAGTTCATCGGCTGAGAGTGGACCAATAAAGATACTTTCCGCGTTGTTCGGCATACTACGAATGTTGTGAGCCGCTCTCAATGTCGTGGCTGTGGCCCGCAGCAAGCGCTCCCAGCACGAATACTCCTGAACTTTGATGACTGGTTCCGGTTCCGCCTGATGGTAGAAGATGGTCGCGCGCAGTTCTTCGTCGGTATCGCCATCACGGTAAGGATTGGACGGCCAACTGTCGTGATGTTCCCATAAAAATCTGGGTCCCTTAAACCACCTACTATTGTCGGTGAGGTCTGGCACTCCCTGCCACTTGGTCGCATCGTCTGCGACGTTTTCCTTTGACCGTTTGTATCCCCAGTCAGCTATATCCGTTGTTTCCAAGATTTCGCTGATGCGAAATGCAACGAATTGCGAATACCGCCTATGATCTGACCGGATCCAACACAAAACATCACGCGAATCGCTCCAGAAGAACCGCTGATGAACCTTGAACGACAACGATTTTGCAATCCTATCAGCCAACCTGACTCCGACGATTGCGGCCTGTAACTCCAACCTTGGAACAGATAAAAATTTGAGAGGAGCCACCCGAGTCTTTGCGCCTACTATAGCACATTCCACAGTGCTACCTTGTTGGAAGCGTAGATAGGCAACCGCTGCGTAGCCTGACAGGCTTGCATCGACGAACGTATGCAGTTGGACGTTGGTCTGCGAATTTAGTTGGGTTAAAGTACGATAACAACGAGGTATGCTGACATACTGTACTTTCGGTAGAATCTGCAACCATTTCCCCCACTTTTCGTTGAGATTTTCCGGTATTTCATCGTCCCATCCGATGCCGGCTCGCCATATTTCTTGGAACAGAACCTTCAGGTATATGAGCACATTCGATATCAGGCCTAATGGATCGAAGACAGCCATTAGCGTTCGAAGGACCTCCCGCTTTGTTGGTTTGCGGTCGCCATCGAGCAGCTCCCGGTCGTGTTTTGGAGAGAGTTTGTAGGTGAACGTGTCGCTAGACGTACACCACCACATACCCAAGACTTTCTCCGTCCCTAGTTCCGCTGTGAGATTTAAGCTCTTTTCGTCGGTCTTCTCCTCCTTCATAGCCTCTACGACTACCGATGAATTGGAGATCCAGTTGCGCATGTCGAATCCAGCTTTAGAATGAACTAGTTTTACTTCCTTGGCTAGCTGAATAGCCTCTTGCTCCGATTCTACGCTCACCAGCATGTCGTCCACATAGTGTTGCTTGATGATCGCTTCGGCTGCTGCGGGATATTGTTTTTCAAACTGTCGTGCATTGTGATTTTTCACGTACTGTGCGCAGCTTGGTGAACAGCAGGTACCAAACGGCATAACTTGTGTAACGTAGATACTGGGCTCACCAGAAGAGTCGTCACACCACAGCACCCTGAGACAATGCTGATCTTTTTTAGACATGAGCATCTGCAGGTACATCTCCTTTACATCGCCACTTACTCCCACCCGAAATTCTCGGAACCGGTAGAGTACGTAGTCCAGAGGTGTGAGCAAGTCTGGACCTGTCAAGAGCATCGAGTTGAGAGATACACCGTTGGTTTTTGCTGCGGCATCCCAAACGATTCTCACCTTTCCAGGTTTGTTAGGGTTGAACACGGGAAATAAAGGGAGATACCATATCCGCTCTTGCGAAGTCCGCAGCTCTTCATCGGAAAGTTTTCGGATGTATCCCTTTTTCCGATAGTCTTCTATTTTCGCCTGCAACACTTCAGCTAACTCTGGCTGCTTTTTCATCCTAGCCTCCAAGCAGTGGAATCGCCGCAATGCTGTTGGTTTGCTGTTGGGTAAACGAATCTCGTCGAATTTCCATAGAAGGTTCACCTCGTATCGACCGCTTTCCGTCTGGATTGCCGAATGTAAAATTCCTAACGCACGCTGTTCTGTGCTGGAGACAAGGAGCTTTTCCGACTTGTGAATACCAAGGCCATCCAATGAGAAGTATTCACGAACAGCTTGCTGCAACAGTTCATCTGATTGCTCGCTGCATTGACATGTCTGCACGCTGTGACTGTGATGCCCGATAAGAGCACCTCCTATACCGGCACCTCCGTGAATGATCCAACCTAGTCGCGTCTTGGTTGCAATTGGCTCGAACATCTTTCCTTCCTTACCCTTGAGGGGATACGTGAGATTTGCGTTGTCGATTCCGATCAAGATTCTGGGCTGAGCGTTTTTGTAAGACTCTATTGGGATACCCTGCAGGTGAGTGTATTGTTTACACATTTCTTGCATGTCCACCGTCTGGTGGAAAAGATCCAGACTTCTAACAGTATGAGCTCCTGCTATGCGATACTTCTTTTGAATCTCCCCTGTTCCAGAAATCTCAATATCCAACTTCACGGAGTCGCTTTCCAGCCGCCGCTTATTGCTAGTCCACTTGAGACACAACGGTTCTGGGTTTCCTTGTAGCTTCAGCTCCTGCACTAGCGATGAATCTACTAGCGTGAGCGACGATCCATCGTCGAGGAATGCAAATGTCTTGATGGACTTGCTCGGTCCATGCACTATGACAGGAGCAACTCGGAACAGCCCTTGGTTGGTGGATTTATGATGTGCGTTGCATTCCCGTATGGAAGCGTTTTGTGCAGTTGCAGTAGTGTTCTCTTTCGATACACTCGATACAGTCGTGGCCGCTTCATCACGTTGGTTGTTGTGGAGAAGTTTATGATGTTTGAAGGTACACCCGTTTTTTCCACAAACTTGCTTCGATTTACAAGTTCCATTATGTTTACGGAGGCACTTCCTGCATAACCAGAACTCCTTTACTGCTGCCCACCTGGCGTTGTATCCCAGCTCTTCGAAACGCTGACATTTCTCTAAACTATGACAACTTCCCTTGCATACGACACACGTGTTGGATTCGGCGCTCGATCGCTCAGTCGCTGGTTGTTGCGGCTTGTCCGCTGGATTGCTGGACATCTCCATGCTGTGCGCATTGAGGAAAGCAGAGTTCTTTTTGTTGCTACGCACCGGTTTAGTATCACTACAGATTTGCAGACTTGCAATCGGGCAGACTATTTCTGCTAATTCGTACAACCATTCTGAAAACGCGCTGAGGTGTACTCGGGGTAGATTACGACGGTGTCTTGCCCATTCTACCTTGAATCCTGAAGGAAGCTTATCTACCAGTTCACGCAAGAGAGCAACATTGTATGAATACTCTTCCAGTTGGCAGGCTTCAATTGTGGCACACAGGTTCTGTACGGCAAGGGAAAATTCGATAAGTGTATCTAACTGATCAGCTTTCGGAGCCGGTGTTAAGTGGATCTTGGATATCAAATTCTGGACTATGATCTCAGGGTTTCCAAACAGCATCTTCAATGTAGATAGAATGCCTGGTACATTGGTTGGATGCATCAATCTGCACTTTACTGCTTCGTAGGCCTTTCCTTTGAGACATTTCTGCAACCGGATCAGATTTTCCTCCGATGTGTAGCCACACAGCTTAGTCGTTGTAGTAAATGTTGAGTAGAATAACGGCCATTCTTCCGGAGTACCGCTGAATGATGGAAGTTCCCTCGAAACCGCCTGGCGGGCAGCTACTTGACTGCGTGTCAAGTTGTTCTCAGCGTCATCTTCTACTGGGATCTGCCTTGGAGTGGATCGCTGCATCGGAATGAAGCTAGGCCCTGGGTTGCTTGGCTGCTGGTTGGACATCGGCTGCATGCTTCCTGGCATCACGCGTGGATGAAGTGCTGATCTAAGTACCGGAGGTAGCTGATCCCGAATCCTAATCGGTTGAATTCTAGACGGAATTGGCTCTATACCAACGGCAGGCGTATTAGGCACCGGTGAACAGCGTGTATGATGAAAATCTGCATCAGCAGACTCATGTAACCAATCAGAAATCCTTTTGTCCGATCGATCTTCTGCCACGTCTATCATCGAAGCATTCTCGTTAACCATCTCCTTCATTAACTCGTGTCGTTTACGCAGGTACTCGCGTCGGTTTGCTTCTTCCGCTTCCTGGATTTTCCTATCCTCGTCCAAAATCTGCAACTCCAACGTCAACTGCATCTGCTTGGCGGACCTCCTAGAACTTGCTCCGGAGTGCTGGCTCAGGTTATCCCCTAGAACTTGTTGCATGGTGTTCGGTGGATGGTTTGGATTCAGCGGCTCCGAAAATTGTTTTCGTGGTCCTTCTTTTGGAGCGGGTATTGGAAAATATGAAATGGACTTCGGCGGAACTGTGTTGCTTACTGACGGAATAGGCTGAGCGGCTCTGGATGACACTGTATAACACGGATCATGATTCACTCCCGAAAGCGACTCGTGCGGATTTGACAGTCGATACGATGATATTGGCGGCATCGGACAATGTACTTGCATTGGTTGATAGGGTGGCATCAAATAATAAGGCGACATATACGAATAGGGTTGCATAAGCGAGTGGGGTGGCATAAAAGAATGAGGTGGCATTGGCATATTCTGTCCGGTTGTTGGACAAAATGTATTTGTATTTGGCGGAAATATCGTTGTTGAAGTGACGGATGTGCTCGTCACTTGATCGGAACAGGTACTCAACGGTACCACACAGGTAGGGTGAACCTGTCTGGATGTAACGGTAATACGTGTACTTACGGGCGGCACCGGGGAGGGAATAGGTTTCGTCGTCTTCTTGTTCTTGGCTTGCAGCTTCTCCTGGCAGATTGAGCAAAGCCAATCGTGATTCTCGACGTCTTGATTTACCCCGACGCAGGCGAAATGGTACCAGTCATCACACTTATCGCACTGGACCATTCGCGAGTCATCCGTCCCACTGCATACCTTGCAGGCCTCTGTGGTTGCTTCTCCAGAACAGGCACTTCCAACTTCCGATCCACCGTTTCGCCTTGACATCGTTATCCGAACGTGGATAAACGAAGTTTTTAAGATGTTGGCGATAGACCAACAAGAAGGAGAAAGCAAGTTTGGTTTTCCGGGTTTTTAATTGGCAACTATTAAAAACTTCCTGCAATTAGCAGACAATAGTGTGAAAGGTAAGTTACAACCATAGTGAATATTTCAAGACTTACGTTTAGTTTTCTTGCTGTTTGTATCTCTCCTTCCTTCTATGTTCTGTATGTATGTATTTTGTATTCTGTAAGTATTATCATTAATGCTTGATCTTTTTTCGTTTCAGTTCTCTACTATGTACCTTTAGCTGATGATAAGTTCTAGCCGGAAAGGTATAATGATAAAGAACACGTAGTCTTTAAGCTAGATTATAGGTTAGCGTAAGTAAATTTAAGTTATAGGTATAATTCACTAATCTATAAGATATTCATCATTACCTTAATTGTCACTATTAACTGTAGAAAAAGTGCACTATATTACTATAGTTTTAAGCTTCTAAACTAGTTTTAATAGAGAAAGTTTCGTAAATCCTAATTTTTCTGCTTCCAATGTTTCCTTTCTTTGTTTCTTTTATCGATTGACCGAGAGCCGATTGCACTGACATGCCTGCCGCAAAGTGGTATAACACCAAGGTATTGTAATCTAACAGGTGAGGAGCGCCGACCGTGTGGTCGTAACAACACACTACACACACACACACACACACACACACGCACGCAAGCACTTTATTTCGCTCCTCGTGGTTGCACCCACCGGCTGGCTACAAAGACATCACTGGCTAGGGCAACCGACTGCGTAGCACGGTTGCCTAGCCAACGGTTTGCTAGCAACAGCCTGCAGCGCAATCAACTATCTGATCAATTGGTTGATCGCCAGTACACCTTCTATTTGCCAAATCCAAATTGGCGCCTTGCCGCTCCGCACTGCCGAATGAAGCCAGTGCACCCTCCAGGGTACATGCCGTTGCCAGCTGCAAAACCATAATGGCACATTGCTCCGCACAGCTCCAGCACTGACAAACGAGTGAGAAATTTTCGAAGGTGTACGCCTTTTATATCGTTCACTGCTGCATATGAGACCTCGCTTGCTCACATTTGAAATTTGTGATAGGAAAGTACTGTGCGTTTAGTAAATTTGCTCTGAAATATCGGCATTATAAGACATCACCTTATATTTGCGTTAATTTCAATAGTTGAATGTTAAAAATCAAAAGTTTTATATTTTGGAATCGAAGCCTAGAAAATGTCTCGATCGATTGGTGCAAACATTTTGGAAGGTTGACATAACTCAAAACTCTTCGGAAACTCGGTTGCAGCCATTTGAAAATGATACTGAAGGTGTTGTAGTCCAAAAACATTCTTGAGTAATGTTAATGAATTCCTCCGATATGAACATTCTTGGATCTGAAGGTTTGTATGAATTTTAGGGAGTACACTCTGAGTAACTCTCAAAGTAGTTTTGACGCACTAATCAGGAAGAGTTAAAGGGTGTCCACGATGAAATTGCCACACACAAAATTGATTCGCAAAATTCGAGTTTTCATCCGATTGCCATCAAATTTTCAGGGATTGAGAAATAACTATTAAACTTCATTTTACCATTTTACTCGTATTTTATTTACAGTCCATACCCAAATGCCCGCACCTTGGCCTTAACCCCGGCCATAAGATTCTGCACAACCTGTGAATCAACCGTTTTTTGCATGTAAACCCATACTTTCTTCAGTTCCTCGACTGTCTTCACTACCTTAGGTCGTTTAAGAAGGTGCTGCTTCATAATCGCCCAGTACTTCTCGATGGGGCGGAGCTCCAGAGTGTTGGGAGGGTTGAACATTTTCGGCACGAAATTGACCTTATTGTCCGCATACCACTTCAGCACGTCCTTGGAGTAGTGGCATGAGGCCAAATCCGGCCAGAAGATTGCTAGGACGTTGTGGGCCTTCAGGAGAGGAAGCAGCCGCTTCTGGAGGCACTCTTTTATGTACACCTGTCCGTTCATCGTGTCCTGGATCACGAAAGGTGCACTCCGCTTCCCGCACGTGCAGATGGCTTGCCAAACCAGGAATTTCTTCGCAAATTTGGACATCTTCTGAGTGCGGACATGCTCCGGAACGCTGAACTTATCCTTGGCCGTGAAAAACAGGTTGCCGGGGATCTGTTTGAAGTCGGCCTTCACATATGTTTCGTCGTCCATGATGAAGCATTCAACTTTCGTCAGCATGTTGAGGTACAACTTCCTGGCACGGGTTTTGGCGGACTTGTTCTGCTTCTCGTCGCGATTAGGGGCCTTTGTACCTTGAACGTTCGAAGCCCAGCCTTAGTTTTGGCCTTCTGGACAAAACTTCGGCTTAGGTGCAGCTTCTTAGCCACATCCCGAACGGAGGCGTTCGGATTTCGGTTGAAGGCCCCAACTACGCGGTTGTGATTTTTGGTGTTGTACGGAATACTTTTTCCTTCACTTCTGGGCTTCCGATCGGTGGTCAACCGTTCCTCGAACCGCTTAATCACTCGCGACACCGTGGAATTCGCGATTCCCAACGTTTTAGCGATGGAACGATGCGAGAGATCCTTGTTCTCGTGATGAATGCGCAAGATTTTATCACGCACGAGCTGTTCTTTCGACTCCATTTCCGCGAGTTTTGATCACAGGACTTTAAAACTTGCAGGATGTAAATAATGCACTATGAACTAAATCCACCCAAATTTTCATTAAATTCTACCCAACGGTTAAAAAGTTAGAGCAATTTGATAGGGGGCAATTTCATGGTGACCCTAATATGCGTTTATTTTTAAGATGGGACAAATTGGCCCAATGTTGTTTTCATGTTTCGTAAGAACCAAACTACCCAAGTTTTTCATTAAAACGTCAAGAACAACGATAATTAGAACTATTTATAATCATAACTCAAAACCCCCGAAAAGTCATATGGGACTGATATGCGTTTCACGGCAGTACACCTAATGCCTGGGACAGACATACAACGTACAGCGTTGTACGAACTTTCAAATACTTTAATCCAGTACTGAAAAACAGGTACTAGACCAGAGGAGTACAACGCTGTACGTTGTATATCTGTCCCAGGCATAACCCATGTTGCTTGTTGCCTTCAAGTAACTGGATGTTTGCTTCAGAGCCTTCTAGTGAATTTCCGTAGGACACTCTTGAAAACGGCCCAAGTAGCTAACCGGAAAACAGATCTCTTACAGAACCCTCCCCGAAGGGTAAGTCTGTATGGGTTTGTTTGTGTTCGTACGCCTTCTCGACTTAGCCGAAGGCCCTTTTCGCTGGGTGTCTTAACGGAAATACATTCCGACATTCCAAACTTTGCCAGAATTTTTAAAGCGTTGGATTCCTGTGACAAATTCAGCTTTCCAACGTCTTTATGGTAGTCAAACTTCATGCCCAAGAAATGCTTCACGTTTCCACAGTCAGGCATCTCACATTCTTCAGACAGGCGCTGCTTCAGCTGCCTGCCATGAGAACATCATCTACATAGATAACTAAAAAAAAACTTCATCGTCCTTGGCAGCTGGCGAATACAGGCAGTGGTCGCTTCTTGATCGTGTAAATTGCAGTTTCAGCAATACAGAATTTAGTCTCTCGTTTCAGCAACGTGGTGATTGCTCCCGTCCATATAACGGGAGCTGAAAGCTACAAACGGTGTTGAAAGCAGCTGAAACTCCATCGGGAACCTCGATGTGCAGCTTCTGTTTCAGGTCGCCATGAAGAAAGGCCGTCGTGCAAAACAGAGCAGTGGAAGAACCTCTCCTCGTAGTCGATTCCAGGATGCTGAAGAAATCCTTTCACCACGAGTTGAGCCTTACAACGAACAGGTTGTCCATTTTCATTCTTTTCATGCCGGAATACTCATTTGGTCTTCAACGGTTCGCTTTGTGAACTTCGACACGTTGTTGGATTCCATCGATTGTAGTTCCTTTTGAACCGCCATGATCCAGAGATCAGAATTACTATAGGTGGCCATATCGTTATGACTGACTGACATCTGTGGAAAGAGGATCGTCAGCAGTAGCGTCAAAATCAGTTATATAGTTGATAAACGTATCCGGAAACTTGCACTCCCGTTCACTGCGCCTCGTGGATGATTGGCCGGAATCTTAGCCACGTTCAATTTGCGCTCCCTTTGGGTTCGTTTACTTCGACTTCGTCGTTAATTTCAGCGTTCTCTTCCGGCTCGGATTCTCCATTTACTTCAAGCGTTTCTTCTGTTGCAAGGATTTGCTCGGTATCTTCCCCTTCTTGATCGTACGTTACAGAGCCAACAAATCTGTCATCTCTTTGGTCGGTGCATTCTTCAGCATACGGGTAACAGCTTTCATTAAACCTGACGTCACAAGCCGTGGAACGGTTCTCGATCTTGTTTTTCCTGGATGTAAGCACAAAAATGTACAAAAATCGAGTTTGCTAACATTTACCTTCGTTCCAGTTGCTCACAAACCATCGATTTCATGCTGTTCTCGCCAAGCTGACCTAGTCGACGATGCCACCGGATAACAGCATCCAAACTGCACAGATTTCCTTCTCGTTGATCAACCTTCACTTACAGCTCATTAAAGGATAACACGCAAGGGGCCTTTGGCAATTATAGCTTCAACTCTCAAATCGGGAGCAAATAGCACCTCTTTAGCTTGCATCAGTACGGCTGCTGATTCCACTGAAAACTCCTATAGGCAAGTCGGACGTCAACGATTGGCCATCCTTCGCAACAATTCAGTGAGGGTTGAAAAATAGTTCTTGGTGTTCACGAGATGGTCGCTAGAACCGGAACCTTCCGGCATCGTAATCAGCTATAAACACTACGTCTTTCAAATCTGTTGCTAAGCTGGCGTTATCTTTCTTCTTTCTGCAGTCCTTCTTCATGTGGCCTCTTTGACCGCACACGTGGCATTTTCCGTTGAACTTTTTGACCTTCTTCTGCTTTTTTTTTCAGCAAATGCAGCTGGTTTTTCCTGTTTGTTCTGGAACCGTTCATTTCGCTGGGACTCCTCGTCGATCAATCGCGTTTTCTTGATGTCGTTCGTAAGGGTTCTCTCTGGCAAGTTTTCCAGACCCGTCACCGACTCGAGCGACGAACGAATATCACTCCCCTCCAGTTTCGAACCGGCCGATCGAAGGTGCTGAACAAGGTCTTCACTCAACCCCAATTGGTGTGCACGGATCCCTTAGGTGCAGGCTAGCGATCAGATTCCGAATCATCAGCGTCTGACGTCTCGTCGAATTCTTGGCGAAAGTGTTCTCCAGACTTCCACATCTCTCTCGCAGTGTCCTTTTCGCGGATTCACCCGAGATATTCATCCGCAACTAAGCTTACCATGAGTGAACTGGCCCTCCAATCCAATTCTACATATTTCGCTACTTCAGTCTCAACCGTTGGTGGCTCCTTCGAAACCGCATTCCAAACTGTTGAGACTCGCAGGAACATTATGACTCGAATCCCGGTACCAGAAAATTGCGGGATCGCTTGAATCACAGCTTCTCTACGTGTGTTGCCCATAACCTGATGAGGTCCGATAAATAAAAACTCGAAAAGAACGATAACTTAAAGTTTATTGTTTAGTTTGAACACGTCCTTCATGGACGAGAGCTTGATAAGGAAAACTTGAAGCTAACACCTTCATCGCTTGCTGTCAGGAGAACTGAAAATCAGCGATTGCTTTGTTTTCTCAATATGTCACAAGTCCGCAGGTGAAATTCGAACTGCTAACTTTGGCGAGAGTGGAATGGACTGTATTCTATGAAGTCCAGAAATTTGTTCGTCGGTTGCCAAGAAAGCCAACATAGTTCCCTTCAATTCTCGAAACTTGTTCCGTCCATGTGGCCGCAACTGAATCCCCATTTTTAAATCCACCCGAAAGCGTTCGTACCATCAGTATCGCTATTCTGATCAGTATGCAATGCAAAAAAACGAATCACAAACCTTCTGCGCCACTGCCTGCTTCCAGCTCGATTCAGCAATTCTACCCCGCATTTGAACTGTGACATTTCTGGCCAGTACAGGTAGGTTTATGCCTAACGTGGTAATCGCTCTGACGACCTCCTCTACTAGTAGATTGCGTACTTCATCACACGCACTGGCGGAGGATGGAAATTTATGAATGAATCAGCGAAACCAGTCACTGCCTCAATCGTGTATAGACTACATGCATCCCCCCTTCCTATGTCGGGGGTAGTTTGTAAGACGCGAGGAAGGTGAAAAACCTACCGCTGTCGTCGCGACGTTTGCATGGATGCTGATGACACCGAAAAGCGGTCGCTTTGGCATGGACGATGCGCGTGCGGTGTGTGGATTAAAAATAGATTCTTTATTAATTATTATATTTATACTAAAATTCTACTACGCACGAAATGCTTTCATCTGCTTCAGTGGCAATGTGTTGAGTGTTGATACTTTGAGTTTAAGTGAAAGTTACAGATTTAGAAGAAGGAATACTAGTTCATATTTGATGCGCATCATGCTGTAGAACTATTAGGTTTTAATTCACATGGTACCTTTTTTCTTTGCAACTCGCTGCCGAAAACTCGCCATACATTGCCTCTGCCAACCCTGATGCGATAAATCCATACAACAACTGAACATCTGCAAGATCCTGTTTGCCTTGGATATGGACGAACAAATGTGCACTTTTGACCAGTCTGCTGTTGGCAACCTTCTGCATCGCAGTAGCCAGGTAGTCGAACCGAGGTTGAGTTTGTCTTTTGCGCGATGCTGATACCTAGCCTACTACTGTTGTATAGAGAGTCAAAACCGGACAAGGATATAATAATAAAGGCCATGGCTTGCTATCTGTGTTCCCAGTGGGCTCATTTCCTTTCGTGCCTTGTGTCTCTTACTCTATAACAGCGCACATATGCTCTAACACGTCACAAACGTACATTCGAACAATCAAAATTACCTTTAATCGATAATGCTAGGTACGGGAATGACCGCATCCTCAAATGGGAAAACTTTTGTCCAGGCTCCGGGAAATTTCATCATATATGCATAGTTTTCATCTACAGTGCAAATGGGATAACATTTCCTCCCCGTGAAAAACAACACATTAAGTTCAGAAGTTTAGCCGAAAACAAGTTCACAACTCACCACTACAAAGTACTGGCGCTCAAGTTGAAAACTGTGAAAACCGACTATGGAATCGATTTTTTATTCATATGCCGAGATGTTTTCACTTCCATAGATAAATGATAAACATCCAGAACTACAATAAAGCCGATTTTAGCTAGTCGAGATTTTTTTTTTAGTTTTCAACTAGAACGACAATATTATTCGAAGAGAAGAGCGAGCTTCGAGTTGAATTTGGAAGGACAGAAAAAAAAAAAGAAAAAAGAATATAACGTGAGCGACCACATACAAATATCCCGCAAATGAAAAGGCGTGAGTAAAAGAAAGGCACCAAAGTAGGGATGTTCACAGATTTCCTTTTATTCACGTATGGTTTAGCATGATTTACAAATGATCTTCATTCCAAAAGACAAAAGAGCTTTCTATTCACATCATAGTCAGGAGTTTTATTGTAAAACCCGTTCAATTGTACAGCACTGGAAGAAATAAAATAATAATAAAGTAATAAGTCGAGCACTCGACACTGAAGAAGTCTGTAAGTCGCAGACGAAATAGGGCTATCTGTCAAACGATACACATTTCGAAAATTTTACAGTATTCAGTATAAAATTTCACAAGTTCCGGTAATTTTTTTACCGGAATACTGTAAAATTTCACCGAAATCCGGTAAATCGTATTACCGAACGTTCAGCTGTTGAAAGTTCGGTAAAAACTTACCGAATACTGTAAAATTTCCTAAGTGTGTAAGCTTTCTGAGTGGAATTTAACGGAATTTGCTCGCGTTCACTAGTGATACCTAGTTTGAAAAAGTGTTTAAGTTTTTATTTTTTATTTTTAAAAAAGTGATCAGGTGAAGTGTTAGTTTAAATTTTCCTAGTTTTCTAATTAGAAATAAAGTGCTCACCCAAAACTAAATTTATTATCGCTTCGAATTTTTTTTAAATTTGATTTGGTACTCTCGCTAACTACTTTTTTTTAGGCTATTTAGCTGGAGCTGCGAGACAGCTTGGTTGTCAAACCCTTTCCCAACGTCACCTCTACTACGACCAATACCTTAGAAGCAATAGCCTATGTTGGCCGCTTGAGCATCCCTTGACTCAGCCTAATATGCAACGATCGATTACATTTTTTATTATAACTCATAAAGTATTTTAGCTGTAAGCGATATTTAGCTAGTTATACACTTGCTTAGATACGTTTAATAAGACGTTTGGTAGTATGTATCACGAAAAGCTATACAACTCATTTTATAAAGTCAGAAACTTTCGAGGGATATGGATGTAATGTCGGTCTATAAGCATCAAATTGGGTCTATTCATGGATGCAACTTCGTCCCATTCGATCGATTTTTTATTAAATGCAGTCTTCGTACGGTTTTTTTTCCTGATTTTCTGATTTAAGGCATTGCCAGCTGTATTCGCTTTACCCAATATAAAATTTCACAAAACAAACTAAACTAAAACTGCTTTGAAGCACTTAAGAGATTTTCACATATGGTTTATTGGCCCTTCGATAATGAAAACATAATAATTCACTCTGCACAGGTTTTGTTCCTTGGTTTGTGTTTAGATAAGCCATTTGGAAAATATACAACCGAAACTCATACATTTAACATTGAAAGTTTTACCAATAACAACATTTTTACTAAGTTATCCAGGCAACAGGCCATAGTTGGGAACAAAGAAAAAAATATGTCCCTAACATTGGGTCTACGTTTTTCTTGTTAAATCATTGTTATTTTATCTATGCAAACAGTTAGCTTATAACGTGTGACTATTTTCTGTACATCTAGGCTGCATTATTCGGATTATCGGTTCCATTTAGTCTAATTTAGATCATTCGAAGATCATGGATATAATCGGTTCAGCTTAACCAGTGAAATCATGATGTCTAAAAAGTTAAGAAAATCGAAAATTACACAGATCACAACAGTAAATTGATTATTATTGTCTGAATTGCTTCTAATTAAATCAATCATCTTGCTGGCAACATAATTTTGTTGATTATTGTTGAATTAATGACATATTTGGTACATAGGCCGAATGAAGGAGCTAGGCTAACATTACATCCCCTTAAACATTTTCGGCACGAAATTGACCTTATTGTCCGCATACCACTTCAGCACGTCCTTGGAGTAGTGGCAAGAGGCCAAATCCGGCCAGAAGATTGTTGGGACGTTGTGAGCCTTCAGGAGAGGAAGCAGCCGCTTCTGGAGGCACTCTTTTATGTACACCTGTCCGTTCATCGTGTCCTGGGTCACGAAAGGTGCACTCCGCTTCCCGCACGTGCAGATGGCTTGCCAAACCAGGAATTTGTTCGCAAATTTGGACATCTTCTGAGTGCGGACATGCTCCGGAACGCTGAACTTATGCTTGGCTGTGAAAAACAGGTTGCCGAGGATCTGTTTGAAGTCGGCCTTCACATATGTTTCGTCGTCCATGATGCAGCATTCAACTTTCGTCAGTATGTTGAGGTACAACTTCCTGGCACGGGTTTTGGCGGACTTGTTCTGCTTCTCGTCGCGATTAGGGGCCTTTTGTACCTTGAACGTTCGAAGCCCAGCCTTAGTTTTGGCCTTCTGGACAAAACTTCGGCTTAGGTGCAGCTTCTTAGCCACATCCCGAACGGAGGCGTTCGGATTTCGGTTGAAGGCTCCAACTACGCGGTTGTGATTTTTGCTGTTGTACGGAATACTTTTTCCTTCACTCCTGGGCTTCCGATCGGTGGTCAACCGTTCCTCGAACCGCTTAATCACTCGCGACACGCGATTCCCAACGTTTTAGCGATGGAACGATGCGAGAGATCCTTGTTCTCGTGATGAATGCGCAAGATTTTATCACGCACGAGCAGTTCTTTCGACTCAATTTCCGCGAGTTTTGATCACAGGACTTTAAAACTTGCAGAATGTAAATAATGCACTATGAACTAAATCCACCCAAATTTTGATTAAATTCTACCCAACGGTTAAAAAGTTAGAGCAATTTCATAGTGTGGCAATTTCATCGTGGACACCCTTTATATAATAATTTCAATCTTGGTATAAATGATGATACAATACCATATTATGTCTATATCAGAAGATGTCTTACCCTTATGTTGTAACCCTATTTATGAAGCTTGCAAAAAGTATACACTGAGATAAAAAAATATTTTTTCGAAAACAATATATATTGTTTTCCTTCATTTTCTTAACACAAAACTGTATGTTAAAACAAAGAGTTTGGTGAAATCAACAAGATAGAAATTTGTTCTTGAAGATCAAATTTTAGTGTATTTTTTTTCAAATCTCAAAAACTTGTTACATAAAATGTGTTAAGATAATGTAATATGATTTCAATTGGTTTTTCAAATCATAGAGAATTTGGTTATAATCCTTCGTAGACCATCCTCATTTATTCACGTTTGAAAAGTTTACAAAAATAAGCTTTTGTTATAAATTATTCTACTACAGCAATAGGTTTTTCAAAATGTGTGACAAGTTCTTCACAGTTTATTTTTACCGTTACCGATTGATAAACAGTTTAGAATTTGTACCAAGCTTTTTTTCTTTAGGTAAAATCAAGGGTCTTGAGTTGCTGTGATTCGTTTGCAGCTACTATAATTTAGTTTCCGAAGTTTTTATTACAATCAACTGATGTTTTTTTTCTGTTTTGTAGCGCAAGGTTAGGCCGGCAGAAAAATATGCAAAGGTGGAAAAAGAAATCCTGCCAGGCCAAACAGGAACAGCGTTGATGTTTCTTGATTGCTTTTCCACCTTGATACAATGGTCACTCTGACTAGGCAGCTTCTATAGATTACGAAACGATATAAACGATATAATGAAATTTGTCTTTGCTCGTTAATAACAAATTGATCACCTTTTATAATTTTTTAAATTTATAATTGAAGCATTTAAAATATTATTTCATTATGTTATAACATCATTTTTCGGGGGGTACACTGAGGCAAATGCACATAAGAAATTCAATAAAACCCCTTATGAAGTTCAGTCACAAGTTATTTTCATGAATTTCAATGCGGTACCTTATGAAACAGATTTTCTGGATGAAATCATAACGTAAGCTTTTCATAAGGCATTGGAAAAGAAATCAAAACAATGTAGAACATAATTCATATGGGTGCCTTATGAATTTTTAAATTAAGAAATCAGACACCTATAAGTCCGCATTATGAATTTTAGTAGGCACGCTTATGGAAAACAAAAAGCATAATTATAACATTTATATATTTTTGCATGAAATTGAAAACGTATTTTTTATGGAATACAATAGGGCAAATGACGGATTCAGCAGGACTTATCGTTTTTCTTAGCCTATTATCGTCAGGAGGTAATGACGTCTTGGCACTGAGTTTTGTCGAAGGATTATCCTCCAGAACGAAATTGAACGAAATTCCTCTATTTGCTGCACCGGTTGCTCCTCGGGTTGCTCTGCTCGTTCATCTACGGGTAGGATTACGTTTTCTAGGTTCTATAAATTAAAAATAATAGTAATTAGCAAGCATGTTGAGGAATGAATAAAAATACTTACGTTTCGGCGTCTCCAATTACATATCCAAATCCAAAGCTGCTCCGTTCCCCAAAAATTTGGGAACGTCTCCAGGCTGTTTTTGAAGTAGTCTTCGCTGACGGTCAGCAATCCGGCAGTATTGTAGCCAAGTCCTGTGGAAGATCATTAAAAACATTATTAAATGTGTTTTTGTTTACATTTATATAATATAGGATGGCGTACGTGCGACCGCGCATAACTCAATAACGGATCGTCAGATTTGAGCTGTCTTTGTTTTGTTATGTTCGTCTCCGCCCAAGGAAGATTATTACGGCGAGAAAACTTGGAAAACTTTAACAGGAACTGGAAAACTCGGAATAATATCGCAATAAATTGAGATCGAAGATGGCGTTGAAAGTAGTCAGTTGTTTGACAGGTGGAAGCGTAAATGTTGTTGGGCGGGACGAAGTTTGCGGGGTCGGCTATAGTTATTAATATTACTTACCGTTCAGAAACGTCAAACAGTCGGCGGGAATTTCGGTAAGGAAATCCTGTAGCAACGCTTGCTCTTCGATGATGACTTCCATCTTGCTTTTTTAGCGCAGGCGCAGAAATGATGATGTTGATTTTTTTTTCAAATAAACACTGTCGATTTTCAAAACTAGCCTTATGAATTTCAAATTCGTGACTCATGAATGGCTTACGTCCAAATAGTGAAAACCAAGGCGTCTAATATGAAACGCATAAGTGACTTATGAAACAAAAAATTCCTTCGGTTTTGGGTTTTCATAAGTTTATCATTTTGAATTTCTTAAGTGCATTTGCCTGAGTGTAATTGATTTTTCCTCCTAGATAGACAGCCAGACAGGCATAGAGTAATTCATAGGTGTTGTAGATATGTTCAATCACACCCTGCTGGATTAAATTCATTTCGAGTGGTTTGCTACATACAAACAGTGTAGGTCTGGTCGAATGGATGCTTTTGTTTACCTACACATACACACATATTGTGTGTGACCTCAGATTTGAACTAGAGTGACAGTTGTGGAATGAAGTATGGAGTACGTGACACCAATGATGGGTTTTACGTTTTGCGTGCTATTCGTATGAATATTTATTTATTCAACAAATTGAAACAAGATGACAAAGTATGGTGAACAGCTGTATAAAACAACATGTGAACCGAGGACGAGATGGAAACTAGGGAGAATCCTTGTGTCGCTTGACCTTCGGTCCAATGAATCGTTTCTGAATCAGGTTCTAATAATTCTCACATTTGAATCATAATGCGAAATTGTGGAAACAATATCCAGATGCTTGCAACAGTGCTATTTGATGTTATCAATCTGTTACTTCTCTATGTAAGTAAAAGGCTGAACTTAATGAAAGTTATGTGAAATGTTTTTTTTTTTACCAATTGAAACCACATTTCGACAAAGATTTTTCATTAGGGCCTAACTGACAAACGTAAACAATGGCCTTTTCCGCGATTATCTTGTCATTGAAAGTTCGCCTAATCCATCACGGTCATTTAGAAGAGAAAGAGTTTACCTATCCGATAGAATTGGAGGCTTACATGGGAAGCCTTTGTGCCACGAGTAATTTACGGGGGAAGCCATTGTTTACGTTTCTCAGTTAGACCCTAATGAAAAATCTTTGTCGATTTTCAATATAATTAACAGTTACGCCATTTTGAATATCTGCTTCTCAGATATTTCGAGCTTGATACATCATAAACTTTCGGTATTCATAAGATTGCATTATGATTATTTGCTACAAAAAATCCGTATAAATTTAATTAATTTGCCTTATGAAATATGATGTTGAAAAAATTAAAACATGGCGAAACCTGGATTCGAACTTTGAACGTTAAAGATGTGGGTCCAGTATATATCATCACCTATAAACATGAAAGCTTAAAGCCGTACAACTACAACGTCGTGTAAAACCAAATGCATTCATAAGCTAGGCTTATAAAATTCCAAAGCATCGTTCATAAGTTGACATTCTTAAGTTTATTTGCCTGAGTGTACTGTTTTTCACTTGTGTCATTTCAGATACGTCGATTAGAGTTTATAAAAGCAGAGACGTTGGTGTATCTCTACTATTAGATATATGAAATTGTTATTTTCGTATTGTATGAATTGTTGATGATTAATAGGAAAAAGAAACACATGTATTATGCACATAGTTTTGAAGAAACATTTAATTTTCTGCGTTATATTATGCACATAAAGAGAATGCTAGATTTGGCATTAATTATTGGGATCTTTCATGTACGTTTCAGTCAGATTTCGCTGGAATCAGGTCTGTAGTATATACGATTGCAAACAATGTTGTATGTTGTACGTTACGTACAATTACACTTGGTTTGGCTTGCAATTAAATGAGGGGAAATTTCACGCGTTTGTTAAAATTTATTATTTTTTTCTGTGCATATAAACTTGAAATGGCCAGTAAAGTACAAGTTCGGAAATAAATGACCTGAAATTTCAAAACAATTCACGCCTAACTTAAAAAAACGTTACTCGCACAAGTTAATAAAAAGAGATTGTGCCTCCAATTTATTGATTATAGCATGAACAGAAAAAAAAATGAATTTTGACAAACGCGTAACATTTCTCTTCGATTTATACAATCGTAACAATAAAAGTTAATATATTACGAGCATAAAACGAGTATAAAAAGCCCGAAATTGCTTTTTTGTTATTGCAAAAACAGCTGTATGTACACAGAGAACCAACAGATTGCGCTTGGAACTAACATACATCCTCAATGTTTAAAGCCTGGTGATCCTAAATTAAGGCAATATCCGCGCCAAACCTACTCTACACAGAAAAAAAATCTGAATCTTCATTGTGATTTAAATATCAGAGCCTGTGAAATTTTATTTCATTCCACACTAAGCAGCAACTTGTATGGAATAGTTCTAACAAAGTCGAGCTTTTGCATACAACATTATCGGAAATGTTTGGAATGTCCCAGAACATTACACGATTTATAATTTGAATGTGGATGTTTTGTGACGCTCCATTTATGTGCATGATATTGAACAGAAAGTCACACTTTTTTTCAGAACTGTATAGTGCAGGTCAAATAAAGAAAAGGAAAGAATGTGTTGGGTTGGCAGCAGGGTTCCTTTGGGTAAATGATATGCTGAAATCTTGATTATCTTTGTTTTAAGACCAGTCTCCATTTAGTTGGTTTTAATAAACCAAGCTTTTGGGGCCATACACAAAGTGGGATGGTGGTTTTTGATAGGAAAGGCAAGGTTAAAAACGTCCGATTTAAAACAACCGTAAGGGTACAGTTGGGGCCACTCACAAAGTGTGATAGTGGGTTTTCATTGGGAAGACAAGATAATTTAAAATAGTCCTTGTGAGTCGATTTGAACAGTTTATATCAACGGTAAGGATGCTGCTGAGACATCTCACAAAGTAAATTCCTTACCAGGGGTGGGCCGGGATGACCTCTGCTGTATACAGAAGTTGACTCCATTCTATTCGGTCAAATGCTGCACTTCGCTAGCCTCGCAGTCTGCGAAGGGTCCGAAGTTCGCCTTCTACATGATGGATCCAGCTTGCTCGTTGCGCGCCTCTTCTTCTTGTACCCGTTGGATCGTTATCGAGAATCAATTAAACTGGGCTGTCGTTGGAAGTTCTTACGACATGCCAAGCCCACCGTAGCCGGCCGATTTTAGCGGTGTGAACGATGGGAGGTTCTCCCAGCAACTGATGCAATTCGGGCTCCATTCGCCTCCTCCATATTCAGTCTTCCATGTACACTCCAACGTAGATCGCACGCAACATATTCCGTTCGAAAACACCAGAGGCGCAATGGTCCTCTACAAAAATGTCCATGTTTCGTGGCCGTGGAGGACTACCAGTCTAATTAGTTTCTAGCAGATAGTCAACTTTGTTGTTCTGTGAACTTTGTCTGAGTTACAATTGCCAGCCATAATGCGCCGTTGTATCTTTCTGCTGGTGTCGTTATCGGCGATTACCAATGAGCTCAGATACATGAATTCGTCTACCGTCTCGATCTCATCACCGCCAATCTGAACTCTGAATGAGAGGCTATCAATGTCTTCTCTTGAACCTCTTCCCCTAATTAATTTTGTCAACAAGCCCAATCCTACTGTCTACAGCTTTAAGTCTGATGTACGTTTCTTACACGTCTGATGGACGTTTCTGACAACGTCGTCGGCGAAGCCAAAACATTGGACAGACTTCCTAAAGATCGTACCCCGCTCTTCGAATCACACCCTCCAATGTACTGCTAAATTACAAACACGACAATCCATCATCTTGCCGTAACCCTGTCCGATATTCGAAGGGACTCAAGAGTGCCCCTGAGACTCGGATGGCACACATCACTCGATACATCGGTGCTTTGACCTACCGCGACAGTTTTTCTGGAAATCCATATTCGTGCTTGATCTGTTATAGCTGGTCTTGATCGATTGTGATTCCCACGAGCTCCTTAGCAATTGGTGACGGACGGCGGCATAAAATTTGGGAGAGGAACATGTAGACGGCGCTCAGAAGCGTAATTGCTTGATAGTTACAGCAATCCAGTTTGTCAACCTTTTTATAGATGGGACACTCAATACCATCCATCCAATCCTCCAAAAAATGCTCTTCCTCCCAAATCTTGGTAATCACCCAGTGCAGCGCCATTGTCAGTGCTTTGCCATAGTATTTCAATAGCTCGCTTGGAAATTGCTCAATACCAGCAGCTTTGTTGTTTTGTAACCGACCAATTTCCTCCTTAACTTCTTGAAGGGTTGGGGTTGGAATCCTGTCACCTGCTGCGCGTGTTCCTAGATTTATTACCGTGCCACCTACATTTCCTGTAACTTCACCTTTCCGGTGATCGTCAAAGTACTACTTCCACCTTTCGATCACCTCATACTCATCCGTGTGAATGTTACCTTCCAAGTCTCTGCACATATCGACGTCTCACAAACTGTGCTGGTGAGTTTTTATTGGGCACACAAGGTAATTTTGATTGGAACGGAAAATCTATTTAAAACGTCCAAGAGCTGATTTAAACCAACAGTAAGGATACAGCTGGGCCACTCACATATTGTGATGGAGGATATTCATTGGGAAGACAAGATACAAGTAACGCATAAGAGCCCATTTGAACCGATCCACATCAACAGCCGCTTAGTTGGGGTCACTCTTATGGTGTGATGGTGGCGTTTCTTAATTGAGAAGACAAAGCAGTGACGCTAATGATCCAATCGGGACCTATTTTCACCAACAGTAAAGATGCCGCTCATACGACTTAGAAAGTGTGATAGTGATTATTGGTTGGGAAGACAAGATAATTGAAAAACAACTGAAGGCTGATTAGGTCCGATTTAAACCAACAGTAAGGATGCTGTTGGGGTCCGTCACAAAGTGTGCTGACTTTTCATTTGTAATACAAGACAACTTTTATTAATGTATGGAAGCCGATTTGGGCTATTGGTGATGATTTGTCAGGAAAAGGATTCAAATACAGCTTATTGGTCGGCCGGACATAAGCGAATTTTTCTTCTCTCTGCATTTGATCACCTGTCGGAGCATCTGTTCAATAAAACGTTACTGATCTGAGATCGATGAGTCCAACATGAATTGGCTATAATTGTGAAAAAAAATTGCAGATTTTTAGTGAATCTGAATCACGGATAGGCAAAATAAAGTGCCCACATCTTTATTTTTTTAATTTCTCTCATTTATTTGGTTCAAATTAAAGTAAACACACTGTAGTCTGTTGTGATATCTTAATTTTCATATTCTTTTCAAGTTTCACTTATGGAATAATAATAATATAAAGAATTTGACTTGAAGCAAATAAAAAAATCAATTCGTGTTGAAAACAAAAAAAATCAGTGACAAAAAAAGTGCCCACTTCATTTCGGCTCCCGGGAAGATAAATTTAAGAAAACAAAATCATTTTAAAAATTTATGTGTCCTACTTTGGCCTTCAGGACCAGCTGCAGGCGCTTCGGCATGCTCTCCACCAGGTTCCTTAGGTTCTGTGGATCAAGCTCTTCCCAGGCGCGCGTCAGGGCTTCAAAATAGTTGAATTTATTGGTAACACCAGTTTTATCAACCCTGGCATCTAGAATCGCCCACACATTCTCAATGGGGTTGAGGTCCGAGCTTTGTGGAGGCCATTCCAGTGGTATGATCCAACAAGACCGGAAGAAAAACTTGGTCTTCTTGGCAGCATGCTTCGGGTCGTTGTCCTGCTGAAATACGAACTTCTCTTCAAGACCCGTCTGGATCAGCGAAACCTCCAGATTTTCTCGCAGCATGTTGATGTAGGAATCTGCCGTCATTATCCTGTCGATTTTCACGAGGCAACCCACTCCACTCCACAAAAAACACCCCCAGATCATCACATTTCCTCCTCCATGCTCATCGTGCCTTGGATGTGGCGTCCCTGAACTCCTCACTCGATCTGCACCACACACGAACCCGCCGCTTTCGATTCAAAAGCTAGAATTTAGATTCGTCCGTCCAGCGAACCGTTTTCCAGAACTCTACGGGCTTATCAGCATGCTCAATAGCAAACCTGAGCCGTTTGGCTTTGTTTGCCTTGCTGATAAATGAGCGCTTCCGGGCAACTTTGTTAATCATCCCCTGTGCTACAAGACGGCGACAAACAGTTCGGCCAGAAACTGATAGCTGAAAGGTTTCCTGGATCTCACGGACAGTTACTTTTGGTTTTTCTTGACTTCGCTCATGATCTTGGTGTCCGTTCGTGTATCCGTTTCTACCACTGATCCGAACGTTTTTTGTTTCAGTAGAATTTTCCCAACCACTGCCTTGCTAATACTGTACTTCCTAGCGACAGCCCGGTGCGTTCATTGTTTTGCACATCACGAACCACCAATTTTCGGATACACAAGGGAATAGCTTTCGAAATCATTACGTTCTCCATTTTTTCAACTGAATCAAACGCGATCACGTGTACAAATGCACCAGGTCAAGTCGTTTGCTTCAAAACACGTCAAAATATCAAAACATAAACAATCGAGGGGCCTTTCGACGGAAACTTATCGAAAACATATCGATTTTTGATGTGGGCCCTTTTTTTGTCACTGTTTATTTTTTACAATACAAATTGATTTTTTAGTTCCTTAAGTCGAACTCTTTTCTTTATCATTATTCCATAAGTGAAACTTGAATAGAATATAAAAAATAAGATATTAAAAAAGACTACAGTGTGTTCACTTTAATTTGAACCAAGTAAATGAGAGAAATTCAAAAATTAATAGGGTTTGCACTATCAGTGTAAATAATATTCAATTACAACACGTTAAACTCCTATTGAAAAATACAAGATAAATGTTAGAGGAAACATTATATCACAATAAGCGAAGAAAAATAAGTATTTGAGCAACTGGAATTTCTATTAAAAATCAAAATTATAAATTTCACCAACTTCAGAATCCCTCAGCAAGTGAAGAAATTGGATGCAGCTCCCTGTAACACCACTCAAACAATTGTCCACCAAGGTGAAGCAGATACTGTTTTTGAGGCAGACTTCTGTAGAGCTGAACTCATAATCCATTTATCCATCCGTAGTCCATCCATTTACAATGAATGGCAATTAGAAAGCACAAATGAAAGAAATGCGGAGAAAATGGAAGAGCTCACCAGGATTTCAAACACATTCCGATCTGTTGTTAAATCGTGCATCCAGAACCAGTACTGCAGTTGAGGTGCTCGCTCCAAGACCATGAACTAAACTTCCCAGAGTAATGCCCTTGGACTGAACACGAAATGCCGCACATTTGCTTGATTGATTACCGGAATTTCGTCTCCAACGATGACACACAGCCTCGAATTTAAATTGAAAATTTTCATTTATTACGAAAATCATTGAAATTTTTTGCCGGAATTTCGTCTCCAACGATGACACACAGCCTCGAATTTGAATTGAAAATTTTCATTTATTACGAAAATCATTGAAATTTTTTGCCGGAATTTCGTCTCCAATTGAACACACAGCCTCGAATTTAAATTGAAAATTTTCATTTATTACGAAAATCATTGAAATTTTTTTAACAAACTTTAATAATAAAAAAAAAAAAAAAAAAACTGAAACATTTTTCAAACTATCGCTGGTAAAGTCGAGCACTCGACACTGACGAAGTGTTTTAGTTGCAGATGAAATAGGGCTATCTGTCAAAGGATAAGATTTTTCTTGTGGAATTTAAAGGAATTTGCTCACGTTTTTAACTACGATTTTAAAATCTACGATATGATTCAAGTTGGGGTCATTATTTTAAATAAAAGGCAATATTCACCTTAGCAATTTCTGCAGAAGGGCAAACATGAAGCAAAGTCTGCAATTTAGACTGCAAGCAACGTAAAGCATATTCCGATAAGATAAATAATATCACAAATCATCGATATAGGACCGTAACGCAAATAGCGGCTGTGTACAATGTACTACTTCCGATGTTAGGTATAACGTACATATAGATCAAAAGACCAATGAATTTTCGGTCAACTGATTCTACAGCGTTCGAACCCAGACTCAATAACATTACTATGCCAGCTTCAGCTTGCCGCCAACACGCAAAATTCCATTATTTTGATCACCCACTCACTGACCAGCAGAAAAAAGGTTTGAAACACATCACCTTCAAACTCTTGAAACCGAACGTTCTCCCAGCGCTCTTTAGAGAGTAAATTCGCATGACACCACGTGCGCGATGGTGAAAATTCTGTCGGAGAGTGAGTGCCCGACGTTCGGGTACACTCACCGTTATTATGGTGGTGGAAAATGAGCTTGTTGAGAAGAAGCACGGCTCACGATAGTGACGTCAAATTGAATCGATGTAACTGAAAAAGTGCGGAAAAATTCTTCTTGATTGTGTGCCGCTGCAAGAGATTTTTATTCCACTAGAAATAAAAGGAATTTGTCTTGATTTTCTCTAATTTGATCAGGATTCCGAAAAAATTAGAAATTTGTGAACATGTCTAATGAGTAATTCAGCCTTAAAAAAAATTTAGTTCGGAAATTTCGGGTCGCTTTCAATGACCGTGAAGAAAACTATTTTCCGTTGTCAAAATACATGCTATGGTCTCTTCCGATAGGCTAGCTAGATGTTTGCCCAGTTGATGCATGTACAGAGCAGACGTCTCAGACCGGAATATTTTTTTTCGAAGAAATTTAATTACCAAATGCGTTAGTAGTCGTTGTTCACGTTGTGTTGTCATATGAAATGGACGTGAGAAAACGGGGAAGCACACAATGGATTTACGATGAAGCAATTGTGGTAGAGGGGGGAGGGAACTCAGGAGGCATTGAATCAGGAAATGGGATTAATGGAAAAGTTCAACAGGATGCGTAGGTGAAGTAAATGTGTGTGTTTTGTCATGTCGTTGAAGGATGGTTAATAGTATTTGCGTATGTGAAGCAGTGTTCTCGATTAGCATAAATCCACAGCATGTAATAATGGTTGGTATACCAGAGCGTTGCAACTTTCAAGAACACGGTCTGCATGTCCCTTTCGGCTGGTTTTCCACCCGAAAATTGGCAGCTTAAGGTGGACAATTATCAATTGATTTTTCAGATAGGTGTACATCGCAAAATGTCAACAGACGATTTTGTTTTTATTAAATATAATTGCAAAATGCCGGCACCGGTGTTGTAGTGGTAAGCGTGACTGCTACCCACTGGCACCCTGGGTTCAATCCCAGTCGGGGTCGGTGGTTTTTCTGAGGCGAAAAAATCTGGTCACGTCTTCTTTCGGAAGGGGAAGTAAAGCCGTTGGTCCCGACTCATGTGTTGATGAGTGCAATATGTTGGGTCCAGGTGGTGATGTTGTCTTCCTGGCGTCGGTGGTTGTCACCGCTGTGAGGAAATAGGCTGACAGAAAATAAACGAATAAAAAAATGTTGCAAAATTTGTGATACGTTTTCTTAATTTATAACATTAGTAATAATTGATTATTTCAAGCTAAAAATATATTTGATAAAAACAGTGAAACATCCCTATTTTCATATTCTTGAAATTACGCTTGTCGTTAGTATATTTTTATCCAGCAAAATGACGGAACCATGTAATGCATCAGCGTTACAGTTTCCTAACTTGACGAAACATCTTGATGTTAGCAAAATGTCAACCAAAAACATCGCTTACCGCTCAGACGTTAGTAACGCACAAGCTGTCATTTTGACTTATGAAATGATTAAGCAAAATGACGTAAACCATGTTTTTTTTCTCAAAAATCCGACTTATATTTGAAATATAATCAAAATTTTTATCTCACTGGGCCAAAACCTTCGTTTGATGTTTAGTTTAGAAGTATTCATTAATTATAACATTGTTTAAATAAGAATGGTCTAATGTCTAATGTCAACAAAAACGTTTCGAGTCATTTTTTTTACGAGTTCACAAAGTCGAAATAAAACCTTCGATAGGAGTAAAAGGAATTTGAGAAACAAAGTTTTCAGATTGTTGTAAACAAGCTGTGTAGGTTCTCATAAAGTTGACTAAAATATGAAACCTTCTGGCACCTCTTGGTGCCATAATAAAACCAAATTGATTTCAAGTGGCTTTCATAAAACATTAATAAAACTTAATAAAGCAGGATGGTGTTAGCAATGTTACTTGGGTTGTGTGCTCTTATGAATGATGTTCCTGAGGACGTTAGGAAGCAGAAGATGTCAACATTTGTTTAAAAATACATGATTTGACAAGCACTTTGCTCGTGTGGAAAGCGGAGCACCCCGTTTGTGACAAGCGGGACGGTCAATTGGCAGGTATGCCTAAAACCTCCAAAAGCGTTTACTTCTACTTCTGAGATCGATGGTCCTACGCTTTTCTGGCAAAATTTAGCCTCATGTCATTACTCGAAAGATGTTCTGGAGTGGTTCTATGCCAAGGAGGTCAATTTCGTACCGAAGCATCTCAATCCCCCAAACGCAACCGGATCTGTGGCCAATTTAGAAGTACTAAGTCATCATGAAGCAAGCACTTCCGGAACATCCTAAGGAAGTGAAATCGGGGAAAGATATGAAGAATAAGTGGATTTCGACACCAAAAAAAAATTGGTTCAAATGTTGTAAAAGATCTTATGAATAGTGTTAAAGGGAAGGTTCGTGCATTTGGGTATGGTTAAGAAATTGAATAAAATGAACATGGTGAAAGTTAAATAGAATGTTTTGTTCTCTGAAAGTTTGAATACGATCGGTTGAATGGGTGAGTTTTGCCGAATCTCTTCTATTGATGCAAGTTGATTCTGACACTCTTTATTAGGCCTTAAGGATTTCTACCGACACAATATGGCTGCTATTGGCTGATCAGTTATAGAAGATAATAAGATTTAGTTAATTTCTTATGAGATTTTAATTTAACACCCATACACTGCTGAATACTAATAAAACATAGAGGGTTAATGCCATGATATTCATTAAAGCATGTCAATTAAAATGAATATTTTACTTTTCATTTTCATCAATATCAACACCATGTGAGCCTGATGTGACGCTACTGGTTATCAAAGCAGAATACACTAAACTATTCAAGTTCTGATGTTTGCGAAAACAAAATATAGTTCCTTTGTGTGTGTGAGCGAGCGCGCGCGTTTGTGTGTGTGTGTGTGTGTGTGTGTGTGTGCGTGCGTCTTTACGATCAATCTCCCACTGACCGGCTGTGCTTTTATGGAAGAAACTTCAATTCCACTGCATTTCTTCAGTAATTTAGATGTGATCACTATGTGCCCTGGAGATTGAAGGTGACAGCTCTATTCATAATCCAACGAACCATTTCAAGAATTCAAGAATTTATCTGAGATCATCTTCATATACAATAAGCCACGCATGAAAATCTTCACACATCATATGGATATGTGAAGAGTTTTCACACTTCCAGAATCAAAAATGGAAATTCTGGATCCTGGCGTGTATATAGTTAAGGCATATTTTTGATAATATAAAACGACCTCACCAATGTTCCTTATCTGATGCTGGAAAGCTCGTCGGATGCGGGAGCGGGTCACTAAAAAAACAAAAATGGGAAAAAACAATCCATCTAAAAAAACACAACCATAACATACTATGAGAGGGGTTCCATTTACAACGTCCTACGCAAAGCACTCGGAAAAACTGTAATGTCACCATTTATTTTAGTAGAATGAAGGAATATTTTTTAATTTTATTCACGCGAAAACGACGCAGCAAAAGCAAAACACGTCATTTTCAAAGCACGGCTTGCTGCGATCAAAACAAAATATACTTCCTTTGCCATCGAAATAAAAATGAGTCAAAGGAACGCATACTTTAGTAAATGATGTTTTCAATATAGAATCAATGCAAACAAACAGTCAAACTACGTGAACCTAGATCACATGAAACATTATCTTCAGTCATTGCATTAAATAAACGGGAGCAGATAGCAATTCCTGGTTCAAATAATTACATTGGGATTGCAAATGTTTCACAAAACTCAGTGCACTGCACAGGCCTATGCTGGCCCGAGTGTGCTCACAAAATAAACCTTTTTCCGGTAATTCGAAGCTCGTTGTTGTCATCCTGCTTCTCCCAGTCACATTGCTGCCGTGGGAACGATGAAAAGTTTCTCTCAGTAGGGTGCTGACCTCCTCCAATGGTTTCACAATTTCGGTGCGCACCAGCGCGAAATATACATCTGCATTGAGCAACGAGTATAAATTTCATTGATAACTTTATTGGAAGTTCACGGTTGAGTGCTAACACAAATGCTCCGTTGCATTGGATGCTGCCTAGTATGGCATTGAGGAGAAAACTGCGGAAACTCTCCAGCGCTACCTATGCCAATATCCGGTTCATCCAATATAATAATAAAAAAAAATAAAGGAAAGAAAAAATGAAAGTTGAAAGTTTCCGAACAGGTCGATTTCTCCTAGTTCCTAGAAGAAGGGAGCTATTACCTGTTCGAGTGGCTGCTTGAACGGTAAACTTATAATTGGGCCCGAGTTTTTCATGTTTCTGTTTGTCGTTCTTTTTTTTTGCCCGCCATCTCTCAAGTATTTGCTTTTTTTTTCCTTTCAATAGAATTTAGCAAGAAGCACAAAGTAAAACTTGAAGTGGATTTACTTCATCGTTTATTCGTTTGAATGCCATATTTCAAGAGTGCTTTTAGTCAGTATCATCTGTGAACAAGCGAACAAACAGCTCGCCTCGAACGATACGGATTAAGTGCACAAAAACGTTTGAAAGTGCACTATTTTCCGCAGCTCATTATGAATGCAAAAGGCCAAATCTGGCATGGTTGGTGCATTTCGACTCGATTAGTATGAATACCACCCAAAATGAGCTGTGAATGGGTGAATGGGACTTGCTCTGCGAAGTCAGTGCCGATAACTTTCAGTGTACAATCCATAGCATTGGATTTTAGCATTATTTTTCATTATTGAAGATTTGTAGATTTTTCATTGTAGGTAGGACCGAAAATTCGGATGGATTTTTAATTCAGTTTACTAATTACGAGCACCATCGCTCATCCATTATTCTTTCTGATGTTGATTCATAGTTTAGACACAGAGAACAGACATCCCATCTCAAACATTTTTTCCCCAATTTATTGTGTAAATTTTTGAAAGCAAACCATTGAAATATCAGCGCTACCTAGTCTAGGATCACCAAACTAAAATCGACAGATTATAAAGGGGCGCCATCAATATACAATTCACCAACACTAAAGGAAAAGAGCTGTTATTTTAAAATAGCAGTTACAGAAATTTACACACGGAGGGCACTCCAGCTTGGATGTCTGTTCTCTGTGGTTTAGCGTAGTCTTTAACTACACAGTAATTTAAATTTCAACATAGGGTATGTGTCCCTTGACTCAGCCTAATATGCAACAATCGATTACATTTTTTACCATAACTCGTAAAGTATTTGAGCTGGAAGCGATATTTAACTAGTTATACACTTGCTTAGATATGTTCAATATGCCATTTGGTAGTATGTATCACGAAAAGTTACACAACTCATTTTATAAAGTCAGAAACTTTCGAGGGATATGGATGTAATGTCGGTCTATGAGCACCAAATTGGGTCTATTCATGGATGCAAGTTCGTCCCATTCGACAGATTTGTTATTAAATGTTGTCTTCGTACGATTTTTTTTTTTCTGATTTTCTGATTCAATGCGTTTCCAGCTGTATTCGCTCTACCCAACAAACAATTTCATAAATCAAACTATACTAAAACTGCTGAGAAACACTTTAGTGATTTTCGCATATGATTTAGCGACCATTTGATAATCAAAACATTATAATTCACTCTACAAAGATTTTGTTCCTTTAGTTTGTGTTTAGATGACCCATATGGAAAACTTTCAACCAAAACTCAGACATTTTTATTGTAAATTTTACCAATAACAACATTTTTACTACGCTTTCCATATAACAGGGCATAATTGAAAACGTGGAAAAAATATGTTCCTAACATTGGGTCTATGGTTTTCTTGTTAAATCATCGTTATTTTACCTATGTGACCTGTTAGTTTATAACGTGTGACTATTTTCTGTACATCTTGGCTGTATTATTCGGTTTATAGGTTCAATTTTCTGCAAATTAAGATCATTCGAAGATCGTGTAGATAATCTGTTCAGCTTAACCAGTAAAGTCATATTGTCTAAAAAGTTGAGGAAATCGAAAATTACGCGGAAGTTAACAACTATTAACTGATCAATTATGTCTCAATTGCTTGCGGTCATCCTGACAAGAATATAATTTTGTTGATTATCGGTGAATTAATGACATTTTTGGTACATAGGCCGAATCAAGGAGCTAGGCTGACATTACATCCCGTTACCCTATCTGTTACTCTTTGGCAAATATTGTTGACTCTCAGCGAGGTGCTATTGCAGAGGATGGGGTTTCGTGTCGTTAATCGTGTCTATTGAACTCAATGGTCTAACTTGGGCCTAACAAAGAAACGCCTGGTTTTCCGTTCAAAATTGGCTATATTCTATAATATAATTTTCATCAAGAGCAACACAAGCATTCTAGCGCCGCAACATTTTAATACCACTTTTGTAGAACGATTTTTCTTTTACCTCAAAATAGGATACAGTTTCAAGGATAACCTCTTCATTCCTGCGAAATTGCTAACCGGCAAGCATTACTTTGTGGTCTGCAAACAGTAGTCGCTGGGAGCCAAATGTGGAGAGTACGGTGGATGCGGAAGCTATTCGAAGTTCATTTTTATTTAGTTCGTTTATTTGGGAGGATCAGTTGCGTTAGCTTTACGGAGCCAATAATTCATTGTTTTCATAATCTAATGACTTTATACCTGGGTTAATATGACTTGGGCTGTTTACTCGCGGTTTACCCGAGGCTAAAAGGGATGACATTTTTTGGGGATGGGTTGGACTGAGGAATATGTAAATAGGATTCTGTACTGTCATCAGATAGTTGTCGCAATCACTACAACTTTGTGCGATCTGGTCAGCGCTCCCTTTTTGTGTTCGGCCGGTTTTAGTGATCATTGGACGACGATGAGACTTCTCAAGATGTCGGAATACAACAACACACAAACTAATAAATAAAAAATAAAAAAAAAACAACAAGACTAAACTCTTATACTAGACATTAGACCGTAATTGGATTTACAATTTTAGGGTGAGAAAATTGAAGTGGGAATGGGTGTGCATCTTATTGGTAGTGGTTGGACATAAGCCTATTTATCACTGCTTACGTGCAGGTCCTTGAACCACGCCCTTGATGAAATAATTGGAATGATGGAATGTAACAGCCGTCTTGGATTTCCAATCGTAAGGGTGCTCTGACGCACTAAATGATGAAATTCATCATGTGAAATTTGTCCATTATTCAAATCGTCTTCCTGGGCCCACCTTTGCGAGCGAGTCCGCTTTCTCATTGCCTGGGATTGCGCAATGTGAAGGGACACAGTGTGGTGATCTTTCGACCACCACATTCATCTGCTCCCTTAGTTTTGAAAGGAGATAAGATAAGTGTTTGCTAGGTTTCACCGACCGAAAAGCCTTAATCGAACTGAAGCTGTCCGAGAAAATGAAGTAGTAGTCTGCGGGCATGTTGGAAATAATCCCCAATTTGTTTGCTGGAATCCCATGAGATGCTTGTTTCATGGAAAGATCATATTGAATCGAGGAACTGCTATTGGTGAAGTGAGCACGGTCTGAAATGTAGCATGGAAGACACATATCCGAGGATATGTAAAGGGTGTCCACGATGAAATTGCCACACACAAAATTGATTCGCAAAATTCGAGTTTTCATCCGATTGCCATCAAATTTTCAGGGATTGAGAAATAACTATAAAACTTCATTTTACCATTTTACTCGTATTTTATTTACAGTCCATACGCAAATGCCCGCACCTTGGCCTTAACCCCGGCCATAAGATTCTGCACAACCTGTGAATCAACCGTTTTTTGCATGTAAACCCATACTTTCTTCAGTTCCTCGACTGTCTTCACTACCTTAGGTCGTTTAAGAAGGTGCTGCTTCATAATCGCCCAGTACTTCTCGATGGAGCGGAGCTTCGAAGTGTTGGGAGGGTTGAACATTTTCGGCACGAAATTGACCTTATTGTCCGCATACCACTTCAGCACCTCCTTGGAGTAGTGGCAAGAGGCCAAATCCGGCCAGAAGATTGTTGGGACGTTGTGAGCCTTCAGGAGAGGAAGCAGCCGCTTCTGGAGGCACTCTTTTATGTACACCTGTCCGTTCATCGTGTCCTGGGTCACGAAAGGTGCACTTCGCTTCCCGCACGTGCAGATGGCTTGCCAAACCAGGAATTTCTTCGCAAATTTGGACATCTTCTGAGTGCAGAAATGCTCCGGAACGCTGAACTTATCCTTGGCCGTGAAAAACAGGTTGCCGGGGATCTGTTTGAAGTCGGCCTTCACATATGTTTCGTCGTCCATGATGCAGCATTCAACTTTCGTCAGCATGTTGAGGTACAAGTTCCTGGCACGGGTTTTGGCGGACTTGTTCTGCTTCTCGTCGCGATTAGGGGCCTTTTGTACCTTGAACGTTCGAAGCCCAGCCTTAGTTTTGGCCTTCTGGACAAAACTTCGGCTTAGGTGCAGCTTCTTAGCCACATCCCGAACGGAGGTGTTCGGATTTCGGTTGAAGGCCCCAACTACGCGGTTGTGATTTTTGCTGTTGTACGGAATACTTTTTCCTTCACTCCTGGGCTTCCGATCGGTGGTCAACCGTTCCTCGAACCGCTTAATCACTCGCGACACCGTGGAATTCGCGATTCCCAACGTTTTAGCGATGGAACGATGCGAGAGATCCTTGTTCTCGTGATGAATGCGCAAGAGCTGTTCTTTCGACTCCATTTCCGCGAGTTTTGATCACAGGACTTTAAAACTTGCAGGATGTAAATAATGCACTATGAAATAAATCCACTCAAATTTTCATTAAATTCTACCCAATGGTTAAAAAGTTAGAGCAATTTCATAGTGTGGCAATTTCATCGTGGACACCCTTTAGTGGTGGTAAATTCTCATGAATCGAGATTATATGTTTAACCATATCATTTCTTCAAAATTTTCTATTACAAATGCGTGTTTCACTCCACAACCCTTTGATAAATTCTCTAAGCGAGAGCTCCCAGACCGATTTTGGAGAGGTTTTACTCCTGCTAGAACCGCAAGACTCATGTTATGCGTTGAGTGCATACAAATAGAATTCGTTTCAAATTTAGTAGACCCAGTATCACATGGATCGGGACATTAGAGATTTTTCGTCTTAGAAAATCCCAACGGCGCCGACTGGAATTGATACCAGACCAAATGGGATGAGTGGCAACCACGGTTATCACTACACCACCGTCAAACCATGACAAACTATGATAACCTGGTATGTATTAGAAATTGTTTTCAATAACATGTAATCCTATGCTCAAGCACATCTTCTTAAACAAATGGTGCTGGACCATGTTAATCAGCTCGAATGAAAAATATCTAAAACTGGAGAAGGAGAAGTGGCGAGCACAGTATGACATTTTGAATGACACCAGTGGTACTGAAGGTGCAGTAGGCGTTTGTTGGTTGGGTGTCGACTGCACCCCAACGAGCGGGTGGCATTGAGAAATCCAAGTAAAGCTAATGTGAGGTTAAACATCTTAGTAGGGGAATGTGCTCTAATGTGGGTCTGTGGATCCAGGAATCGGCCTATGCTTAAAACTCGAGGTAATATGTTTTTACCTTTTTTATCCTTAAAATCATAAATATACAGTAATATTGCCTCGTTGAAATATCAATATGGTAATAATTTAAGGACAGGCAAATTTTATCGATAGGCCGAATTTTAGATCCATGGACCTACATTAGAGCACTTTCCCCTATAAAACTGAAATTGAAATTGATAATAACTTTCTAGCTATGTTATTCTAAACTGAAATTGATTATAACTTTCTAGCTATGTTTTTTTTTATCACCAATTACTTTGCTTAGATAGCTCGAAGAACCATTTTGAAAGTAAGTTGGGGCGCACCCCAATTAGCGAACCACATTGAAAGGTTAGTACGATTTTGACATCACATATTGACGGATGACTGTGTTTAGTTAAGGCGCGCCCCAATTAGGAAGCCTCCAACTAAAATGTAACCCAATCAGAAAGCCAAGAATTAGCGAATGTCTGCCTTGCTACCAGCAAAATACTCACAAATTTCGGACGTATTACAGAGAGGATGAGTCAGTTGAATCAGGTCACTGCATGCACAAATCAGCTAAACATTGCGTCCGATATCGAAATGACGGTTGCGACCATATCCGAAATAGTGCCACAGTTTTCTGCTGCTAGGATTAATTAATCTGCCCTACATATGCCAACTATTTCGTCGATGCCACCCGTAACCCTCGCTTCTGAGCAGGGCGTCACAATATCAGCATCAATCGACAAAATCGGAGCGACGAAGAAACAATTGGCTTTCGATTTTCTATCTACATCGAGTTACCTCGTAACGAACTAGCAACACAACCAATGTTACAACAGAGCTCCGCACTGCATGTTTTCAATGAGTTTCCCATCGCTTCGTTCGTGTCTCGTCTATCGAGTTTCATCGATGTGCACGAATGAAAGTGCGGTAACCATGATCATTTTCATTTTCATCTTGCTGATGATAAGGCTTTCACTTAAACAGAAATTATTTATTCCTACCATTTTTCCATACGGAAACACGTAACTATTACATGCTGTATGATTAAATTTCCATTTAATCGCAAGATTATTGTAAGAAAATATTTTGAGGAAGGAATAAAATGCAAACAAATCAAATGGATATGGTAAGGTAGGTTCGAACCCCCCTGGCGTAGTGGTTTACATCCATACCTCTCACGCCACAGTTATGAGTTCGAATCTCACTCCCGGACAAGTCACGAAAATACCCAAAAGAGGTATTTGAGTGGATACGACGGGAGATGCACCAGCCCGAGGCTGAAAATCTCGATAATCAAGACACAACAACAACAAATTGACAGGGATGGTGACAGTGTCAATGATCGCCACTGAAAGGGCATACTGAAGTGGGTTATTCCGGAGTCGAAGTGTCGTTTGTCACTTGGTGAAGTGAGGAAAGTCACCTGCTGTGACGTGACTCTTCTGCGTAAATCAAATGGAGAGTCACGTCACAGCAGGTGACTTTCCTCACTTCACCAAGTAACAAACGTCACTTCGACTCTCGGAATAACCCTCTGAGACTGCTTTAACTCGTGCATCGAAAGCCTTTACACTGAAAAGGGGGAGAAAGACGTGTTGTTCGTTCTAACTGTCTTTCATTTTCATATTCGTTTCATTCTGAACGGCCACTGCAGCGTTATCGAAATGATGCGCTATACAGCGCGTGGAAGAAAGAAATAGTCGAATTCATTTTGGAGTTTTGAAAATGTAAGGCCCTGCTCCTGAGTATGAGCTGAAAACCGTCATCCAACCGCCAATGACCGCTGATATCTCTTCGACGGAATTGAACAACAGCCATCGGTCGCATGTTTTGTGTCAAACTTCTAGCTACATATACAACTTCCTGACCAAAGGAGGATAATTTCATCTGGATTCATCAACAACAATTGCGAAGATAATTATACTGGATCAATTCGCCATCGGACTATACCAATCCTACGTAATGATTACTGTCAACAATCATCTCAATGGGTCAGGTTGGGTCCTTTCTTAGCTCAGTCGGTAAAGGCGCAGCTACAAAGCAACACCATGCTGGAGGTGGCTGGGTTCGAATCCCCGGTCTGGTCTAGGACATTTTTCGTTAAGGAAATTTTCTCGACTCCCTGGGCAATAGGGTATGCTTGTACTTGCCACACAATCATACTAATGCAAAAATGGTAACTGGCATCGAAAGCTCTCAATTAAATAACTGTGGAAGTGCATTTAGAACACTAAGTTGATAGCAAGCATTAAGCTAATTGCGAAAGCAATAAGCTTGAAACGCTAATAAAGAAGAATCATCTCAATGGGTCAGGATGGAAATTACCTAATCCTTGGAACGAAGGTAAGCAAACCATAACATGTAACGATTAGCGTAAGAAATAAATTTATAGTATGGTATCGTTATAGTATCGTTAGATCAATCCTTTTTATCGCAGTATACCAACAATAGTGTAGGCCAATGCAATCTGACATGGTAAGTAGTCAATACATGCTAAACAATCTTATTAACCCCTGATATTGCCATCGAACTCTACAGAACAATTCGCGCATGTATATTTCGTTAGCCAACCGTTACCGATCGTGAACTCCAACGTCTCACAGGAACAAGTGCCTCTTCAAATCCAGCAAGTATATTCGAATCAGCAACAGGTGCATTCTTTGGATCAACAAGTGCCAATAGTGGATGGTGAAGTAAATATAACCGCATCTCTTAAACGAAAGACATGCATAGGAAGCTACCAGTGTTCAGCAGAAATCCGGAGGAATGGACAGTGATGTGAAGAACCTTGGGCGCCTTCAACGCGGTGCCTGAAGGGCGTCACTTTGGAAGCAGTTCGCAGCTGACTCCTACTACTTGTATCGCTGTCGCAAGTTATGCAGGCGTTGCAAATTCTATATGGACGGCCGGAACAGATAATTTAGAGAGAGAGAGAGAGAGAGTCAATTAGGTTAACCAAGTGATGTCAAACCCGGTCCGTCCGGAGCGAGCATTCTACGAGATGGTGCCAACATGAACCGCGTATCCCAGCTACAACATTCTCATGTGTAGATCTGAAAAGAAGAATAAACTGTACGATAGCAAAGCAGTACTTCAAGCAACCATGTAGGCACATTTCACGATAATCTGATTGCAGATGTGTCCCCTGGATGGTACTGAGTTATGAACCAGTTATTTTTAGCGACAGTTCGATCCGAGAATTCTGGGCTTCCCTTGATCGATTTAACACCTTCCAACTCAGTTGCCGATCCAATGTTCCCGCACGGCGTTTGCTTTGAATCTTCTGGACGATACTCGCGATGACGGAACCGCTTGAGAACATCTCCTGCGGTCGAAACGGCATTTTTCAACGTTGGTCGGCACGACAGGCAGACAACCTGTTTCCTACATATCGAATCTTTAAATACATAAATCGGGACCAATGGCTCTACTTTTCATCTCAGAAAATCCCAACGGCGCTTAATTGATCAATCACGCTTACCACTACACCATCGGTGCCAACCAAATACATTGAGTGTCCGGATTGTAAGTTGACCAGATTTTATTAAATATGTGGAAGCCAGGCCACTGAAGTATTCAAAGTGACTTCAACCAATACGGAACTTTGAAATCTTAATCTGTTTAATAAATGAATCACAATCGTTGAATGGTTCAACAAAAATTGAAATTTTTTATATCACTCAGATTTATACGAAATACCGGCTGAGTCCGATTATCGCTCTAATCTAGGAATTATTCGGATGGCGACATATCTCAAACAACTGAGCAAAGCATATGCTGGTAACGTCTGTTCCAGAAAGTATAAGCACACCTTATTTTAACGGTCACTTTGAATATAATGAAATATTTCAAGATGTTTTGGCTGCGTCCTTTTGTTTGCACATTTCTGAATGACATAGCATCAGAAAAGTGCTCAGTTTTGTGTTACCTATCAAAATGCGCGGTCTTACTCCGGAACAACGAAAACGTATCGCGCACAAATGGTGCACTGTGAGCGGACTCTCCTTGTGAAAATTGGCCAAGGAAGAGGGTGTAAGCGACGGAGCGGTACGATCTGCACTTAAAAAATATATAGAACAGTGTACGTTTGAAGATGTGCCGAAGAGTGGTCGGAAATCCGGTCCAGTTAGTCCGGATATCGATGAAAAGACCAGGGATGCCTACAAGCAAAAACCAGCGACTTCCGTTCGGGATATTGCGAAAGAACTAGGGACCTCGTCGAGTAACGTCATGCGTGCCAAAGAAAGACTTGGGCTAAAAACATACCGGAAGCAGAAAAAACCCAAAAAGAACCCAAAACAGGCCGCGTCCGTGAAACCACGCAGGGCCCGCAAACTCTACGATTCGTTATTGTGTAGAAATTCTGGGTGTATAATAATGGACGATGAAACGTATGTGAAACTAGATTACAAAACGCTTCTCGGACCACAATTCTATACTGTAAGCGAAGACAAAGACATCCCCGAAACGGAGATGGCAATTTTTACCAAAAAATTTGGTAAGAAGGTTATGGTTTGGCAGGCAATATGCGAGTGTGGTAAAACATCCAGTCCGTACATCACAACGGAGACGATGAACACTCAGAAATACGTTAAGGAATGTCTCCAGAAGCGATTATTGCCGATGATCAGGCCTGTTTGGCGTCATGTCATTACGAAAAGGACACTTTAGAATGGTACAAAAGTCAAAATGTATGTTTCGTGCCGAAAGACATGAATCCGCCGAACTGCCCGGAGGCACGGTCAATCGAGACTTTTTGGGCTTTAACCAAAGCAAAGCTTCGAAAATTCATAAAACCAGCGGACGACATCCAAAAATTTAAAAAAGATTGGCTAAAAGTGGTCAAAATAGTGGGAAGTGCCACTGTGCAGAAGCTAATGGGTCATGTTCGAGGAAAAACTAGGATTCTTGGCTATGATTAAATATTTTGATTAAACGAGAGTAAAATATCATATAAAACACAAATACATGTATGATTTGCCAAATAAAATTATAAAACTAAAAAAACATGACTTTTTGGTTATTTTGAAAGTGTGCTTATACTTTCTGGAACAGTCTATATTGTCCAAATTATACAAATGCAAATAAGTTACTGAAACCAAGTATTAGGTATTCGGGGATTAATGGGCACTTTAAGCGGATGCTCATTTTAAATATATCAAATAACAATTATACAGGGTCCGGCCATTGAACTGCTAAATTACTTCAACAGTCATTAAAACATTTAGTCTTGGCCGTCAGTGGATGTATGGGTTACTTTTGTAATCGAGTGTTATCCGAAAAAATGGATCTCGAACAGAAACGTTGTGCTGTGGTTGCCTTGTTCCGAGCTGGAAAACAGCAGAAGGACATAGTTCGTGAGCTGACCGACTCACGTATGTGCAGAAGTTTTGTTCACCGTACAGTCAAAAGATACCTTGACACCAGAAGTACCAAAAACCGGTATAGTGGAAGACTTCGAGCTACTGTGGTGACACCTGCCATAGTGAAGATCGTCAAGAGGCGCCGATAGAGAAATCCTCGACGTGGTGCCACTAAATTGGCAGAGGAGCTCAACGTTTCGGATCGAAGTCTCCGTCGGATCCTGAAAAATAAACTTCAGACCAAGCCCTACAAGATCCAGAAGGTTTAAGACCGTGAGTCAGAAACGAGAACGGGTAAAAAGAGCGAAGGCGCTGCTGAAGAGGACCGCGCAAGGAAAGTTGGAGAATGTCTTGTTTACCGACAAGAAACACTTCACCGTACAGCAGTTCGTGAACAAACCGAACGACAGAGCTTAGTTGCCAGAGAGATCACGAACCTATGCCAACGTGCTGACGGCCACCAGGCGAGAGAAACCTGCATTGGTGATGGTTTGGGCCGGAATCACCCATGATGGCCGGACTCCGCTGGTTTTTGTCCCTGAAGAAGATAAGATCAACCAAAATATATATCGGAAACCAGTTCAACAGAACGTCGTCAAACCGTGATCATTTTGGTTCCAGGGATTGGGTTTTCCAACAGAATTCGGCGCCAGCTCACAAAGTGAAAAGAAAACCTAACTCTGGATTGCGGAACATTTTCCAGGGTTCATTTTGAGCTCGGAGTGGCTGGTGAATTTGCCAGACCTGAACCATATGGACTTCGTTGTCTGGAGTATGTTAGAGGCCGAAGTCTACTCTAAAAAATCAGTGGGGTTGTGCATAACTCACGATCGGTTGACGTAGACTACGTTAAACCGTTTGATTAGTTTCTTAAGTTTCGTAACGGAACATTGCAACGCAGGTACTGTTCTAATGGGACTTTGGGTTAGCATAAGTAAGTGAGTAAGTATGTAGAACATTCTATGATTCGCTTCTTAGAAATTATTTAGCAGCCGTGGAAATGGATGGTTGGATTGATTGTAGTGATGGTGTTGATATGATTGACCGGCTGGAGACCATTATCCTTATCGCGTTATAGATTTTTCAGGGTCTGTTTGGGAATTCAAAGTCAAAAATTAATGATAAATATTTTTGTAAGTTGATAGTCGTGACCTCCAACTGATTGAAGCAATAATCTCGGAAATCTATCGAGAAATGTTCATGTTTCAGTTATTTTCAAGTTTTCATTTGACCCCTACCCTTACCGTTTGATCAAAATAGGTGTGCTACTAATAAATCATTAGATCAGCTGTTTGTTAGCAAATTCTATTGCACACTCTTTAGAAAGCTCTAAATTATTATACAGCCTCGAGTTGAAGTTTCTACTCCAGCGTCCCAACCAGTAGTTGGTAACGCATTACTTCAGGCTGCTTTCAGTTTCGCCCGATAACCACAAGCTCACTCGAAATCGGTACATGGTCGTTTCGGAGGATTTTCCGAAATTTGTGCATACGGTAGGCATCAAAACGATTAGGCATCGTACTTATTGTCACCTTCACAGTTTCTCAAAACATTTTTTTTTCCTAGTAGTAAAACTCTATCCAACGCGAATCGTTAAAACAACAGAACAACTATTCATAACAGTACTCATTGGTCTGTGCAGCAAATGTTACTTCGTTGTCCGCGATAGGAAATTTCTCGATATTTGCTTGAACGCAACATTCTTCAAAATTTTGTAAAACCGATTTATGAATATGTACGCGAATTATTTTCATGTTTTATTTGTAAAATTTTAAATACTCGAGTAAATAAAATGGCAATCGTAAAAACCTCTAGTTGTTAATGGCGAAACTCTCAAAAATAAATCAATCAAGAAATGATCTAATAATCAGCGTCCGCTGTTTCAATTTTTCCTGACGGCAGCCATATGTAAGTTTTACACAATGCTCTCAAAATTAGTTGCGAAGGGAAAACTGAAATTGTTTTAGCCATCGGTGATTGTCAACTGGTAAGAACTTGGAAAGTAATGTCAGATTAATTCTAATCAAACAAACTCTCTCAAAATTAAATTCGACGTCCTGAAAAGGACGAATTTGAAGTGGTCCGCATTTGAATTCAAACCTACTCGGTCTTTTGAAGAAGCAGGTTATTTCAGCCGTTGCCCATAGCGCCTTATCAAAAGATGGCAACCAACCAGATTAAACACACTCACCTGAGCCCCCCCTCCCCCAAACCCTATTTTGCTCCTCGTGGCGAAAATTGCAAGGTGTTTCCTTTATATATCGTGCACTGACACGTATGAGAGGTTCCTTACTTAAAATTGAAGTCTGTGATAGGAAAGTACTGTACCTTTAGTAAATTTACTCTGAGAAATCGGCATTATAAGACATCACCTCTTATTTTGGTTATTTTCAATAATTTAAAATTGTTAACGGATAATATTTGATAGTTTGACTGATACGCGGGCAAATTTACAACCGATTGATGTGAACATCTTGAATCTATCGAACACTTATTAAGGTACTAGCGTTTAATTTGTAACGATATTTCGTGATGGTCACTTATTTTTAGATTTTCAATTGACACCCTACCCTTGCCGTAAGACGTAGTCTACTACAAAACACGAAGATGAGGAAGTCCTGAAGCGACATCTGGCGGCAGCCTGGGATAAAATATCACAAGAGCACCTGCGGGCCTCGTACGATGTGTTCCTCGATTATCTGCGGCGAGTGGTTAAACTCATGGGCGAACAAGTTGAGCTTGACCAGTGAATTTTGAAAAATTGATTTGTTTTCAAGTGAAGATGCGTGAATTTGAAATAAAATGTTTTTGTTTTGGTCAATTTATTTGTTTATTTCAATGTAGCACTTCAATTGTCGGACCCTGTATTACAAAGTATTTCCTCCATTCCATGAATGATGCATAGCAACTACATGCTTGATAAGTATAGAGACAAAAAAAAATAAAAAATTGCTTAATGAGTTGGCTGTGAACGAAAAAAAAGAAAAATTTGCACAGTGAGTTGGCTGAGAACGATCAGGGCATAATGAGCACCTAATTGTTGATTATATAACTCAATAGGTGTCTTGATCACTTAAAATCACACGTATACAGACAACCACACTCTACATACACATACACATTCACCCATACCAACATACACGACAAGAAAGTTGTGTTTTACGTTAAAAAATTGCATACACTATAACTACAGTGAAATACTAATCATTAGCCGCAAGCATCAAAGTTGACCATCTACAAGGCATTTAATTAGACCGGTAGTTCTCTACGGCCACGAAACATAGACATTGCTAGTGGAGGACCAGCGCGCCCTGGTGTCTTTGAACAGAAAGTGCTGCGTACGATCTACGGTGGAGTGCACATGGAAGATGGATCGCGGAGGAGGCGAATGAAGCACAAATTTCACCAGTTGCTGGGAGAACCTCTCATCGTACATTTCTTTAAAAACGGGGGGCTTGGGGGGGGGGGGGGTTGGGGGAGGATGTCGGGGGGCAGGCCTGTTTTAAAGGGGTTCCTAAAGGAGAGGGGGGGGGAGGAGAGGAGGGGGGGGAGAAAGGAGGGGGGGGGATATAGAAAGTGGGGGGCGACGGGCGGTATATGGGGAGAGAGTGTATTAATAATTAAAATAAAAATAAATTAATATATTTGTTAAAAATATAAAAAATATATAAAAAACCAACTCAATTGTTTATGTTTTTGAGAACGGATGATAAAACAAAGGAGCAGGTTGAGGAAATTATCGAAAGAAGGACTTTTTTTTTGCTTTTGCATACAAGTACGGAATCGCTTTCATAGAATGTTTTGAGTTTATGTACGGATTTCGGCGCTCAAGAAAACATTTTAGTGATCAAAAGGTAATTTTTGCGCTTTTCATAAGTACCTGCACCTGGGAACTTCATTCTACAATTATCTACAAATTGGTTCTAACAGATCAAACCTCCTAATCTAATCTAATCTAATCTCACACTAACGCAGCCAATTCTTGAAAGCATCCTGGAAAATGACGTCTTCTTGAATGCATCATTTTTCTTGTCACCGGCCAGACCAACTGCGTAGTATGTACCGCAGAGAGGATTCTAAGAAATAGAGCGATTCCAGAAAGAGTGTCTGAAATCGCTCTACTACTTCGAATCAAGGGAAGGAAGAAAGCGTGGACCTTTCGTACCAAACGCCTCCATATAGAGTTAAATAATGTGAAAATTTGTATTTATCGTTGGGAGCATGGATGCTAGAAAGATTAGTTTATGCTCCTTTTGCCTGTGGGTGGACTTTTGGCATTTGAACCAAAAGTCTGGCAATAATTTGCCAAGGTTATAGCGCCTTATCTCGCTCACTGAAATTTAGATTGAAATTTAAAATTTACAGAATAATACACTGTGCTTCCACTATATACAAGCTCATCGATTTAGCACCACCCGGGGGAGACTTGATCCTATACCCAATGATTTCATTATCTCCAATCCGCTCAAACAATCGCAATGTTTTGTGATATAGTGGACGGATTATTATAATTTGAGATAACTCAATGCAGACGTCTTCCAAATTTGGCAAATCGACAGGCAATCGGTGGAAACCCACCTGGTACCTCATAGCAATATGCTTAGAGGCGGACCGGAAGATTTGATGAGCTAACTCCTCCCTTGGTACTAACAGATCAAACCTCCGCCAATAAATTATTCAGTTACTGCGTGCTGAATGTTATTTTCTTCATAATTATACGACAAATTCGAATACATCAACACTTAAGTAATACTTGTCATAAAAATAGACAACCATGTCTCACAAACATTAAAAATTCCTATTCTGAAGAAATTGATGCTAAAAATTAAGCAGTTGTGTTAGTTTTCATGAATGTAGTTCTTTTCAAGTTTATCTAAAAGAGACTTGTTATTGTGATCTCCTGTGATGAATGTGAAAAAATCCTCTGGAGTTCTAGTATGAGTATGAGAAAGTATTTTAAATCATTTTGTGAAATTGCTTTCTAGTCGCACTTCCATGAGCACTCTCGCTCAAGATTATCAGTGATTTTAAACGAGTTGATTAAAGTTTAGCGGCACTTTTGTTTGAACGGAAATAGTTTCTGGCAGATGCACAAGAAGCAATATGCTAGCTCTGCTACTTTCCATTCGCTTAAATAAACTATGATTTTCACGACTCATAGGACGATGGTATCTTTGACGCAATGTGAGTCTTTTCTCAAGAGATAACAAATAATGGCACAGCAGCCAAGCAGCCACCAAACGGGGTCAACTGCAGAAGTGGTACCATCCTGTTCGTTCAGCAGTTTGTCAAGTACAGCAACAACACGGCCGATGACGAGACGACCAACGTCGGCCAGCCGGCTAGGACGACACAAAGGCAAACAAATTTGTTTTGCTTCATTTGAAAATCGCTGAGACAATGCGATCATGGTGATACACATCTTTCGCCGTACCGCGGAGAGCGCACACTGCACGGCATAGATGTTGGTGCAGTTCTGGATGCTGGACTACTGTTTTAAGGATGCCGAGTTGGATCTGAAGCAAATACATCAATTATATTGAATTACAGCAAATTCTACGGAAGAAGGCTCACATTATAGATGGGACCCGTGAAAATTTGCCGAGAGAAAACCAGTGGGATTCATCCCACAATATTTCACTTAGTTCGCGCGTGTATTACTAGTTACAAACTGTAGAACAATTCTATCTCATGACTCAGACTAATACGATACGGTCGATCACATTTTTTACTGAAACTCATTAAATAATTGAGCTGCAAACGATATCTAGCGGAGTTAGGAGCAAGTGTGTCATAGGAGCGAGTGTGCCACCAGGCATTTTACGGAAAACTATTTATCGATCAGTAATATACTGCAGGCTTATTTGGTGTACACAATTTAATGCAGAACTTTCTGTTATCTCATTTTTTATTTTTGCCGACTTAATGTCAGTCCAGGGGGGTATTTCCCCTCCCTTGTATATCCTGCATTGGGGTAGCTTGGTGAAAGATTGTGAGCTTGATCGGATACTGCCTTCCAAAATAGCCCTCCACTCAATTACAACTGATTATATTCAATTTTCACAGCCTGCCGTACTCTAGTGGAACTATCTATACTGTCTTTTCATATCTTTGGTTCTAGCAAAACTTGCTGTCCATTCCTAGGGCCTATATTCTTTTAAATAATTAGCAAATGTTAGAATTAATAATTGATCCCTACTGATTCTAGAAACGCCTTAGAAACCGATAAGCATAAACACTCGCCAGCTAGTTGTGTGTCACTTCCACAGTTACTGGGAAATTATCTGCTTCTGATAAATTTCATCATTACTAGGAAATGTTTAATCTACGCTCGTGCTTCCTAAGCGGGCTCTCCGCGTCCTATCTCTAATAAACATGCTTGTCATCGTCAGTCTAAAGTAACACTTTTCTGTGGTTATGTGCTTCATTACCGTCAGATATTTACCATGATCAAAACATTCATCCCTTTCGAAAATTTGCAATTACTTTCACTTATAATACCATGAGCAGACCAGGTATTTTGGTTATTCATTCCATAAAACAAATGGATAAACAACAACATAAGTTGCCACGAAAATGTAAAGTGTACTTTTAGTTGTTTTTCTTTGATTGAAAGTAAGAAGTCTAAGAGTGAACTGCAGCGTTACCCACCAGTATCACACCTGATTTTAGTGCCTTTATATAAACGTTCTACGACGTGACAGTGAAATAAATGTGCAGAATATGTGATACTTTCACTACTGGTAAAATTCTTGGTAGCGCATACATGTTTATAACATGAGATAAGCCCTCTCACCGTCGACAAGGTGAAAAATTTGACCTGCGAGAGGGATGTTGGGGTCACTGATAAATTATGGGTTTTTATTACAAAATGGCACATTTGGCGGATTCGATGGCATACAATTGCCCATTAGAAAAACCGTTATTCATTAAGAAGTATTAAGCAGATATTATTTTAGAGGTATTTTATATGTTTCTATGGACAAAACATTCATATAGAAACCATCTTTTACCAAGCTACCCTGCATCGGGTAGCTTGGTAAAAGATTATGCGCCCGATCGTATACTACCTTCATATGCCCTCCGCTCGTTTTCAACTTGTACCTTTCAATTTTCAAAGCCTGCCGTTACGCTAAACGGAACTATCAATACTTTCTCTTCATTTCTCTTAGTTCTAGCAATAAATTACTGTCCACTTCTAGAGCCTCTCATGTTGATGGGAAATTATCTGCTTCTGATAAATTTTTTCATCCAAAATGTTGTTTATTTATTTTGTTTTGCTTTAGTTTAGTGGTTGTTTTTGGTAATGTAAACATTGCTTTCTATCGAGCTTTTACGAAACGTTCTCGTTCCAATCGAACGCACTGTAAGAATGGTCGATTGGGAACGATGACAGGGAATTAGGGGCACTCTAGCTCTCCACCTTCAGGAGATCCTCTTTGGTGGTAGTAGAAGCAATATTAGTTGTTGTCGTTGTATTGAGTTGTACTCGAAACTGTGAGACAAGTGAAAATTAATTTTCTCCATCGGCTAACGCTACTGTGTGATACGATGTATGCCAGCCTGTCCGTTGCTTTCATATACCGGCTGGTTATATACGATGACGGTTCGAGGGAGATTTATCAACCAACAAATGAAAAGGGCTAAACAGCTGATTTGCTACAAGCCTTAAGCATCATAAAACTATCGTTGGAAGTTGCAGTAACTTAGCTCAACCGATTTCTAATAAGTGTGTCTCAATGGAGATTTGATTGGCTCTTTACTCGCAAAACGTGGGGTGGTCGTTCTTGTCTACTTGAATAATCCAACGTTTTTTTAAAGGTTTACTGGCGAGACTCAGAATAGAGTAGAATTCTCTACACCAGGCCTGTGATGATATCGTTGAGTAGATCTCTTTCGAACCATTTTGCCAGCCGAACACGGAACATGTCGTCCAAGAAGACGCTGTTGCAAATGACTCGGAAGGAGCCACGTTTGAGAGTTTTGAGTCCTTTTGTTTTGTTATTTTGTTAGTCAGTGTAACGTTTACAACTTAAATAATTTGTTTCGTTATTCCTTCTGTCTTTTGTAGTCTAGTCCGTTGGTGTGTAATTTATTCGTTTTGAGATTTTTCCGAAGCAGTTTTCTCGAACCAAAAATAAGAAGTGTTAGTATTGTTCCTTGTGTGTTAGACTGATGTAACTTAACTCCTTTTGAAGTCCATTTTGTTGTCCATAGAGACGCTGTTGACACTGCCTCAAAAGGTGTTACATTTCCCAAGTTTGATTCTCACTTCGTCTTACCTCTTCTGGTTAATGTATTTCTGTTTGCCTTTTCTTTTCATGTGTTCTACTTTATTTAATTTTGTTTTTGCAATCATTTAATTGTGTCTGTTATATTTGTCTAAAACCAATTTCCTAGTCTTGAAGATAACGTTTGATAATACGTGTCGGTGAGTTCAAATGTATTCCTGCTTAGCTGTGATTTGAATTCATTTCTCTTATGTCAGTTTGCCAGTCGTGCAAGGACCATGTGGTCCATTAGGACACTGTTATTACTAATTCGAAAGATATTATATTTGTACGGTATTACATATAATCATTTCCTTTTCCTTTGTCTTATTAATGTAGAATGTTTTGTACGAGTAATTTTGACTTACGTCGTCCAATCTATTTGTAATTTTCCGCTTTGTTCTTTTAATGTCACATAAGTTCACCCATCGCATAAGATACTGAACGGTGAGTCTCAATTATTTGTATTATTTTGGAATTTAGAATAGTTAATTATAAAGTTCTTATTGTTATGTGCGTGTTTTGTTGGTTTTTCTCTTTAAAATGTTTTTCTCCAGTTTGTTGGGTGTTTTTTTTTGTTCTTTGATGTAATGTCAGGTTGTCTTCAGGTATGGTATTGCTCGCGGTCATAGCATAGAGAAGAGAACAGGAGAAAGGAGAGAAAGCATTAGTAACCGGCAACATGCCATGCGCATGTAAAGTTTTCATGGTGATATTCTCACAACGGCCGTTCAGAATGGTTCAACGGATGCGTATGAGAGATCATTTCCGATTAATTTCAACTTGTTTACACGACTCCCTCACGTTTAGATAAAGAAGACAAGAAACACCACACTGCGTGCTACATTCTGGAATATCAGGACAATGATCCCCCATCGCATCTTCAAGTGATCATTACAAGCTGTCCATTTGGTCCAGGCACTTTTGAACGTTGATGTGGCAGCCCATTCACACATGAAATGTGCTGCGACCAACTCGGCAGAACGCGCCCATACTCCTTTCTGAACCGAAGAGCAGAGCGTTCTTGTCTACTTGTTCTGTATACATACACCCGGTTTTTGAGCTTTTTCCCAATTATTGTAGTAAGGGGATTTACCTCATTTTGGCAAGCTAAGCTAAGTCTACCTTTTGACGTAGGACTACGTATGTGTTTTCAATACTGGGGTACACGTTCGAATTGCGAAAATTTGGAGCGTCACGAAAAATATATAGGTTTTGAACGTTAATAACTAAGTAATTCCACGATTGATTTCCAAACTCCGATTTCAATATTTAAAACTATTGTTTTTTAACATTCAACTATTGAAGTTAACGCAAATATAAGGTGATGTCTTATAATGCCGATTTTTCAGATTAAATTTACTAAATGCACAGTACTTTTCTATCACAGACTTCAAATTTAAGTAAGGAACGTCTCACAGGCAGCAATGCACGATATAAAAATAGGACACCTTCAAATTTTCAACATTCATCATTCTTTGCTCGACTGTTGAGCTGTACGGTCGTTTTCACTCGCTATGTCGTAACGATAACTATAGTTGTGTTTCCGTGCGTTTGTTCGCGTCGTAGTACCAGTCGTATAGTGCGATGTCAAAAAAGAAGCGAAGGGCAGGATCGAGCCCTGTTAAACAAGATCCCGTTGTCCAGGGTAACAAAAGAAGAAGCGTGGTCCGTCTGATGGTGCGAGTGTGTGCACCTCAAAAAGCGCAGCTACTGCGATGAACACTAGCGAGGTCGGTGATTTCGGTGCCTCAACGGAAAACTTGAGTGCTACCGGTCCAAGTGCGATGAAAATAAAATTACCTCCACTGGTAGTTAAGAACGTGCCTTTTGACAAGCTGGTAGGCACTCTGTCATCGTTGGGTGTTGCAGCGGAGTACAAGCTGTGTCGCATTGGAATCAAGGTGATGCTTCGCACGAAGGCGGAATATCACTTAGTAGCCGCATTCCTGAAGGATTCCAAGGTGGAATTCTTCACGCACGATATCCCTGGTGAAAAACCGTTCAAAGTTGTCATCAGAGGCTTGCCAAACATCGATCCCAAGACGATCGAAGCAGAAATCAAGGACCGTTACAAGCTGGTCCCAACCGCTATTTTCCGCATTACAAGAAGGGATGAAAAAGTGAAGACGTATCCGGACTCTCTTTTCCTAGTACACTTCAAGAAAGGTATGGTGACGCTGAACTCACTACAAGCAATTCGTTCCCTTTTTCACGTCATTGTTCGCTGGGAGCCATACCGTGGCAGCCATCGTGATGTGACGCAATGCCAACGGTGCCTTAATTTTGGACACGGTACCCGTAACTGCAACATTAAGCCGCGCTGCGGTAACTGTGCCCAACACCACGAAACATCCAACTGTCCTGTGAAAGAAGCCAAGGCGTTCAAGTGTGCCAACTGTGGTGGTGCTCATCAGGCTTCCGATCGTCAGTGCCCCAAAAGGGAAAATTTCAAGCGTATCCGTAATCAAGCTTCGACCGCCAATCAACCTGAACGCAAGAAGAAGGGCAAGGCCCCGACTTTCCTGCCAGAAGATTTCCCGCCACTTCACGGTGCTCAAAAAGTGCGACCAAATTCGTGGGTACAAACGGTCGCCCCTCACGAAACCGCCGGTACTTCTACTGCACAAGGATATCCAACCCCCCCTGGATTCCGAACATCACCAACGCAAAATAGCAACCCGGATTTGTTCTCTGCGGATGAATTGATGGAAATATTCATCAACATGACCGGTGCCCTCCGTCAGTGCCGCAGCAAACCCGAGCAGATTCAGGTGCTTGGTAAGTTCATCATTCAGTATGGCGTCTAAAACGCTAACTATTGTCACCTGGAACGCTTGCTCTGTCCGAGCAAAAAAGATTGAGCTTTCCGATGTCATCCTCAAGCACAGCAACGACGTGGGCCTGGTTACTGAAACCCACCTAAAGTCCGGTGACAGTTTTTGGTTGCCAGACCACAACATCATCAGGCATGATCGCACCAACTCCAGGGGGGAGTAGCGTTGCGATCGTTGTGAAAAAGGGTATCAAATTCAACATCCTTCCTCACATCCGCACTGCTGCCTCACATCCACAGGCTCTTAGTGTGGAAGTGGAAACGTCAATCGGAACCATCCGGTTCATCGCAGCCTACTGCCCTCGGCAGTGTTCCAGCAGCAACGAATTAGCAGTCCAGTTCAAAAACGATCTGACCGCCATCACTCGGACTAGATGCCGTTTCGTCGTCCGAGGGGACCTGACGTCAACTGGATCCAGTTTGGGCGCTTGGTGGACATAAACATCGACGAAAATCCACCGATCGACACCGTAGAGGACATCGACCGAGCGTTGAACGGACTTCACCGAGCCTTAAGCATGGCTGAAGAGGCATGCGTTAGACGAGTTCCTGTGAGGGGTAAGTTTAGTGCAATTGATTCCTATACCCAATTTTTGATTCGCTCAAGAAATGTTTGTAGACGCCAGTTTCAGAGGACCGGGGATTTGAACAAAAAATATGAAATGGCCGATCTGAACCGGCAGATTGCTTCAAGAATGGTCTCAATCCGAAACGAAAGTTTCGGAAAAGTTGTTCAAAACTTGGATGACCGCTCCAGACCATTCTGGAAGGTAGCCAAAGTGCTGAAGACCCATCCCAAACCTGTTCCTCCTCTAAGGGTTGACGATTCACTTCTCATTACCCCACTAGAGAAAGCAAATGCGATCGGTGATCATATCGCTTCATCGCATATGCTTGGCTCGAAAATCCAAAGTCCGCTCGAAGATCGGGTTGCGCAATGCGTCCACAACTTAGATGCCTCCCCTTGTGTCGTGCCTCTAGAAGACAAGATAACGGCTGAACAGATTTGCTCAGCGCTGAAGTATACAAAAAACATGAAGGCTCCCGGGTTTGATGGGGTTTTTAACTTAATTCTAAAAAAGCTTAGCAACAAAGCCTACGCATTACTGAGAGCTATCTTCAACAAATGCTTGGAACTGCACTATTTTCCGAGCATTTGGAAGATAGCCAAAATCATACCAATCCGCAAATCCGGGAAAGATCCAACATCGCCTTCAAGCTATAGACCAATAAGCCTCCTTTCAGCGCTGAGCAAATTGTTTGAGAAACTTATCCTGAATCGTTTGCATAAGTTTATCGAGGAACAAAACATTCTCCTTCCGAAACAGTTTGGGTTCAGAAAGGGGCATTCCACCACTCACCAACTAGTACGGGTGATGAATAACATTCGAAGTAACAAAGCTGTATCCAAGTCCACAGCCATGGCATTGTTAGACGTTGAAAAAGCGTTTGACAATGTCTCGCATGACGGGTTTGTATTCAAGCTTTGTAACTTCAACTTTCCTTTGCATCTTGTGAAAATCACCCGTAACTACCTTCAGCAAAGGTCATTTAGGGTATCGTTGAATGGTTGTCTTTCAGATACGTTTTCAATCCCAGCAGGAGTGCCGCAAGGAAGCCTGCTGGGCCCCGTTCTATATAGTATTTACACTTCCGACATTCCTCGTCTTGATGAAGGATGCGTGTTTTTCCTGTTGGCAGATGATACCGCAATTACCGTCAAGGGAAGGATACCTCGCGAAATAACAAACAAACTTCAACGATGCCTTAACACCTTTGCTGATTATGCGAAGACATGGAAAATCAAGATCAATGCCTCCAAAACCCAAACAATAATGTTCCTCCATAGGCAATCTGTCAAACTAAAACCAGCTCCCGCTTGTACTGTGGTTAGTGATGACACAAGGGTTGAGTGGTCTGCCGAAGTTACTTATCTAGGACTATTATTTGACGAAAAACTTCTCTTCGGATCGCATGTTGAGAGAACGTTAGTTAAGTGTTCCGCTTTAGTTAGGAGTTTATATCCGCTGATTTGTCGCAGATCCCGCCTCTCAGGGGTTAATAAATTGGCTGTTTACAAACAAATCATAGCACCTGCAATTTTCTATGCAGCTCCGGTGTGGGAATCATGTGCACAGACTCACAGGAACAAATTACAAGTCGCGCAGAATAAAACGCTGAGGATGATCCTTGATCGCCCATTTGACACCAGGACATCTGACCTTCACTTGGAGGCGAACATTCCAAAAATAGACTTGAAAATTGCTGAAATTAGGAACAAATTTGTACAGAAATCCATCATATCAGAACATTACCTGATAAACAATTTGTATATATTAGGTTAGTTGTAAATAGTAGATTAGGTTAGCTATAGGTTGTATATAGTAGTTGTAAGTAGGTAGTTATTTCAAATTTTTCAATTTCTTACTTTTAAACCACCAAGGTGGCTTCTCTCAGAACCAGTCGTGTAGGACTAGAATTCTAAAATACCATTATCAAACTTAAACAAAAGCACCAAAGCTGAAAAGAGAAATCTGTGTCAATTGAAAAATTTTATGTATGGACAAACCAAATAACGAGAAATAAACATTCATTTATCATCATCAATTTTCAACATTCGCTCGGCAGCCATGGAGCTGTGCAGAGCGGCAATTAGCCAGTACTGCTCTGGCAGCAGACGGTTGTTAGTACCCTGCAGGAGGGTACGTTGGCGTGCAACCAGCCAGAATGATGGCTCAGTGGCTGTCGCTAGCGAGTGGCTGGCTGGACAGCCATTTTTAATGCAGTCGTGTGCTATGCCAAGCTCGTGGCAAATTTATGAAATGTATGATCCAGTTGGTAGTCATATCACGGTATGATGTACATGTATATGTATATATAGATGTATATGTAGATGATTTCGAAATATATGTAGATGATATTGATAAATATATAGATGTATATGGTCATGATATTGATATATGAGTAGATTATATCGATACATGTGTAGATGATATAAATGTATTTGGATGTTGTATATTTGTATGTATATGTTTGATGCTGATATCGATGTATATGTAGATGATGTAGATAAGACGCAACGTTGAGGGTTAAAAATTCGCAATCACTATGCCTATATACGCAGTACGGCATTTTTCGTGGTAGAACCATCTGTGTTTAGCGCCCTGGTTTCGACAGAGTATCAATAACTATTATATGATGTATTTCACACCAAAAGATCTCTTCAGGCCTACTATTCTCATTTTGAAAGAGTGTTGTACTGAATTATTATTAAAATTTTTTCATTGTATCCGCATGACACCTACCTAATTCGTAAATCCTGGCCGATCCTGAATTTCGTACAATTTCTGTTCGATAAATACCAAATATCTCTTAAAATCATGTTTTGGTATAGAAAATAACTCAGGGCCGTTTAAATCTTATTTGCATTTTGCAATCGCAGCTCGCTGGTTGCCAGCATGTTATGATTTCCCTATTACAGACATAATTTTATTATAACAAGTTGTTCAATATTGGTGATGTTCTCTTCAATCAATTCAATCAGTGCTTGAAAGTGTTTCTGTTCGTTTTAGTGCGTTGGATAGAGTCCCTGCCTTGCAATAGGAATCAAATATTTTTGAGAAAGTGTTTGAAGAGAAAGTGAAATGTCGCAGAATATAGCTGAAAAGTATCAGAGCAGCAATCGGAGCAAAAACATCTCTAAGCTATTTTAAATAATAGCATGAATTTTAAGTCGACATTCAAACATTTGGAGAAGTTATTAAGGGTTTATTGAATTCCTGCAAAAAAACTATCGTTTAAATTGATGAACAACTAACATAATGATTTTGATACAGTTAAATATTCTTTAAAGAAACCTTGTATGTACTTGTATATAAAATTCATATTTTGAACAGGTCCTCAACTATCTTTCATGCCATAAAGATCAGGACCCTCTCAACCATCGTAGCAAATACGACCGTGTCCGTATCATCATTCAAACCACACGGCTCTTTTCAGAGCCATCAAATGCTTTCTATAGAGTGTACAATAGAATTTTCTCACATACTTATTTTCTAATGCTGGTCTACGAACACCCACGCTATTTTGACCTAGACTACGTCCATCGGCTATGGTAGAGGTCAAATGAAAATTTGAAAAATAGCGACCATCACGAATATATGAAACATTTTGAACGCTAATCACTTTATCATTTCTCGATAGATTTTTGAGATTGTTTCTTCGTTTTGGTTCTCGGAGAAGTTGGTCTTCACCCAGGGAAGCACTTGGTCCTTTAAAATACCGATATACACTTCGGTATTGATTTGAACTCCAGCGTCAATGAAAACAGGCGGCATTTTCAAACCGTTGGACACCACCAAGCCAAACACCAGCCGGATGTTAGGTTTGAAATTTGAATTTAACTTTTTCCGGAACGTTCTCCATTTTCTGCGGTGAAATGAATCGGTCCGTGCGGCTGTTGACCACAGCATCGATGCTGAAAAGCTTTTCGTCGGAGAACAGGATTATCATTTTTTCCTTCTTCAACAAGCAAAGCAATCTCTTGGAACGAGTCACTCGTAGTTCCTTGACCCGGTCCGTAATCAAGTGGCGTTTTACTCTGGCTCTGGAAGATGCATGCAGGTCTTCTTTGATGATTCTCCGCATGGATTTCTCCGAGATATTGGCTTCCTTTGCAAGTTTTCTTATGGAACGCACCGGGTTGCGAGCAATTTTTGCACGGACCGATTTGATCACGTTCGGCGTGCGTGCAATGCGCGGACTCCCGCTTCTCGGCTTCCGCTGCTTAGGACCATCCTGCAGGGCCTTTTTATGGGGTAAACTGTTGCCAAATGGCACCCTACCACCTTGGCAATCTCTTTCGGCTTCTTCTGGGCGAGCAACAAACTGGTGATCATATCTTTCGCGAACATTTTGACGAATTTGCAATAAAACAAATAGAATGTTTGGATGCAGCATTTGAAAGTAAACATAAACAAATACACTTTCGACAGATATTAGTCACTAGCTACACGAATTAACCCAATACTCAAGTTTGAACATTTTCGCATTATTTTCTGCCGCACCCTGTATACACGCCAGTATCAAGATGATTTCCATTTTTGATTCTGGAAGTGTGAAAACTCTTCACATATCCATTTGATGTGTGAAGATTTTCATGCGGGGCTTATTGTATATGAAGATGATTTTCAATAGAGTTGTCACCTTCAATCTCCAGGATTAAATTTTTTTGCACATAGTGATAACATATAAATTACTGAAGAAATGCAGACAAGTTTCTTCCATAAAAGCACTGCCGGTTAGTGGGAGATTGATTGTAAAGACACACATATTTACATCCTAATGCTGGTCTATCGTTCCATTAGCACTTTTTCGACCTAGACGTCTATCGGCAATAATAGACTTTGAATTCCCAAACAGACCACAACCATCTACAACGCAATAAGGATAATGATCTCCAGGTGGACGATCATATCAACAGGATGTGCTCTTATGGTGCATTCTCGCTCCACATCTAACGGTTGCTGAAGCATTTTAACCCGATACTGTCGTTTCCTCCAAAGCGATAAGCATTATGAACAGCTTCGTCAATGACATTTCCGAGCGGATTGAACTGACGTAGCGTAGCCTCCTGACTGACATAAATCAATTGGCGGATGGCCCTGACGTCTCTGGAAAGTGTATGGGAATTAGATTGCTGCGTAGTCCTTCGTCACCTTTGTGCACAACTCCATTTGGCTGTACATTGTAGTTTTTTCAACATATCTTATTAGGGTTTAAAATTTTCCGTAGACGTGGAAAAGGGAACTTCAGAACCCACATCAAGGTCAAGAAACGCGGATACTGGTTTAAAATCGTGGACGGGCTATCGCGTGAAAAGTCGATGAACACTCTTTGAAACACGACGCGAAGAACCCAACTACTAACAACGAGAGCGATAATAGTAATCGGTTCAACTTGTTTAAGCACCTGCCAGACGTTGCAAAGAGGTACATGTTGAACTTGTTTAATAAGTTTTTGGAACTCAACATTGTATCGGATAGTTGGCGATGGATGAGAGTTATTGCCATTCAAAAACCTGGTAAGCCCGCGTTCGACCACAACTCCTATCGACCCATCGCGATGTTATCTTGTATTCGCAAGTTGTTGGAGAAAATAATCCTTGTTCGACATTTCACTTTCTCTTTAAAACACTTTATCAAAAATATTTGATTCCTATTGTAAGGTAGGGACTCAATCCTATGCACTTAAACGAACAGAAACACTTTTAAGCACTGATTGGAATTTGAAGAGAACATTACCAGCATTGAACAACTTGTTATAATAAGATTATGTCTGTAACGACCCTTAGTTATTTTCAATACCGAAACATAATTTAAAGAAATATTTGGTATTAACCGAACAGAAATCGTGCAAAATTCAGGATCAGCCAGGATTTAGGAATTAGGTAGGTGTCATGCGCATACAATGAGCAAACTCTTATTATAATTCAGTCTTTCAAAATCAGAATAGTAGCCCTAAAAAGAACATTTTGTGTGAAATACATCATTCAATAGTTATTGACATTCTATCGAAAAATGCCGTTCTGCCTGTATACACATAGTGATTATGGATGTTAACACTGAACGTTGCGTCATATCTATATAATCAAATACATCTATAGTATCTGCATATATATCGATATAGTCTACAAATATTTGTATATCATCTGTATATATATATATATATATATATATATATATATATATATATATATATATATATATATATATATATATATATATATATATATATATATATATATATATATATATATATATATATATATATATATATATATATATATATATATATATATATATATATATATATATATATATATATATATATATATATATATATATATATATATATAAATATATATATATATATATATATATATATATATATATATATATATATATATATATATATATATATATATATATATATATATATATATATATATATATATATATATATATATATATATATATATATATATATATATATATATATATATATATATATATATATATGTATATATATTTATATATCTATATATATATATATATATAAATGTCAAAATTTTGTTGGTATATATATATATATATATATATATATATATATATATATATATATATATATATATATATATATTTTTTTTTTTTTTTATTTTTTTTTTTTTGTTTTGGTGGTTGGCATCCCAAGTAACATTGCCAAAACCATCCAGCTTTATTAACTTTTATTTAAGTTTCATGAAAACCACTAGAAATCAATTCGGCTTTATTATGGCAGCAAGAGATACCAATAGGTTTCAAATTTTAGTCAGGTTTATAAGAACCTACACAGCTTCTTAACAACGATCTTAAAACCTTGACTTCTAAAATTCCTCTTACTCCTATCAAAGGTTTTATTTTGACTTTATGAACTCATAAAATGCTGTTTTGAAATGCCGTTTTAGGACTCATTCATATTATCTTATTATGTTCAGTTGAAAAAGCATTTTAAAACCATTTTGCCTCCAGTAAATGCATTAAACGGCTAACTGGCATTGAGGAAAGCTACCAAGCGACCAGATAGTTTTATAGTAGCCATTGCTAAGATAAATTGGCTTTTTGGCAAAACTGTGATTTCTTGCAATCGCCATATTGAAAAATATGAAATAATTGAAATGTGGAAAAATAAATAAACCAAATTTTAAATGTAATACAATTGAACTGTAGATCTGAGACAAACTTCGGTATTCGTTTAGATAACCTTATTGAATTCCATCAATTTTCAGGAGTTTCATGATTAATTTACGGAATATATTTCTTTCAATTTTGTTTTTGTTGTTTTTAACTCGCATAATTTCCAAGGCGTATTAATTTTCAGCTCCTATCGTGCCAATATTCACCATAAAATTAAATGCGCATATGATTTGGAGCATGATACGCTATAAAATACTCATTTTGTTTTATACATTTTGCTATCAATCATAATTTCCCGCAACAGTAGAACTTTTTTCTGAGACATTATTTACTGTTGAATGAATCAGAAGAGCAACAAAGCAAAACAACAAAAATCAACCACGATATCACCGTGAAGTTTGACAGCTGTGGCCATTCAGCCCTATGCTGGTTTTGATGGCGGCCAATAGGTTTTATGATGGTTCTCAAGTGGTCATAACATCTTTCATTAGAACATTTTCAAAATCGTTATGGTCTTAGAAAGGTTTTATTTATTTGTTTTCACAACCGTCTATAGAGTGGGCCACTTTGTACATATTTCGGCTTTAAAGATGCATAGAGGAGGTGTTGGTGGACAAAACAGTTTTGAATGTAGTGTCATCAACAAAGCCGGGAGGAGTGCTATACGGCTGGAATAGAACTGAAATTGTTACTTGGGATGTTTCATATTTGAAGAATGTCTTTAAAATCTTTATGAAACTTGCAATGCTGTTGTTGATAAAGGGTGTCAAAAAACCCCTCTGACACCCCCTTTTTAACATCTGTATTTTGAAGGGACACCGGGGTTTAGAAAATATATAACGTTTTGAATTGTTCGTCAAGATTTATGCACCCGACCTAAATACCATCTACCAAATCTAGGCGCAGTGGTGTTGACTAGTGCCATTGTCTTTGCTGTAGGAAAGCTATTTTGGTGGATGTGTTGAAAAAATTAGCGAAAAACCTAACTTTTTTTTAGCAATCTGAGCTGACAGGCGGACAGCTGCGGTGGTTTGGGAAAGATTGAAGTTTTTACTGCGTCATGCTCGCATTCACGTCCCTTGGCTGGGATTCGGATAGCATAGAAAGTTTTACTTTTGAAAGCGGAAGTTTGTTTTTGTTGTAAGTGCTTTGTTTTCGGGAGGTTGTTGAAGGTTTTGAATTTTATCCCGACGTGTACCGAGAAAATAGTGCTAGACAGGCGATATTCTCAAATAATAAAAGACATAGTAGCAAACATTTACCAACAGTGCAATATAATTATTCAATTTTCTGTTTGAGTGCTTCATGCAAACTGTATTGTAAATATAGTTTGGATACGGTACCACTTGAATAGTCACTTACTTTCACAAGGCTATGGCGCATACGAAGGCTGAATAATTTCATTCACACAAATGGATAAAGAATTTTCTGGTCAAAGTAGAAATCTCCTTTTGTTCTGTTGAAACAAATAAACATTGAATTAGTTTTTAGTTTTTTTTGCCAAGCACGATAATATGCCTACTTTGTTGCATAGATTCCGAGCACATCCGTTGGGTTGAATAAGCACATCCCCAACTTGAAAGCAACGTATGACGAACACTTTTTCCCTTTGTACGCCAAGGTAGGATTCAGAGAAAGTGTAAACAACTGATGAGCATGCGAATGACTGCAGGGCAGTGGTACTGAAAGATAATTTCATTCATTGCCTAATTCATTGCAAATTTAATTTTTACTTACGTATTGCATCGGAATAGGTCAACAGCGGCTGCGGGTAGTAGCCTCCATTGGGGAAAAAGTTTTGTTGTCCTATCGAGAACCCAATACCCAGCAGATCTCGTGTGGTGTAAACAACTTGCACGTATGCCGCGTCCGTAGATGCAATCCGATTTTGAGTGCCCACATCAACCGGCATAGTAAACAGTGGTCCAGCAGCGTCCAAACCGTACAATTCCTTAACCTGTCCGTTGAATTTCTTACATGCCAAAGATGACACGTGTGCACCCAGACTATGCCCGATGAGGGTCATTTTTGAGGGAGGAATTCCATTTCCTTGCAAATATTTCATAAATACTCCCAGATAGTTTCCAGTAAGTGGTACGTTCCGTTTGGCCGCAATTCCGTAACCGTATCTCGCCAACGTTGACCAGTCGACGGCACAAACATTGCTATCCACGTACAACGAGTAGTTGCCGGCCATCTCCTGGACCCAAGAAACGTTTGCCTCGCTTAGCCAGCCATGGGTGATGATGGCAATCGGTTTTGACAGATCCAGCTTCCTGTTAATGTTATTATCGTTGACGAAAGTTTGCTGGAGCTTCGAATAGCCTCGTTTGCCGCACCAAAACGTTACTTCCAGATCAATGGTTCGATTGTGGAAAACATCTTCAAGAACAGTTCCAACGGTATCGGCAACAGAAGTGGAAATGCTGTTCAAAAAATCTGCGACCACCGTTTCCGTTGCAAAGGATGAAAAGTCCAAAGTGAGTCCGATGGCGGTATTTACCGAGCAGATGACACCCAGCAGGTAAACGATTCGTGGGATCATTGTTCTGCCGTAAACTGATCGATCGAAGCGATCCTATTTCAATATATACCAGAATCGATACCATAGGGTTCTTGCATCTGTGTACATAACTGGGAAATGCAGAGTGGGTATAGCCTTCATACGTGGACGATAAATGTTGCTATTTTAGCTATTACAATGCTTATGTTTGTTGAAGAAATGTCAAGTATTTTCAGTTTCGCGACAAAACTCCAGACGTATAGCAGCTGGATGGAATCAAATGTTCTGAGTTGCCCATTTTGGAACAATGCTTTCATTTTAATGTTTTGTGTTTGCTTATATCCCAAGCAGTAATGTTATTTCCCGACCAGAAGGAAACAACAAAATTATATCAAGTGTTGTTATGCAGTTACGCTGTTTTTTTAACAGAGGTTGTTAGAATTTAGATCGCGGATGTAGTTAAAATAACAGAAATTGTAACAAAAAATCCTCCAGAGGTAACAAAATAATAGCAAACTATGATATAGACATAACATAAACAAAACAAACTTTGTAACAGTTTTGTTACGATGCAGCAAAATTATATCAACTGTTGTTAAAATTAATCTATTTCTTCACGCAGATTTTACCTCCCAGGGTATTATATCTTAATTTGTTATAAGTATGCTATACAATCATTCAGATGAAAAAGACTTTAACAAATTTATATCATAATCAGTTAGTCGTAACAAGGTTTGTTATAATCTTGATATTTTTATGTTATGCCCTTCTGATCGGGTTTCTTCACGCAGATTTACCCCCAGGGATATATTATTTGTTATAAGTATGCTATACAATCATTCAGATGAAAAAGACTTTAACAAATTTATATCATAATCAGTTAGTCGTAACAAGGTTTGTTATAATCTTGATATTTTTATGTTATGCCCTTCTGATCGGGTTGCTTAGAGTACATATATGAGGGTGCTTAAAAAATACCGATTCAGCTCCATCCATCCCTTACCTTACCTTACCAATCAGACTAAGGCCGGTGCTCCATCCATCCCATCCCATCGATTATACATTCTTTTCTGATCATCATCATATACTTCATTAGGCCAAAACAATATGAATCCGCATTTTTTTAACTTACCTGGTGATAGAGTTTTTAAGTGCTCTATATCATAAGTACCGTCATTTGAGGGGAAAATAATCAATGGGGTAAAGTTAATCAAATAGGCAGTTAGTCAAAAGTGCCTCAATCTTTTATTTAAACGTTGGTTTATCAGGCCAACCATATTATCTGTTCAAGGAATGATACTTTTAAGATTACTCTGATACATTAGGCATGAGATGGCTGCTACTCCGATATTGCCAGATCACCTGTAATTAAACAGAGAACCAACAGAGGATGTTAGGGATTAACATGTATCTTCAATATCGAAGAACATGTAATCTCAATGTTATTATAGGCAATACTGGCGCTGGCCATGTCCGCATGCATGTCAAGTAGAGAATGGGTAGAAATGTGTACTCGCTTTGGAGGAAATATCAGAGTCCACTGCACTTTCACAAGAAACAACGGTGTGCTGAATTTAACTGACTTCAGCAGCGAATATGATATTTCACAATGTTCTTGGTTTATTCTCTGTACAGAGATGTTCAATAAAATTATTAAAATTTTGGCACTGATTTCAACCAACAGTAAGGGTGCTGTTGGGGCCACTCACAAATGTGGGTGGTTTATCTCAGCTGAATACAAAAACAGGCTAAAACATCGACTTTGAGACCCGTTTCAAACCAACGGTAAGGATGTTGCTATGGCCACTCGCAAGAGCAGGTGGTTTATTTCAATGAAAACATGAATACTTTGAACTATCGAGCTTGAGGACTGATTTAAACCAACAGTAAGGATGCTGTTGGGGTCTCTCACAAGAGTGAGTGGTTTATTTCAATAGATTACAAAAAAAAAACGTCAAAATTCCAAGTTTGAGGACCGATTTATTACCTCTAAATAAAGATATTCACATACAATGCTATACTACTGATAAGTGGAGTGGAGAAATACAATCAAAATGGAAATGTAATGCTGAAATGCCGAAAAACAATTTAGTATAGCATAGCAGTTAATCCAACACTTACTTATGAGAGATGCAGCGAACTCCACGACCCCTTACACGTGTCACAGGAAAAGGCGTGTCAATTGGAAGAGGACCAATAGGGACACACGCGACAAGTGTTACGGTTGCTCAAAAATGTTCAAAAACGATCACACATGACGCGGAGTGCACCCGCATCAGGGATCTCCTGAAAAACTACATTCATAGAAACAAAGGCAACAAGAACAAACACTGAGTGATAACACATAACATCCAGCTGAAAAAAAATTTCAAGACTTAAAATACAGCAAAAAATAAGCAATGGACAAAGCGACGGCTGGAGCATCATATGATCAGGAAACCACTAAATACCTATCATAGAATGGGATACAATAGAGAACATATCTTGAGTACTTTTCCAAGCAGACGTATCTGATTTTGGAAACAAAGAGGGGAAGTAAGATTCAAACGTTAAATTCTTGAAACCCTTAGCACTTTCATGCAAACTAGGGCCACCAACACAAGGAACAACATTTTCCTAACATGATGGTGATGCTACTTTCCGTGAAGGTGCTATATAGGGTTTCTGCAGCCAAACGCTACTTGTATTAGTATTTGTATGTTTTTCATGCCGCTGAAGAAATATTGGAGGCAAACACAGTTCCGCAGAATCCACAGAATCCGTTCCTAAACATCGATTTCCATGGATGCCATCCAGAAGAGCAACGCTCAAAATATGCGATCGGGATTCCAACTGAAATTTTCCCCTCTCTATAAGAAGATAGTTCTGAAGAAAATCTCAGAGTGAATCGAAGCAGAGACACCTTCATCCAAACCAGATTGCTCATTTTCCGACCGGGTGAAAGTGTCACAGAACAACATGCACAGGAAGCTCTTAACAAGAAGAAGCTGTCCTTGACCAACGATGACCATCTGAAGTCGGGTAAAGTGGGCATACAGACAACGGAATCAAACATATGATAGATGATGTTCTTATGCCGATGTCAGGAGCAAAATCTAGGAAGCCCAAAAATAGTCGACGTGTCAAGGAACCACGCGCGAAGGAAGAGCTGGTGAACGACGAGAATATGAATACAGATGAAGGGAGACGAAACGATCAAAGAAGAAAAGGATGATTCTCGGATTCCGTCTGTGAAGAGAACGAACAATGCTCAAGGAAGAGAACCGACTCCAATTTGAGCTGCTAGTCTGAAGAAACGTGCGTTCCGCATCAGACACAGAAAATTTGAAGCTATGCATTCAACTCGAAATGCTTATTGTTAATTTTGTGAATCGCACAATTGTTGTTTTATTTTATATGAAACCGTTACTAAATTCAAAACATGACTGTTTATTACTTTTCCAAGCAAGAGACATTCGATTATTTTTCTTTCTATTATGTGTTTTTATAACTCTTATAACGTAACGTAAGGATGAGGAGAGGTCTGTCCAAATGGTACGATCCATAATTTAGTTGATGTTTCATAATAACATCTTGATAACATAACATTTACTTGCTTCAAACACAAGTTAACAACCTCCATTGCATAATATTACAAATATTTTTCAAAAAGAGCTAAATAATCGATTATCTGTATGGTAACATCCGTATTTGCGTTAGAAAAATTCACTGCCCTAGGCAAAATTGAACATCAAACGAATAAACACATCCCAAGGGTCTTGACACATTTTGAATCCCTAAAGTTTTCTCCGCCTAAGCGCTTAATCCTTACGAAAAAATAAGAACACCAGAGCGAAGGTCCTGCAGGAAACCGATAATGGCAATCCAGAGCACGAGTTACAACGAAAAACTAAATGAATCGACCCAACATTGCTAGACATTAGTTTGCAACCACCGGAAGCGGCAGGAAAAAAAAATCAGAACCCAAACAAAATGGCAAAGAATCAAAACAAATGAGGGTGCTTTGAACCGAACGGATCCCAACACCCCGTGGCAGAAGGATCGGTTAATGAATGAAATTAATTTTCACCCAGCCTCGCATGCCGAGGGCTAAGGTAATGAACAGTTTAGGATCCGAAGAAAAAGCAACTTTGTCAGCAAAATGCACAAACTTTTCACCATTATTTACCCTTGTTTGGTGTCATTATCGTGGAGGTGAGAGGAATGACACAGTCCTTATCTTAGATACAGGTTGTACAAATTTTTGTAACATGAATCCGGGATTCTCGCCAATGAAAAGGAGGGAGCTCTGTTGTGATTTGCGTCTTTAGGAATTTGAGTAGAGTAAGGATCGTAAATTTTTCGATAATTTCCATTTAAAGTTAAGGATGCCATGTGAAGGTAGCCATTATAAAATAAATCAGATTCAGGTCGGTTTTGAGCCCTCGTTATATGGTTGGCTCTAGCGTTTCTTTCCGGCAACCAGATTATCTTTGTTGTAACATTTGCATATAAAAAATGGACAGAAATTGACGATTTTTCATGGGTTTACTTTCACCCGCACGAAATGACTTATGCAGCATCAATCATAGTAGCCCATGAGTCAGCAGACATAATTTGACAGCTCTATCAGTCGAACTCTAACCGTGATGGCAAAAACAGTGAAGCAACTCCGTTCAGAAGTGTGCGCGTTCAAAGAACGGCACCCCGCCGCGTCGTAAAAGGACATCTTGTGGCACTTTGTGGACGCCGGATACGCCCGTTCCGGCATCTACAACATCTTGGCACTATTAGACAACAATCAGAGCATCGAAAGAAAGCCCGGTTCCGGACTGCCGACGACTCTGAGCGACAAGAAGCTCCAAAGGATGCTGAAGAGGAAGACCGAGGAAAAAGTGGCTACATCGCTGCATGCGCTTGGCCGGTTCAACCTAGGTTCGTAACAAGGTTTCCGTAGGTGAACCTGCGGAAGGATCATTACCGATTCTAACCCCCCGACAAGAGAGAGGCGAACAAGAGAGGGCCAGATCGAACGTGTGTCTGGGTGGGCCGCCGGCTAGTTCGGTGGCCCAGGCCATAAACCGAACACGTCTACCCAGTGTATGTTTTCCGAGGACTCTGCTACCGATACCACCAATGTGTGTGCCACACACCGTTTACCGGTGCGCCGGTGTTACTCGTATGGTGCCCGACAATGGCCTGTGACGAACGTACGAACCGCGCGTGTTTTCCCCCGGTGCAGTGCCAGTCCGCTATGATTGCCAACCCGACCCGTCTGTGTCGCAGCGTGCCTCCTCGGGCGCTGCCGCGGGATACACCCCGAACAAGTGTTTTACATCTGTTGCTTTTGAACGAAACGTACGAACAAACCCTAGGCAGGGGATCACTCGGCTCGTGGATCGATTAAGACCGCAGCTAAATGCGCGTCAGAATGTGAACTGCAGGACACATGAACACCGATAAGTTGAACTCATATTGCACATCGTACAACAGTACGATGAACACATTTTTGAGTGCCTATAAATGCCCATTCAACTATACGTGCGCGTGCGCGTTTCACTTCGGGTGGACGGGTGCACGAGCCTCCCGGTGGATCCGCCGGGCACGTATGCGTAGTGATGTTTTCCCAGCGCCCCCCCAGCGCGCCGGTAAAACATTGAAGATAGTCAGGGCGCGCCGCCGCTACCCACGGTTGGCGCGAGTTGATGAATACATCCCATCACCCATCATCGCTGAATGGTTGCCATTGTATTCCAACACACACACCCTATCAATCGATCAGTAGGCTTCAAATAATGTGTGACTACCCCCTAAATTTAAGCATATTAATAAGGGGAGGAAAAGAAACTAACAAAGATTCCCTGAGTAGCTGCGAGCGAAACGGGAAGAGCTCAGCACGTAGAGGTGATGCACTGTCTATATCTACCTGGTTCCGTGTACTGGAAATTTCGTCATCTGTCGCAGCCAGCGGTTACCAGTTCAAGTTCAACTAGAATGTGGCTTTTACTCCCAGAGAGGGTGATAGGCCCGTAGAACGGCGCTGGTGGTAGAAGATTTTTCCATGGAGTCGTGTTGCTTGATAGTGCAGCACAAAGTGGGAGATAAACTCCTTCTAAAGCTAAATATCACCACGAGACCGATAGCGAACAAGTACCGTGAGGGAAAGTTGAAAAGCACTCTGAATAGAGAGTCAAAAAGTACGTGAAACTGCCTAGGGCTCAAGCCCGTTGAACTCGATTATCCGAGCGGAGACATTCACCTGTGGCCGGGCTTTGCCGCCCATGCTGCAGGGCACTTGTCTCCCGCGCTACACGAGGACATTGCGATCCATTACGAAACAGCTTCTGCGTCGCAAGACGCAAGGTCACCCGACAGTTGCCCCTTGGTGCCGGTTGCTTGCCCCACCGTAGCGACGCTCAGTTCCGAAGGCCTGTGCCGCGAGCTGGGGCTTACTGCACGTGGTGTTTGCAGTCGGGCGCGTGATGGATTCCAGCGTACACCGTCGGCCTTCCCGCCAACGGGCCGGCGGACTGTCGATCGGCAATGATAAAATCGAGGTACCTCCGGGACCCGTCTTGAAACACGGACCAAGAAGTCTATCTTGCGCGCGAGCCAATGGTCGTCCCTCCGGAACATCAAAGGCGCAAAAACATAACTTGAGTTGTGCGGGATTACGGGTGCGGCTCTTCGCAGCGTCCCTCCATCCCCGGGTGTTGTATCCGGCATGTGGTGGTGGCTCCCTCGGGGGCCCTCCACCGTGCCACAACATACCGTGAGTGTGCAGTATGTGACCCGAAAGATGGTGAACTATGCCTGATCAGGTTGAAGTCAGGGGAAACCCTGATGGAGGACCGAAGCAGTTCTGACGTGCATATCGATTGTCAGAATTAGGCATAGGGGCGAAAGACCAATCGAACCATCTAGTAAGGAGTGTATCGAAAATAAGCTATCTACAAACTTTCTTTCAAATTATGTTTAAAACCGATATTTTATTCATACAAAAAATTGATCTTTTATTTTACGAGGTTAAACATAATGAAGACCGGATGAAATTTAAGTTATTCCTTCACGAATTTTCGAACTTTGGATCGAATGCTCTTCATCAAGTTCCGGACAAGTGTTGCATCGCATTTTTTGGACGCTTGAGCCCAAATTTTTTTGAACTCCTGCATGTTCCCAGCTGCCTTACCAGTCTTCTTGAAGACCCTCTTCACGATTGCCCAGTAACGTTCGATGGGTTGAAGCTGAGGGCAATTTGGTGGATTGATATTTTTCTCAACGAAATCTATACCCTTTTCCGCAAGCCAATTGAGAGTGGTTTTGGCATAGTGAGCCGACGCTAAATACGGCCAAAACAGTGGAAGTGTACTATGTTTCTTATATAAAGGCAACAATCTCTTCTGGAGACACTCAGATCGATAGATTTCCGCATTTATAGTTCCAGTAGTGTAAAAAATGGTTGACTTCAAACCACAGGAACATATTGCTTGCCATACCAGTACCTTTCGACCGAATTTCTCCACTTGAATCGACCTGTCCGCATCGCTCACATCCTCCTCAACGATGGCAGTGAAGTATTGTGGACCTGGAAGGGTTTTTGAGTCCTCCTTTACATAGGTCCATCAAAACGCATGCATCCGGACGCAGCAAAAGACGCCAATACAATTTCCGGGCCCTTGTTGCTACTCGCTTCTTCTGTTCTGCACTTTGTTTCGAGATTTTCTGCTTCTTGTAGGTCTTCAGGTGGTTTCGCCTCTTGATACGCTGGATCATTCCGACACTCGTTCCTGCTTTTTTTTGCCAAATCACGTATTGACATTGATTTGTTCTTCATGATTAGAGATACCACTTTATGCTCCAGTTTCGGGTTGGAAGAACCGGGTTTTCTGCCTCTTCCTGGTAGCTCATCCAAAGAATAGTGTTCCCCAAACTTATTAATGATGGTTTTAACACTCGCATGATGAATTCCAAACCGCTTTGCCAATTTTCGCATAGTTATACCCTTCTCACTTAGCCATGTGTCCAGAACCTTAATTTTCACTTCCTTTTCAATACGCGACATTTTGAAAACGCAGAATTTGAACCGCACAAACAAGTAAACAGAAGAAAGCTGACAGTCAAACGCACAGCATGCAGTGTTCAGAGCATAAAAAACCATCACAAATACATGCGTATAACGCAAATGTATGTGGATAGCTTATATTCGATACACTCTTTAGCTGGTTCCCTCCGAAGTTTCCCTCAGGATTGCTGGAGCACGCAACGTTTCGAACTCTATTCTTATCTGGTAAAGCGAATGATTAGAGGCCTTAGGTTCGAAATGATCTTAACCTATTCTCAAACTATAAATGGGTACGTACCATATCATTCTTGCATGATGTTATTGCAACGTTGACGCGGCCACCCCCTGTCAGGGCGCGCCATCCAAACTACAGCGGCATAGAAGATATCTGTGTGCTTAGTGGGCCAAGTTTTGGTAAGCAGAACTGGTGCTGTGGGATGAACCAAACGTAATGTTACGCCATGAAAGGTGTTGATTGCTACAGACAGCAGGACGGTGGACATGGAAGTCGTCATCCGCTAAGGAGTGTGTAACAACTCACCTGCCGAAGCAATTAGCCCTTAAAATGGATGGCGCTTAAGTCGTTTGCCTATACATTACCACTGGCGTACAAGTGGTGCAGCGCGACCGCACGACTGCACTTTGAGACGCCAGCGAGTAGGAGGGTCTGGTGGTGTGCGTTGAAGTGCCTGGCGTCGATTCCAAGATAGCCAAGATGGCCGTAGCAGAATTCAAGCGTCGGCCTAATATGTAGATCCGGGAAGAGCAATGAAACGGTTTGGACTACCTGCCTACATATTTGAAAGTTCCCTATAGAAATGAGTTGCAAAATATCACTGCTAAAATCCGTGCCCGGAAGCTCTACACGCATTTACTCACCAATCCGTATGGCATCGTGATGTGCGACGAAACCTACGATAAGGCTACCCGAACAGGGGTATTTCGTCACCAAGTCCAAATTATAAGGTTCCAAAAGATTTTCGTATGAAGAAAATGTAAAATTTTGCCATGAAATCTGGCAGGCGGTTTGAGGATGCGGCAAAATTAACGCTCACTTTCACATAATCACTTTGGAAACTAGGGGAATGTGCTCTAATGTGGGTCTATGGATCTAGGATTCGGCCTATGCTTAAAACTCGAGGTAAATATGTTTTCAACTTTTTTATCCTTAAAATCATAAACATATAGTAAAATTGCCTCGTTGACATATCAATATGGGAAAAATTAAAGGGCAGGCAAATTCTATCGATAGGCCGAATTCTAGATCACCCAAAAAATCGGTGGGAATAGAGTGTAAGAATGGGAGATTTCGCTGGTTCTAAAGTTGCATAGACCTACATTAAAGCACTTTCCCCTATAAATGGTGATATATATTGCAAAAGTATCTTCAAAACCAGTTCTGTCAGTATGATAGGAACATATTGGAGTGGTACGAGGTCAATAATGTGCATGTTGAGCAAAAAACTCACAGGATTGAAAAAAATCGGTGTATCAGGAAGACAGCATTTCCTCGAAGTCCTCCAAACATAAATGATGCGGCGATCGATTACTGCGCAGCTGTAAAGATCGACGACAAAAATGCATTCAATTATGCAAGCTGGACATCTATCACCGAAGCGCTACAAAGAATTAAGAGTCCTTGAACACCTATGCAGTATCCTTAAAAGTTATTTCTAGAACCGTGTGATGGTCTTCGAGACAGACATGCGACAATGATCGATAAGGATCTGGACAGGATTTTCACAAGGCTCCATATGAAGTTCAATCCTCCGGTACGGAAGGTAGAATGACGTGCTGACACTTCAACTGCCCAAAAGTGTTGATATTGCGAGATTTGCGTCTTAACTGTTTTGGAATGACACTATAAGAGGAAGAAATGTTGGTGACGAAGGCTGTCTATTAACAACTAGATACAAAACGGAAAATTGCAGATAGCCCCCCACAAAACTGAAGTGCTGTTAGTCAGTACCTGTAAAGCAGTGCATCCATAGCGGTTGCCAAAAATACCTGGGAGTAATGATCGTTGACCGGCTGAACTTCAACAGTCATGTTGACCATTTCTATAAAAAGCTGGCGAAGCAAATCAATTGTTAACCGTTTTTCGTAAATTCTGAGGTACGGAGATCTTGCCTGGGTTGCGGCGCTTGAAACAAAACCGAACCAAGCGAAACTCAACAGTACTTTCGGAATCACAGTAAAGCGTGTCGCGAGAATGTACAAAAAAAATGTAGTTAGAAGTTGTATGCGTGATTGTCAGATTAATTTCTAGCGGATACTGAGTGCTTGAAAAGAAATCAAAGGAAAACAAAATGTGGTGAGAGTGGAGTTGATCGCCAGGCGGCAGCAGAAGAACTATGCCGTCAAACAAAGCTATTAAAAGAAAGTACTGAGATGAGGAGAACTTCATGAGCTCAGCCTCCCCCAAATTAAAAGGAAATAGTCGTTCTAAAGAGGGCGGTTAAGTTGGCAAAAAGCTCATTTTTGAAAGTCGGGTGGGTCTGGGTCCTTCTAACCGCACTACCAACTTTTGGTCTGATAACAGATTTTTTCCTTGTATGAAAAAATCTCCAAGGATAACCCCTTTTATATTTGCTTTACGTTAGAAAAGTTAGATTCCTGTAGATGTGAATGTAGATGTGACTCGATACACAATTATTGGATATTGGATCCTAACGTTGTTTACATACCACAAATATGAAAGCGTTTACCCTATAAGTGTTTGATCTAGTGTTACTCGACATGATGGTTGCTAGCGTGCTGATGGCCTTCACCGACTTTAAGTCAACGTGTTGTTAAGGTCTGGTGCTAGTCGTGATGATCGTTACTTCTTGTTACTTCAGAGCGCACTTCGAGGCTATGGCATGCTTCCCGACTTTGTTTTCTGCTTTACAGTTACAGACCACCAGCACTTCAGCTTAGCGGTGGCCTAACTGTAGATTTGTTCCTTGCATCCATGTACCTCTAGCGTCTCGCTTGTTACAGTTAAGAAGACGTTACCGGCAATCCCCACAATCTCGGAAACTGTGTACAGTTTTCAGCACACCGTGGTACTTACCTCCCACCACGAGTTCAGATCGACGGTGATGAAATCGTGGCCGTAGTCGAATAACGACACCAGCAGAGAGATACAAAGGTACATTACGCTGGTAATCGTGCCTTCTTTGGACTCAAAATAACAAAAAGTTCAAACAAAGGGAGTCACTAAAATTTAGCAAATCTAGTTGGGATTCGCGAGTAGACAAATAAACACCATCGATTTGAATCGGATGTAGGTTGTTGATTTGTTGACGTATCAATCTCAACCAGATTTACTCAAATTTGTGTGACTTGGAGTTCATGTTTATCGTAGATATCCTCTTCGTAAACCTTATAAGGATAAATTCTTTCAAGTGTTTTATGGGTGCGATTTTTTATAAAAGCCAACCACTTCATTTACTCTGCTAATAAAGTGGATTTGTCTTCTATACCATGCAGAAGCGTGTAACCGAATAGTTGGATGAGGAGAATATGATTAAGAGAAAGTATCAGTTAGCTGAAGGAACCGAGTGCGATTGAGCGCGCATAGGCAAAACTGTAATAATCGATGGAGAAGAGCTCGAGGTGGTGAATGATTATGTATGTACCTCGAATCATTGGTGACGTCGGACAAGAGCTGAAGCTTAGCCAATCGGAGTTACATTATAGTCGGAAGTGGTGCTTACTATGGGATCCCAAATAGACTGAGTTCTGGTGAATTATACTTCCGTACATGTCGTAAAAATACCAGGCAACAATCCCACAAACATGCTGTTTGCCTCGAATCCTGCCGAAACAAGACGCAAAGGTGTACAGCGAGTTAGCTGGTTTGACCTAGTGGAACAAGATCTTGGAAGCGTGGGACACTCAAGGAACTGGAAGCAAGCAACCCTTAACCGAGTTTCTTGCCGGAAAAAAGTGACGCAGGTGGGGTTCTAATGGAAAAACCAACAGAAGCGAGTATAGGTCTAAGCAATGCTGGTGGTTATCCTGAATAAGACAACAGGTCTAACTATTGTACCTCAATCAGTTGCATTTGCCCTATTTAATCGTTTGTTTCAGTGCGGTCTTCTCTGTTCATCTCTATATTTAATTTGGAACATCGCTTTTAAGTCATTTTCAACCTGAGGGACATGCCCATCGTGATAAAATATTAAAGGATTTGAAATTTTCCTGACACTAGACAGAATTTTTATTTCCAAATGCCTTCGTAAGCTGTTTTGGTCCCCTGGAGCATTTCGATTGTCACTCAAATATCCTCTGAAGAATTCACTTTAATATACTAAGGTCTTTTTTACACGATTTTTTTACGCGGTTTGTTTTCGGTGATAACGCCAAAACGGATCAACTTATCGACCTAATTCGAATCAAATTTTTCGTTTTGGGCAAATAGTGATAATATGGCAGTTTTTCAAAAAACTCACAATTTTTTATGTAAATACTCAAAATTTCAAAAACTGTATCTTAACTAATGCATGAAAAGTTGACGCATGTAAACAAAATCGAAGCAATTAAAAATGCTTATGCATGTAAATTGATCAATTCTATTTAGTCTTTTTTACGCGGTTTCATAGTGAAAGTGTTACGTATCTCCCGTATAAAAAAAAGACCTTAGAGTAACCTCTTTCATCGAACATCTATCTCAGCTTTGAACGTTCACCTCTTTTAACGTCCGGCAAATTTATTCACCCCGTGCAGATCGGGGATGAAAAATGAACCTCGTTTGGGAAAATTTCCATTGTATAATTAATCAGAGAACGTATACTCAGTTCCCGGGTTAATGGCAAAACAGAGCGTACTCTCGTCAGAAAACACCGGAAACAATCTAGCTGGTCCTTTACCATACACCGCATCGCAGATCGTACACCTGGCTGGAGTGGCAACAGCTGCATATTGGTATGATGTGGTGTGCTCGGGTGGGTAATAATTTATAGTGCTCATTAACTATTTCACCAGATTTCGCAGTTGCTACCACTGGCCTATCAGACCGAACAGCAAGATTGGTAGATTGGCGGACATCATCCACTTATCTGCACCAGTTGATTTGCATGGTCGTTTTATCTTCGTGTAAACAATGCTTCCTTCTCGTCCGATATGGTACTTTCGAAAGGAGTAGGCATGGGTTGTTTGATTCCGACTATTTTCCATACGTAATACGACTTCTGCAGGTGGTGGGCATCAAGGGATAATGGAAAATATGATTGTATTAGCTTGCTAGGTAAGGAAAACATAAAGAGAGACATTTCTTGAATAAATTATTACGCTAATGAGGTGATGATGTGTATGATGTAGTGTAGGGAGGTGAATCGACTTATAAATCGTTATATGTTCGCCTTACCGAGAAGATTGCTCCTCTGTTCTCCGTTTGGCCGATTGTTTGGAAATGTGTGTGAGTGTGTGCGTGTGACTTTATTTTATCTAACATCCACTCGCCAGCAGTGATATTATAGAAGAAATCTGTTCCAACAATCTTCGAAGTGAAAGCAGCTTTAATCCGGGAGCTACAAAGTGATAGCTCAATTGCAGATCCGGCAACCCATTTCAGAATGTCTGGTAAATATAACCGTTCTCATATGGGTATGAAAACAAACTTCTAGGCTCAAAAAATATCAGACCTGGCACTATTATATTGAATACATGTAAACAGGAGGGTTAATTGGTTAAGTCTCACTATATTTCGCTGATTCACTCGAGGAAACACATGGTTATGGCTTGCGTTCTATTGGTATTTCCGCCAGTTAATTGCACTAAAGGAGAAAAAGAAAAAAAAAAAACTGGTAGTTTCTCGAGTATTTTTTCAAACAGACGTATCTGATTTTGTAAACAAAGAGAGGAAGTAAGATTCAAACGGTAAATTCTTGAAACCCTTTGCACTTTTATGCAAACTAGGGCCACCAACACAAGGAATAACATTTTGGTGATGCTACTTTCCGTGAGGGTGCTGAGAGTTTTGAGATATTGACGTTTGAATCTTACTTCTCCTCTTTGTTTAAAAAATCAGATACGTATGTTTGAAAAGGCACTCGAGATTTGTTGGTATGGTTTAAGATTCCTTGCTAAGTATCTGTCTAGGTGGCTGATCGGAAACCAGATCACTGCACACTAGATCCAACGGTGACATTTTTCAGCTTTTTCTTGCTACGTGGCCTTGAGCACTGGGACGCACAGTGCGTTGCGCCATATAAAAAAATAATGTTTCATATATATTTATTCGGGTAAACTTAGTAATTTATAGACATATATAGATGATTTATATTGTTTATATTGCTTGTAAAGTGTATCAATTTTGATTTCAGTTTACAGAAATCGGCATCTGGATTTCCTAAAAAAATAATCCAAAGAAAAACGAAAATAGAAATTTCTCGAAATTTCAAACAGTCGTATCTGATTTTGTAAACAAAGAGGGGAAGTAAGATTCAAACGTTAAATTCTTGAAACCCTAAGCACTTTCATGTAAACTAGGGCCACCAACATAAGAAATAACACTTCCCTAACATGATGGTGATGCTACTTTCCGTGAGGGTGAGTTTTGAGAAAATGGCTGCAATTTTACAAGATTTTTGATGTGTTGTAGGTAAAGGTTAATCACTGTTAAACCAGCAGATATTTGAAAAGTAGGTTGCGTTTCTTTAATAAACATCTTAAGAATATTATTCTTAACAAAAAAAAAACAAAAAGAAAAATGAATTTTAACTTGAAAAGTGGATTGCTTGTGACTGACAAAAAGTATGATGGTTGGTTGCAGTCACCAGTTGTGTTTCCTCTCTATAATGATAATAATTCCAGTAAAATTCCACCTCGTGGACGTCCCTAGAAAGAAGTTGTCAGTTGTTCAACTAAAACCCAAAAAATAAGTGGAATCCCATATCAGCGGATTAGTCTCATTGGAAACATCAGTATTGGTATTGACTTTCACGTAAGCTTTGAGTTTTTTTTTCACAATGCTCGATGGAAAAGCATACAGCACGTTGTCAACCGAAAAAACAGCAGTCAAATATTGCATATGTGGTAATGTTTTTTAATGATGAGCACGATCAAGCGCACACTCTTTTGCCAGTCAAGGTGGCAAATGCCCTTCCACAGTTATTAATTAAGAGTTTTCGATGCCAAGTACCATTTTTGCATTAGTATGATTGTGTGGCAAGTACAATCATACGCTATGCCCAGGGAGTCGAGAAATTTTCCTTTACGAAAAATTCCTAGACCAGACCGGGAATCAAACCCAGCCACCTCCAGCATGATGTTGCTTTGCTGCTGCGCCTTCACAGACTGAGCTAAGGGAGGATACTGAAAAACATCTTTTCGGTGAATCGCGACATCGTGATAAATAGATAACGAAACCTACATGATGCTGGACGGCAACGAGAGGCAAGGGACGTCCCGCACCAAGGAGCGTACGCATCCAATATTCCTTCCACGCCAAGTTCCCGAAGACGGTTTTTCTGTGGCTGACGATCAGCGGGAAGGGAATGGCCGGAGTCGCGGTGAATGGGGTGTATACAGTACGAAGTGCATTCAGGAAGTTTCCACTTTCATCAAGAAGTATCACGCGAAGAAGGATTGGCCAGACAGAATAGCTCGAATTGATTTCCCCGTAATTAATCTGTCATTGGAAGTTTAACTTGCATAATACTTTTGTGGAGATTCCGTCATCATTCGTTGGATATTTTTTAATAATTCGTATCCAAAGTAATTGGAATTACGGTCAAACAGACTTAGCTCCCGTACGAAGTGCATCCTGTACAAAACGCTAATAAGACCGGTTGTTCTCTACGCAACTAACCGGCGAACCCAGTATTCATAAGGTGGCAAAAGCTGGAAGGATACGCTGGGCAGGACATGTTGCGAGAATGCCGGGCAACTATCCTGCAAAAATGGTGTTCGACGGGAATCCGGTTGGTACAAGACGACGTGGGGCGCAACGAGCAAGATGGTCAGACCAGGTGGAGCAAGCCCTAGGGAGCACAAGGTGCCCAAGGGATTGGAGAGGAGCAGCCACGAATCGGGAATTATGGAGGGATATTGTGTATCAGGCTATGTTATAGTACTGTGACGTTATGCCATGTAAATAAATAATTCGTATCCAAAGTAATTTTATCCATAAATAAAACGTTGATATTGATATGTCGGTTCATAATATTTATTCTTGTGTGCAATGTGATTTCTCATCTTATGAAATATTATGTTATGATGATTTGTTGCGAGGCTATCTATCATAATGAATGAGGTATTTGTCGTGAACGGAGGTCTTGCTCGCCATATTGGAGGGCTTCTTATCCGTCAGAATAAACTACGCCGTATGCTGACTCACTACAATTAGAGAAACTCTCGCGTGGGAACTAGGAGGCGGAGATAACCTTTCCATAAATGTCGAATCACAAACATTTATTATTCTTTTGTACGTTGCAATGATCCTAAAAAACCAAAAATAATCATTTATAGTAAGATTTTGACATTAGGAATATACAGGGTGTCCGAATATTATCCGTACAACAAGATGGTGTTTAAACTATCTCTTATTGTTGGATTAAAAAATCAATATGTATTGTTTGTTATAGTAATATGTTTGCAAATCACAAGTTTTATTTGTTCATTACAAAATGGCAGCCTCGTTCTGAGATGCACGCCTTCAAACGTTTCGGGAAGTTATCCACGATGGCCGCGAGTTCTAAAACAGATATGTTTGTTCCCAAATCTTTAAAAGAGACGATTTTAGATGTTCTAGTAATTCTAGTAATTCTAGTAATATGTGGTGTACTGCAGGTTCTTGACTCCAAGATGACTGATCGAAGTGTGCCTTGTTCGATGATGGCAGCAAATATGTTTTCTCCCGTCAAAGCTTCAAATTTACTTCCGATTTTTCGTGTTTTGAGTTGTTTATAACATTTCGGTAGCCGAGTACTCAAAGTGTTGATTAGTCAAATCGTTACCCCCTCGGGTAAATGAGAAGTTCGAAAAAATGATCCGGATCGTAGGCGGATGTCAGGCGAGCTGAAATTGGTGATCGATACGCAACAGAAGTTTTTTGACCGGGGGAGAAATAGTGTGTGTGTAGCTTCCGGGAGCAGTTCGCAGGACGAATTGGGTGAGGCATTTCCATTTTAAGATGTTTTATTTTCAGATGTGATGGCTCTTTAACTATGAACCGTACAAAGCTAGGGCATGAATTAATTAATACTAGAGCGCCATACGACGATGGGCATTCTCAGACATTCTTCTCTTTTCAGAGAGCGAATAATGGCGCTATAACCATAAGCCGTATAGGGCTAGGACTAAAGTTAATGCTTAAGTCTCAACCGTTTGAAAGAATTGGAGCATCACATAACGTTCTTAGACTAGATGTTCCCAACGATCATTACTAAATTAATATTTGTCTGTACACCAAACAGGGCAGTCTATTTAACTATTCCCTCCGACTATTCATTTCCCGTTTCCTTTGATATCTACTGAAGACGTGTTTTCTCAAGGTAGATACCAAATTCTTTCTATCTCCAACGGTTGCATGGACGTGGCCAGGTGAGCGATCGAGTAGTGTCTTCGTGAAGATTATTGTGTGACGAAACTGGTTTCATTTCATGGTGATATGCAATGTCTGCAACGAATTATTCCTCATCGTAGCTCCATCCACGAGGTGTGCAAACGTCAATGCTAATGCTAATGCTAATGCTAATACTGCAGGTTCTTGACTCTAAGATGGACTATACTGAATAGTCTATCGGATTCAAATCCGGTGAAGGCTATTCATATTTCGTTAAAAAGCTTGGGAAAATGCGTTCGCAAAGACTATTAGTCTATTTTGCTCCATGAGCCGGTGCCTAGTCTTGTTGAAAAATCCATTCATTTTTGCCAAAATGCTGCGATGCCCAAGAAGCTACTGTGTCAGTAAGTAGCTTCTGATAAACCGCTTGATTCACTTTCACCCCCTTGTCGATGAAGATCAAACGGGTTTTGCTGGAATGAGTTATTCCAGCCGAAATAATGACAGAAGAGGGATGATGACTCCTTGAAATACTTCCACGATTTTTGGAATCAGCAGGAAGCAACTGCCGATCATTTTGGTGGTTGTGATGCTGCTCGATTGTGAAAACTTTTTCATCGGTGAACAGCACTGACCGATAGCGGCCCTCGGATAAGCGGTTCAGGAGAACCTTAGCTTTTCTCAACCGGTTTACCTTCATGGTGTCATTCAAGTAGTGATTTTTGCACAGTTACATGACTGAAGCTTCAAATCGTCGTAAACTATGGCTTCAACGGAAGATTTTGAAATTTTCAGTGATTTCGCCAATTTTCGGATGGAAATCGAAGAATTTCGCTTGATACGTCGCTGGACAATATTGGTTGTAGGAGCTTTTTTTTGTAACAATTTAACAAAATTTTATTAAAAACATCATTCAATTCATCAACATCAAATCATTAAAATTAAATTATGAACTTTTAAAGATACTTTCAGATAACACTTCCGAAGGAAATCAATCACATCAAAACACATTCCTTGAAAACATTGACGATCCGCATACGGGTTTGAGTCTCTTTGTAAAATGAATGTTACAATTTTAATACAATTTAGGATTTATTAAATTTATAGCAAAGTTATAGACACCCTTCATCAGCTGCGTATAGGAAAGTAAATTATTTTAGATGGTTCCTAAAGAACCTAGAATAGATCCGATTCCTAAAATTCATTTGCAAACGAAGGGTGTTGGCGGTCTATGCAGAGTAGGATTTAAATAACATAGAAAACCTATTTCCAATTACTGCTAATTTGGACGGGATGCTAAACAAAAGGGACATCATCAAAGTTTTATTCTACCTCTCTATCGAAGATTTTTTTTTTCTCTTGGACTACCTTAGCGAGTTTTGAAGTGGTTTTGGGTGTTACTTTTGCTATGGCAAAGCCCGTCCGCCTACACTGCTACAAGTTGTGGTGTGTACAAAGTTCCTACTGTCAATATTCCTAACTAAACAGGAGCGAACCCATGGCTCCGTCATCGTCCCATAGGTTCCGGACCAGCGATGTGTACTGGGTTACGCTGCTGGCAAACCGCAAATTGGCACAAAGAGAATGAAAAATTAGCACTTAATCTTCCGGCTTGTCCCCGGTCGACGACGGTCTTGCTGCAGCATGGCTCAGTTTTCAGAGATGCTGTCAGCGCTAACAAGCAGAAGTTGGTTTTGGTCGTGGTGGTGGTTTTCAGGCTGCCGCTTGAATATGAGAACGGAAACGCGTTTGTTTCTCAGGATGAGTCATTGACGGATCCCTCGCAGTCAGTGAAAATAAACCGCATATGAGCATTCGTGTACATTGTACAGACTTCCCCTGGAAAGTGGGTGGTGTTGTCCACGGATTGCAATTTTTCGCTTGTCCTGCAAGTAATTGAATTGTTTGTTTGTGGTTAAGGCAACCAAGGACTTACAAAAAAAAACAAGTAATTTAGGTGTAAAATATACAAGAAATAAAGCGGGTGGATGAAATCGCTCGCTATCCTATTCGGGGGTTGTCTGTAGGTGTTCGTTAGGAGCAAAGCATGTGTTGTCTTTAACGTTGATGATGGTTCCGGTTCTGCTAAGGATCACTAATGCACTTAACTTTAGTTGGAACTGTATGAAATCATAATTTAGCATACAGGCAGAGATCGTCAACTGGCGTGAAATATGTAATCCTGCTTGCTGATTAAATATTAATATTTGCCATGGAGATTGAATCTGCAATGTAATCATTTCACTATACGCATAGGAGTAATGTTCTTCTATTAATTGCTATAAATATTTATTGTGAGTATGTTTTCTTGGCTCTTCCATTAGTTCAGTGAGTAGGCGCCATTAATTAAAATCCACGTTGAAGGCGAACAAAGATGTATTGAATATATTTGGCGTCAAAACGAAGAACAAACGTCATGAGGCGCACTTTAATCCTTAGACGAACTGAAGGTGGCTTGATTAGCTAAGCGACATTTGGTTCTTTCACGAATGACCGTTCCAATCAACAACGCCTAAGGATCAAGGGATTGTTGATCTGATAGAGACGTTCACGTGCTCGTTATGCTGCCAGATAACCCGATAAAGAATGTAATCCCCCCGACAACAACCTTGTTGGAATCCGGTATGCGTTCACATAGCTGCTAAATTGCTGTAGCGAGCGAGGAGTATAACACAGGATGCAAGTTTGACAGAAGGGTTTTCCCACAAGCGTAGATACATAAACTAGCTTGCTCAAAGCTACTGCATATATCTAGATTTATCGACCTGCGGCAAATTTTTGATCAATTTTGTAGTGCTCTAACTTCATGTAATATTATCCGATTTATTTTCGCTGAGAAGCAATCGACTGGAAAATTATTGTTGTTTTATATCTTGGTAACATAACTGGCCATGGCCCTCGGTTACCGGAGTTGTTACGGGTTTCCGGAGAGGCTATTTCACATGTTGAATTTGTGATGAGATTTTGTACAAGATGCCGTGGTCAAAATTTTTTTTTAGTAAACACACATAAAAAAAAAATGTTTCCCAAGTGAATGAAATGTCGATTACAAGAATCGGCTTTAAATTGACCGAGATATGGCCATTTCCGTGAAACAGGTTCTTATGTAGGGTCCAGGATGCGGTTAACTCTTTATTTTACTCAAAACATGCCATAGGACGGCTTTTTCTTCTTGGTTTTTCATTACAAATCTTATTATAAACTTAAAGTGGATCCTTGACCTTATTGGCCACTCATGGAACCAACGGAACGTCTCCGGGGGAACCTGTTGTAGGGACCAGTCAAGCATTTATCCCAAAACATGCCGTGTGGCAGCTCTATCTTCCTGATATTTCAAAAATATTATTTTGGCCACTCCCGGAACATTTTTGGGAGAACCTGTAGTAAATATCAATTACAATTTTATCACAAGATATGGACGATAAGATTCACTGGCTAGCCTGATCCACCTTCCTGGTAGCTCTGAGGATCAATTTATTTAGCTTTGGTTCGGATAAGCAAGCAATAATTCGATTAAGTATAGGGAAGAGTGCCACCACCATCAAGTGGAAGAACTCCGATTGGACCTTGGTCATATGCTGACAGGAAGGGGACTGCCTTTTCGAAGGGTGCAATCTATTTGAGCGTCTGTACTCCATGTCAGGATCGGCACAAAACAGCGTCTGTTCTCCATGTTAGGAGCAGCTGATCATCGTCCTCATGCCAACGTAGGACTCTAAACAGTGCTGTGCACGATGGTCCTCTGGCGAGACAGGGGGTTTGGGAAGGCCCAACAAGCCACCCTCAAAAATTAAAAGTTACAAATAATACAGAAGTTGATACGGACCGGAACAATAGACAAAGACCTAGGCGACAAAACAAGCACTACGATTAGAAACTTGGAACATGGAACTGTAAACCGCTTTGCTACCCAGGCTGCGATAGCATAATCTACGACAAGCTTCAACCACGCAATTTCGATGTCATTGCACTGCAGGAACATTGCTGGACAGGAAAGAAGGTACTGAAAAGCCGGTATCGAGTGGCTACTATTTACCAGAACCACAAACGGCTGGATTGGTGCAGCCATGGACCGAATATAATGGAGACAACTTATGTATACAGCAGAGGCGATCACGGCCTTGGTTTTATGGATAAGGCAAGTACTTTATTAAATTGAAGCTGAGATTCTCTCGTCGTTGTTTGCCCCAGAAAGAATCTACATGATAACCTGGGTGATATATTTCCAATTCGTTAATCAGGGGCTAATTAGTACGTGGTGCACTGGTATCAGCGAAATCCAAAGTCGTTTTTACGTCTAAAAATTCAAGCAGCTTTTTTTCCAAGTTTGAGATACGATGCTATTTTCGTTCACCTGTAATGCCATATGGAGCAAACATGGCAGGTTTGGATAGGCATCATTTAGATACCTTGGAAGAAGCTGAACGCCAACCACTCGGACCCCGCAAAGGATTTTCAGACAATTGAGAGGTGGTCAGTGTTATCCTTTTTTATGATCACATCACTTATCAAGGTGAATCCTGATCCATAGAACCCTACCCTACTAACACAGAAAAACCTTCTTTCTGTGACATTTGTGGGGATGCAGAGGTAAACACGGTCCCTAAACAGCAAAGGTCACACTAACTTTCCTTCCCTATTTCAAAGAAATTGAGTCACTGAAACGTGTACAGTGAGAATGGCCAAGCCTCTATTCAGTTGATTTTACTGATTTTGATCAATCAAAACCATTGATATGTGCAGTCAGCCAAGCTAAGCTAAGCTAAGCTCAAGCTAAGCTAAAAATTCAAGCAGTTTTTTATAAATAAAGGCTGGATAAAAGTAAACTGGTATGCCCCTCGCGCGCCACTAGCACGCCTCTGGTGTTGGGAATCGACAATCTTTGACAGTGGTTTGTTTACACTTCTATAGAGAACAACTGGTCAAATTAGGCGATCGCGGTCAGAAATTACGCAAATGGAACTTGAAAGGAAAAATAATATTGTGCACAAACACCCGGAAAATCCGGAGTGGTACGGTTCCAAGCTGGCCGAAAAAAAACAGTTTGTCGAGTGCTCAAAACCTACAAGAAAACCCTGAGCATGGAAAGGAATCTGCGGACCCACGAAAAAACTGGACTTTAGCCCTTTCCAATAAATCGTCGGTTGATTTTTATTGTCTCCAACACAGTACACAGTGTATTATAATGAGTCCAGTCGGACAAACGAGAATAACTCAAATTCTTTGTGGTGCAAGTTGGTAAGATCCTGAGCCAAAGAACAGTAGCGGAATGGCGGGAAATTCCTGATAAGGCCAACCTTGCTGATGAGGCGACAGAATGATGTGAAGGACTATGCTTTAACAGAGTGCTAGACTTTCGATACAATGAGTCGAAATGGACGCTTCGTCAACTGCCGGATCCGGACTCTTCACAAGAGCTACGCTCAGTTAAGGCACATCAATTTTGAGAAATTGTTTACGCGAAACCGTCCCGTAGTCCCTGACTGAGGACTATATACGTTTCTCTTAAAGGATTGCAGAAGAAAGTGTATTCCGTTGAGTGCAATCGTTAGCGCACCCGGATGAAGAAGCAATGATCAATATACAATATCGACATTCAAAGGTGGCTCCGAAGCTTGAAAACTCTAGCCTTCTTCGTAAGTTATCAGCAAGATTCAAATAACAAATCAAATCCTAGATTGGTATCGTCGTATGTATGGTCACGGTAAGAACAAAACCGTAGTTATCGATTATAGTGATTCATAGGAACCTTAGCCATGGCCGATAAAAAGATGAATATGCTCTTCATCGCTTTCCTTACCTTGGCTATCAGCTTCTCTTTCGTTTTGACCACGACATATTTGAAGTAGATCCTCCGATCGAGGTTCGGTCACAAATTTTCTAGCGGTCTCAGCTGGGGGGCTTAGGGATAGTTGGTACTCCGTACGACGAATATATTCAGCCAGTCCATTTCCTATAGTAATACCTTGGCGTAATGAGCAGGGGCCAGGTCCGTCCAAATCATATCCTACTTCTGGCAGGATCTTCGTATTGCATATCTCATCGTTCACCGCAAGCCCCGAAGGAAAGAACAGCGGCTTGGACATTCCCTTCTCGCTGATAGTCAGCCACAGAAAGACCATCTTCAGAAACATGATGTGAGAGATATATTTGACGCCAACACCTCCTTGGACTAGGGGGATTTGGGTGGCCAATAAGAACGAGACCAACTTTCTCCGATTCGTGATTTGTGTTCGTCTATCGGTAGTTGACTATTCAATGGAGAAAACCACAAAACATTAAATCACCAAGCCATACCAGCGTAAAAATTTGTATGTTGTGGTTTTTGGGGCTGGAGAAGGTTCTTATGATTGTTTGAGACCTCTTCTCTCTCTCTCGGGAAGGGAGGCTCTCATACAAATGAGACACAAATTTCTTCATAGCTCGTGAACTAATCAAACAAATCGAATCAAATTTGGCATGTGGGGGGTTTTGACGGCAACGATTGTATGGTGGTTTGAGAAACCACCCCCTTCTGGAAGGTAGGGCTCCCATACAAATGAAAGACAAATTTCTACCAAACATTAGAATTATCCAGGTTACTAAAACACAAAAGTTGTATTTCTCGGGTAAGAAGCATGTTCTGATAGAAGTTTGAAGATAGAAAAAAAAACTCATTCCGAAAAACCACCATAAACGTGCCAGTTCTATTAAAATTTCCTTCATTAAGTTGCAAGCATAGCAGCGCTCGCACCGGGTTCAGCTAAATATAAAGATTGGTGAATGCTGCTATTTCGCTTTCGATGGGCCACAATTCACGACTAGCTCAAACAAATGAGCGATCATCGGTCCTATAAATCCTGGATTTTCATGACTCATAAGGAAACTCCCTTGAATGGTTTATTATTCCTTTAAATTTCATCGTTATTGCAATACTATCATTTAAGCTGAATTTAGCAAAACCGAACAATAGTTGCTATGTTTATATTCAATGAACCTTTAACAAGCCGAAAGCAGCTACAGCTTTGAGCTTATGTCATGAACCTCAGATTGTTTTAAAATACAACAAAGGTTTAACATGTTTCTTAATCCCATGTTGAAAGTGGTACAAAGGTATTTTCACGGAATCCAGCGCAACATAAGGTTCGATGATGCTGCGCTGGAAGACATACATCGAATGCGAGCAAGATAAAGGCGTAATATATTCAATTTTGTGTTATCCTCAGGCAAGTCATGCGTGTTCGTAGCGCATCCATTTCTCCTTCATCTGCATGCACAATCACATTATCCGCTTCGCTGCGCTTCAGTAAATTTTGAAGTATTTTTCCAGACCCAATCATTTGGAATTACATTTATTAGCTTTGAATTGGCAGTATCAGATTTCCTAGTTGAATTATCGATTTAACGTAATAAAGTTGTCAATATCAGACGAAATTTAATTTGCAATGATTTCGTTGTATCGTAGCAGATCCCTTGAACAACGTTACCTTCCTCTTACTTTTAGAATTTTTATTTCTTTATTTATCAACGCTATCCACATGGGATAGAACCGTCGTGAAAATGATTTCTCTAAATTGGTAGTTTACACGTGGGTGAAAGGAATTCAATAAAACGACATCAACGATGATGTACACAGAACAAGGAGTGTCTGGAACAATAATATCATGACCAAAATCACGTGTGAGTAGTTGAAACACCATCAAACGAAACATGGTGGGATTGGAATCAAACGATTTCTTACAGAAGATTTTGAAAGAAATTTTGTGTTTAAATCAGAGCAAAGCTTTTGATTAAAAACTTCAAAAATTGTTGTTAATTGTAAATTAGTTTTTTGTAATAAACTTGAGATTTCGTTGGGTAGTTGCTTCTATGATAATGAATTTATATTAATAAATTTGTCCTACCGGGAACACCGCGAGCATCTCGAATTTCCATGAACGTCAACGACGCGCCGTTGGAAGGCACGTGTGAACGAATCTGTGAGGGCTGCGGTAAATATTTCCAAATTGAAATGGAATTCAAATGCCATATACAAATGCCGTACCCTACACAGGTAAATCGTCGTAGGTAATTTTTGTCGTAGGCGACGCAATTCGAACCGTTCGTTCGTGGAAAACATAGATGAGATTGGTTTCGGTGATTCGAATTTGCCAATGTTAAGCAAGCTTATTTTCATGTAAATGAACTTACAGTACAGCTCCGCCGCTTCATTTTTGTGGTATTATTGATTTCAATCTATGAAATATCCTTGCCAATCTATTTGACGGTGCGTGCAATACGTTAGGTTTCCTGGCGGCAAAGGATTGGACATTAGAGGAGTATCATATAGATGCGAGTAAAATTAATTTTTCAGCATAGAGTTTTCTCATCAACTGAATATCCCACCCATTTTTTGTTCTATATAGGAGACTCGTGTTGAAAATTGTACACTTCTGCAAGAGGACATAACGTTTACAATAATCAAATCAAACTACCAGCATTGTTTTCATCTCATTCTAGACTTTTTCTTCTTCAGCATTTCAAGCTTATTGCTGTCATAATTAGCTTATTGCTTGCCCTCAACATAGTGTTCTAGATGCATTTCCGCAGTTATTAAACGAGAGCTTTCGATGCCAAGTACCATTTTTGCATTAGTATGATTGTTTGGCAAGTACAATCATACGCTATGCCCAGGGAGTCGAGAAATTTCCCTTTACGAAAAATTCCTAGACCAGACCGGCAATCGAACCCAGCCATTTCCAGCATGATGTTGCTTTGTAGCTGCGCCTTTACCGACCGAGCTAAGGAAGGACCCATTCTAGAGCTTTGGTTTAATGACGTATGAAAATGTTTGATATCTGTGTTTGTGAGAAATATCAACTCTGCCGAAGAGTACTTTTTGACTGAACGTCATGCTTATTATTAATTAGTTAGTAATATCTACAGCCCATACTTTCTGATATAAATGACCCTCAGATTTCAAGACAACACTGCTTGCATGTTGTATGGCATAGTAACCAAACATTCTATACCTCAAACACACACATGTTTCATGCTAAAAAGTTGGCGGAGTATTGAATAAAGCATCATTTAACTTAATAATTTGTTTATGAATATGCCGATGTTCAATCGAAAATCAGTCTTCGCCAAAATTAAAATTGGATACATTTCTCTTAAGAACAGATAGCAAACTTAATTGCATTTGCATACCAAAGAGCAACCGATAAGAACGAGTTTCTCATAGTAATTCACATAGAAACTTCAAGTTGCACTTCGAATTCGCCTTCAATTGAACTCAAATTTTGGAAGAAAATTCAGGGCCTGATATGGAATCGATTGAATGGGAAGGTACTGAATAGATTTTGAGCACCTCACTAATAATTAACCTCTAGTTCCTCAGAATATCTTTGAATTAGGAATGCCCAAACACACATAACCATAGTACAATAGTAATGGTGTTCTAATGTTTATAATGGCTGACTAGAAGTAAAATGTTACGCACAAAAAGACCTGTAACTCGTGATTTAATAAGTTTCAAAAGTTCATTAATAGTTGCTTTACAGTAGTTTTGATAAAACTTCGAATTTACAGTACCTCCAGTTCGAACGAAATCTCGAACCTTCCTCTTGATGGAAAGTGGAAACTAAAACGAAATCAGTGCATTTTTTTTCCATTTTTCCGGCATTTCTTGGATGTCCTTGACTGCCCCGCCGCTTCGTCGAAGTCGCTCCTCTGAAGTTGCCCACACTCAAGAAAATCGACACGTTACTTCCACGTGATACGCAGGTAATTTTCGTCCATTGGCAAAACCAGTAATAAACACGTGGAATTCACGTAAGAGCTACGTGATTTCCGCGTAAATTCACATTCTACGTGAAAATCACATAAATTTTACGTGATTTTCACGTACATTTCACTGGACACGTAATGTTCACCTGATTTTACTAAAGAAGATTTGGTTACGTGTTCAGGTGGAAGTTACGTGAAATTGCACGTGAAAACAACGTGTCGATTTTTTTGAGTGCAGTATTTTTCGATTGGTCGAAATTCCGGGCAATTCGGAAGATTCATTAGCTTGGGGACAAAATCGATCTTGAATCGATGACAGCATACCACTCCAGGACCACTTTGGATTAGTGGCAGCAGGCCAACCCGGGCCAAAAGATGACTTTTCCCCTATGCTTGCGAATGAATGGCAATACACGCTTTTTCAGGCATTCTTGGATGTAAACTTGGGATGTCATCGTCGAGCATGTGTCAAATGGTTCCATTTTCAGGCCACAAATGCAAATCGCTTGCCAAGATATGGCCTTTTTCGCGAACTTGTTGGCAAACACGAACTTGAATCGTCCCGGCACATCCCCACGTCCAGTCACGATGTAAAACTTTTGAGCTGCTTAAAATCGAGTTTGATGTATGTTTTGTCATCGATCAAAGTGCAGCCCTTGAGTTTTGTGAAAGCACGGTCGTACGCTTTTTGGCCACGGAATTCTGCTTCTTGGGCCAGTTCGGATGTTTACTGGCTTTGTACGACTTGTATCCTTCCCTGGCAAGGATGTTCCGCACTGTTTGAAAGTTGGCGTTGTACCTTCTGGCCACATCTCGGATCGAAAGACCGCTGATTCCTTTCCACACTAAGGGTTTCCTTGTAGCTTTTGAGCACTCGACAAATTGTTGTTTGCAGCATCTTCTGCACTTTAGCCAGCTAGGAACCGGACCATTCTGGATTTTCTAGGTGTAACCCTACCTCACCTACACAACTGTGCAAAATATTTTTTCTTCTTTCGGGTTCTGTTTGACGTTATTTCTGAACGCGATCGACTACTTTGATCAAACTTGGCCCAGTTGTTCTCTATAGAAGTGTAAACAAACTATTGTCAAAGATTTTTGATTCTCAACAATAGAGGCGTCCTAGCGACGTGCGAGGGACGTTTCAATTAACTTTTAGCCAGCCTTTATCTTTCAGTAAATCCTTTCAGAAGTTCAATCGTTTTTATTTAACTACACAGCTCGAAAAAGTAGTGTGAATTTCTGTTCAATATCATGCACATAAATGGAGCGTCACAAAACATAAAATACTACATTATACATCGTGTAATGTTTTGGGACATTGCACACATTGCGGATATTATTGTATGCAAAAGTTCTTCTTTGTTAGAACTATTTCATGCAAGTTGCTGCTTCGTGTGGAATAAAATAAAATTTTACATGCTCTGATATTTACATCACAATGAAAACTCAGATTTTTTTCTGTGTAGTTGAGTAACAATTGCTTGATTGTAATCTTTCACTTAAGAAAAACATCTAAATGGTTTGATTTTTATGTGAAATTATGACTTACTGCCAAGAGTTAGCTTTAGAGGATGAACATTCTAAGCCGAAGTAACAACGAAACTAAAGCCTTAGGTCAAGATTTAGAAAGATAATTTAAAACGATGATTCTTCCAATAGATCTTTCGAATTTTATTTTTGAATGTTTGTGTTTTTAAAACATAGTCAACATAGTGTTGTTGTTTTCGTTATTATTTGACATTCAGCCTGAGGTTCTGTTGAACCCAGGCTAGGATATAGGCCAGGACCAATGGCATTATTTCCCGTCCCCCGCTTACTACTACATCACCGGCGCCAGCATTTTTTGGATCATTTTTGATGGCCTCAAATTTAGATTCATCGGGTAATATCGGTAATTTTGTGACCAATATACGTCACATTAGTTCACCGAAAGTTGCATTTCGATATATTTATGTAAATGAGGTCTTATGGAACATCCAATTACTAAGGATTGTATCGAAAATAAACTGGCAACGTTTATAGTACGCTCACATATACACGCGTAAGACTGTCGTTCTGAGCTTACCTACTTTTTCATCTGTCAACAACTTGATCAGCTCATGAACTTTCGGAAAACAGTGATCGTTTTTGAATCGAAATAAGTTTAAAATTCAAGTGGTGTACACGTGGCTTCGTGAGAAGGAAGTCTCGATGAACAAAATAGCGAAACGTTTCGGAATTTATCACAACGGCGTGAAATCTATGATCAACAAGTTCGGAAAACACTACTCGTTTGATGAGCTGCCAAGAAAAGGAAGAAAATCTGGTCCAGCAGATCTAAAATTGGAACGGAAGGAAGTCAACCTTACACTTCGGAACAGATCGATTCAGATTCGTGATTTGGCTAAAAAGGATGGTACTTCCGTTGGAATGGTGCAAAAAATCAAGAAACGCAGCAACCTGAAGACTTATTTGAATCAGAAAATAGTAAAACAAAGTCCTGAGCAAAAAGGAACTTGCAGACTTCTTAAGTTATTTTAAAAATGATAGCATAGCATAGCATTTTCCGACCATACACAATCCTGGGCTGGCTGTTATAGAGACGATGGAAGCGCCAGAAGAGCTGTCTTGGGTGTGACAGGCTCTTCAACCATCAATCTCTTTGCACAACACCTGGCCAGGTCCTTATGATCAGCAAGGGATGGGAGGGAGGTGTTGATTAGATGTCTACTTAAGAAGATGCTGAGAACTCATGTTACCTTCATTGGATTCTGGAGTTGGAAGTTGGATGGGATTGTGCGGGAGGCTTTCCTTGGCGAGAGAGCATATGTATATTTATATGTAGGTATATTGGTCATAGGGAGTGACGAAGCTAAGAAAGTTAATGCACTCCTTTGCTGTCCACACAGGCGTTTCCTTCTTGTATCCAAGTTCCAAATCCAAGGGTGTAGCGCCTTTTCTAGCGTGAGAGCTTGGCTGTCGGTTGATACATGAACACTAACTCTTGTTTCTTCAGTTATTTTAAAAGTGATGAGCAAAAATCCAGGGCGAAAACCAGAGCCAGAAATGTATACAGCCGACTTTTGCAACGACCGTCTGCCTGCGTTTTAGTCGATGACGAAACATATGTGAAAGAGGACTCCAGAACGCTCCAGGACCACAATTTTACAAGGTGAGTTGTGAGCATCCCCAAAAGCCGTTTGAGGTGGAAACATTTGGCCAGAAGGTTCTCGTAAAGGGTGTCCACGATGAAATTGCCACACACAAAATTGATTCGCAAAATTCGAGTTTTCATCCGATTGCCATCAAATTTTCAGGGATTGAGAAATAACTATTAAACTTCATTTTACCATTTTACTTGTATTTTATTTACAGTCCATACGCAAATGCCCGCACCTTGGCCTTAACACCGGCCATAAGATTCTGCACAACCTGTGAATCAACCGTTTTTTGCATGTAAACCCATACTTTCTTCAGTTCCTCGACTGTCTTCACTACCTTAGGTCGTTTAAGAAGGTGCTGTTTCATAATCGCCCAGTACTTCTCGATGGGGCGGAGCTCCGGAGTGTAGGGAGGGTTGAACATTTTCGGCACGAAATTGACCTTATTGTCCGCATACCACTTCAGCACGTCCTTGGAGTAGTGGCATGAGGCCAAATCCGGCCAGAAGATTGTTGGGACGTTGTGGGCCTTCAGGAGAGGAAGCAGCCGCTTCTGGAGGCACTCTTTTATGTACACCTGTCCGTTCATCGTGTCCTGGGTCACGAAAGGTGCACTCCGCTTCCCGCACGTGCAGATGGCTTGCCAAACCAGGAATTTCTTCGCAAATTTGGACATCTTCTGAGTGCGGACATGCTCCGGAACGCTGAACTTATCCTTGGCCGTGAAAAACAGGTTGCCGGGGATCTGTTTGAAGTCGGCCTTCACATATGTTTCGTCGTCCATGATGCAGCATTCAACTTTCGTCAGCATGTTGAGGTACAAGTTCCTGGCACGGGTTTTGGCGGACTTGTTCTGCTTCTCGTCGCGATTAGGGGCCTTTTGTACCTTGAACGTTCGAAGCCCAGCCTTAGTTTTGGCCTTCTGGACAAAACTTCGGCTTAGGTGCAGCTTCTTAGCCACATCCCGAACGGAGGCGTTCGGATTTCGGTTGAAGGCCCCAACTACGCGGTTGTGATTTTTGGTGTTGTACGGAATATTTTCCCTTCACTTTTGGGCTTCCGATCGGTGGTCAACCGTTCCTCGAACCGCTTAATCACTCGCGACACCGTGGAATTCGTGATTCCCAACGTTTTAGCGATGGAATGATGCGAGAGATCCTTGTTCTCGTGATGAATGCGCAAGATTTTATCACGCACGAGCTGTTCTTTCGACTCCATTTCCGCGAGTTTTGATCACAGGACTTTAAAACTTGCAGGATGTAATTAATGCACTATGAACTAAATCCACCCAAATTTTCATTAAATTCTACCCAACGGTTAAAATGTTAGAGCAATTTCATAGTGTGGCAATTTCATCGTGGACACCCTTTATAGCCGGAAATTTGTTTCTGCAGCTCCAAGTCATCGAATTTCTACACGGAAGGTACGATCAATTCCAAAGAAAAAGATGCTTCCATTATACAAGCAGCACAAGGTCTCTCCTTTGTTTTGGCCAGATTTGGTGTCAGTCCATTACGTTAAAACCACAGTAGAATGGATGAAAAAATTGAGTACATTTCGTTGAGAAAACCACCAATCCGATTGTCGACAGTTTCGTCCAATTGGGATAGCAAGAAGATAAGGATAAGGAGTGCAAGAACATGAAAGAGTTCAAAAATAATTGGTCTGCGGCTTCCACAAAATGCTAAAAGACTACTGTGCAAAACCACATAAGTGGAGACAAATCCAAAATCTGAAAATTCTGGAAATAAAGTTGCTCTCAATCATGTTTCTTAGTAGAAACTAAGAGACTTGATTTAAATTATACAATTGTTTTATTTAATTGTGATCTCATTCTATGTTTTCGATACAGTCCTTACTTTTTCAACTATGTAAATTAATGCTCGCTCAGGGGTTAAGCCTTCCATTGCTATTGTCATCATTTTTTGAAAGCTTTTTGAACTAATCTTTAATCCAAATGGTAAGCGTTTGAATTGATAGTGTCGGTAAGACGTTATGTAAATTAAGCGGTTTGTATAAAAACCTCGTCAAGAGAGGTTTGAGTTTACCAAAGCGATAAATTTAGTTTTTAAACCGTGACATTCAAAAAAGTAAATTTCATCCTGATCATTTTCAATATCGAAACCGAATACGTGTTTAATCTATTCAATATGCCTTTTAAATGTGCCCTACGCTCAATTTCAACAGCTTCTATTCAATTTTCACAGCCTGTCGTGCTCTAACGGACCTATCAATACTTTCTCCTCAAATCTTTGGTTCTAGCAGAAACTGCTTCTTAGGGTTGCATGTTCATTAGAAGGATATTACCATTTCAAAACATTATAATTGATTACGTACTTCACGCAAACATGATTAGTCAAATGTATTCCATAAGCTTGGTTTCGGTTTCAGTTGATGGGTGCAATGAGATTATTCATTCCAATATTTAACGGACATGATATCTAGTCCCCTTCAAACATAGACAATGGCTGAACCAACGCCGCACAACCAATCGCGTTCACGTCCACCTAACATCGAACATAACGAACAATATTTGCCTATTTGCCAAGAGAATGCATGTGGATGAAAACAATCAAAATGAAAATAGGGTAAGTTGGTGCATAATGCGCTTCTCACGAATTTGAAAGATTTTATCTTTTAATTGTTGGAAAATATTTATTCTATTTTAATAAATTCATCAGTTCAATTTGGGTAGCTAGTGGTACCGCTTACTGAGCAGAAGGTCTGGGGTTCAATCCAAGGCTCGTCTCCTTCTTTCCCATTGGCCACTTTACCTCTCCGTAGCCCGCATAGAATTAATCTACAATTTTTTTTTCACTGATGGCACCACTTACCGCAGTGAATGCACGATCGTAAATAACCCTACCTCACTAACACAACTTTCTTTTGCATGGTGTTTGTCCAGAGATTACTCGGTCTCTAACAATGATTACCAAACTAAATATCCTTCCTCTCTCCAAAGGCCGTGAGAACGAGGCCGGCGTCGGTACTGATCTATAAATAGAATGAGTTGATAGTGAACTTGTGCATTGAGGATAAAAACTACTCCCAATCTCCATATATGGGGTTCTCCGGCAATACCCGACTAGAAGGGTATAACATAAAAATAACAAAATTATAAGTAACCTTGTTAAGACTAACTGATTATGATATAAATTTATTAGAGACGTTTTCATCTGGAAAATTGTAGAACATACTTATAACAAATTAAGATATATTGCCCCGCGAGGCACAATCTGCGTAAAGAAATAAATAAATTCTAGTGTTAGAATATGATATGATTTTGCAATATTATAACGAAACTATTACAAAGTTTGTTTTGTTTATGTTATATCTATATCATAGTTTGCTATAATTTTGTTACCTTTCGAGGACTTTTTGTAGCAATTTCTGTTATTTTAACTACATCCGCGATCTAAATTCTAACAACATCTGTTATGAAAACCGCGTAACTGAATAACAAAATCTGAAATAATTTTGTTGTTTCCTTTTGGTCGGGTAACAATAGCTCTGCTCGTAACGAAGCAGCAACTACGACAGGCTCGGTATTTGAGAAAGAAAGCTTATAAGTCCAATTTGTCCAATGTTAAGAAAATGACTGAAATATGAATATATCCTTAAAAATGATTCAACAACAATTAATTCTACAAAAAGATTGAAGTGTTGTGCACAAGGCACGGTCGATCGATGGAATTGATAACATTCAGCAATGTCATTGCTGATGGTCTTTCACGAGAGACGGAAACAAGTAGAGTTTTAAAACACTTTTGACTCAATCATTATTTGATAACTAGAACATGAGAAGAAAGATTAGCAATTTCCATTTAATTCCAATTACCTTTATTGCTTTAAAGACAGATTCTTTAGGGTCGTGTACTAATACACAGAGCGTTATGTTCGCTTCGTATCAATTTGATTCGTATACAGGGTCCGGAAATTAAAGTAATACATTTAACACAATACCTAAATTCAACAAAACAAAACCTTTTCATTTCAAACGCACAGAAATACACTTGAAACAGTTCACTGTTTGAAAATTCATCGATTGAATTCGAAAGATTTGACCTGCTTCAAACGATCAAAAAACCCATTGTATGCTACCCGCAGGTGTTCTTCTGGTATAGGATCCCGTTCAGCCACTAGACATCTTTTCAGGTTTTCCAAACTTTCTAGAGCAGACCCTGGCTTGTAACATATTCCATACAGAAAAGTCCATTGGATTCAAGTCCGGCGAATTCGCTGGCCACTCCGTGCTAGAAATGAATCCTGGAAAATGTTCAGCAATTATGTTATGAGCCGGTGCGAAGCTCCTGTTGAAAAACTCAAGGTATTGAACCAAAATGAGCTTGTGCCCACGGCTCAACAACATTCTGTAGAACCAATTCCATGTAGGTTTGTTGATTTATTTTTACCCCCTTAGGGCACCTCCAATCCTGATGGATTTTCTGATCTATTTTTTGACGAAATGAATTGGATTCAAAAATTTAGATCAGTAAAGTTCAGATCAAAACTGAGAGTTTCCCACCGCTGATCTAAATCGTATAGATGCGAAAAGAAATTTAGGTGGCAACCATGACAACTTGATACGGTCACACACAAGTTATCTTTCTGCGTTTTGTCTTGTCACGGTCTTATTAAGCGGTGTTTTTTTTTATTCAATTTATAGCAGATAAGTTACTTAACATGTTTTAGAACTAGGCAATTTGTTCATATCTGATATTGGTTACCAGAAGACCTTGTTGTTAAATATTGGACAAATTAAAAATTTCAACCATCACAGCTCTATTTTACTAGCAAAACGTTCTGTTTATTTCTCTCAATTCCTAAATTCATAACTAGAAGTGAGCAAACATCACAGAAGAATTCATTGTTAAGTTCTAATCAATTAATGCAGTCTGTCACAAAATCTCTAATTCTTTTATTTTCACATTCTTCTCATTCCAGGCCAGATATTTTAACAAGTTTCTGCTTAAAAATTTGTCACATCAATAAATGCAGGAATTCGATCGCTGTTGGATCGGAAAGGAATTAGGGAGTTGCTATGCAAGCACTATCTGGTATCGATACATTTGCTGTTTGACTCGTTAGCGATCTTCGGTCGTGACAACCAAGAGTTTGATGATGCAAACGATCTTCAAGTTACAATCCAAGCACCAGCGGAAACTTGACTTTAAGCTGCACTTTTTGCAAAATGTAGGTATCTCTCAACGTCCCACGAAGTTCTCTCTAAGCATATTTCCATTCATTTCTAGACATTGAAAACCATCCAGCAGCGCATAGAAACGGACCGAATCGAAGGCAACCTAGCCAGCTGCTGGGCCCTGAACGATCTGGCTATCTACATCCTTGATTGTTGTAACTGTTTTTCGCTTCTAATTGACCTCTATTTAGACATCCGATCGATCTGTGCCGACATCTCGCTGGAGCAATCGATTTCCAACTTCAACGACAACACCATCGTACTGCTGTACAAGAACAACAAACTGCCGTATCTGGCCTACATAAACTCCGCTCGGCTGGAATTGTTCGCTGAAAACCGACCTAGAAACACCGGAAGTTAGTCTCCTATCGGGCGATAAGTTCCCTTGATTCTAACCGAAACTCTTTCGGGTCCGATCTTCGTGCGATCACCAGCGCAACTATACGATGAAACGCGATCTGGATATTCAAAAGCAAGTCTGCCAAGGAGTGGACAGCTTCATGTTGAACTTTGTTAAGAATGCCTACTGCGGCAGAACGGCTGGCGAGGAGGAAAACGAGCTCACGAATAGACACGGCGATGGGAACCTTGCTAAAGAGGACGAAAGCTACGGAGAAGCAGCTGACATCCCAGCGAGCCCTATATGTATACATCCCAACGCTTGGTCATTTTTTACATGAACCGGCATATTCGTATTTGTATTTCAGCATCAGATAGTGTATTTCACATTGTTCATATTCATATTAAATTTTATGGGTGGCTTGAGTTTATTATCCGAAAGCTAAAGTTTAAATGTTAATTGTGCTCATTCCACCCGCCGTGTGGATCGAGATGACTAGAGGAATAATTGATTATTGTGACATAAGCTACGACTGAGTTGAACTAGATGTGAAGGTTCACAATAAGATCTGGCAGCTCAGATGACAAACGCGCTGTGGAAGATGAGGATTTGAATGAGGGAGAAATATGAAAATAAATTTGAACCGGAAACCGTTTGATTGCTGCGAGAATCTCGCGCTGATTCCCCGAAGGAATGAAAAAAGGCGACGGAATAAGTTTCAAGCCAGAGGTGGAGGACCTGCTCCAGGTGGTGACGGTGATAGTGGTCAGACCAGGGATGTCGTTGGAAAGGCTAAGGGGCAGTGGCAGCAAAAAGTGGCGAACAATCGCAAACACAATAATAAGAACAAATCGAGCCGTGTCAATCACAACCGAAGTTATTAAACAACTTTTAATAGATTTAATCATGAAAGAAAACCACTTGAGGGTAAAATAGGACGTCATGTAACTTTTGACATCATCCAAATAGCCTCCACCACAAACAACTTCTAGTTTATTTCATATTTTTGTCGGAGTTTTATGAGCCACTGAAGCGCCGGACACGCCACCATAGACGAATATCCCATATTGGATTGATCTGATCTGGTCCAACGAGCCGATCCCGATCGCAAAAATCCCATCAACATACATTTCACTGCTAGAACTGAAAATGTACAACAAGCTGTTGGTCATACTGACAATCCTCTGTCACTAAGGAAGAACTCATCCTTTTCTTCGATTTCGATAAATCTAAACAGATTTAAACCACGGATGGGACCCTATTTGCCAGCGCTTACGTTATGGAACAAGGACCTACCGAAAGAAGAAGATATCTTCACCCTTCATATATAATTGCTCTCGGGAACTTGAATTTACAACATTATGTTTGCATCACCTTCGTCTTTTTATCGTTCTCAACTGTTTCCTTATTACTTTCCTTATTTTTTCACTACACTTTGAACGTCTATTCAGCATTGCATAATTGGATTCAATCTACGATATGTTCATTTACGTATCTCTATGTATATTTATGTCGATTCCTAGGAAGAGTGTTTATTAAATGGTACCATTGATTATATTATTAGATGAGAGATAAATCATTTGCAAAAGTGGAAGCCACTGCTAAGGAAACTTAATGATTATAGAAATATTTTAATCGATAAATGATAAATAATACCTGGCAAAGATTCAAGCATTCAATACCATAAGCATTTGGCAAGAAAGCATTCAATACCATAATGCCGCAGGAGATCCCGAAGCAGCTTTAAACGACGAAAGAATTGAAGTACACACATATTACCGAAATCGGAAAGATCACTCAGGAAACGAAGTTACTCAAGCTTTATTATCTGCAAAGCAAACAGAAGGCAGCGGTTGCAGCTGCCAAGTATCAGTCATATCAGGAAATCAAGTGCTACGTCAACGATCTGGTCAAATTTATGTTGGTTGGTTGATTTTACATGAAATTGTTATGTTTGCTAGACTTTTAGTAGGTTCGAAAAAATGTGACTACTGGGACAACCATTCCGGGAAACAAATTAAAGCGGTTTCGTGAGCGAGATATTACAATGATAGATCTGATCCAGAAAAGGGTCTTTATACGCATTCTCATAAATTAAGCGCCTTCATGGAGAGCTTTTGTGTTCTTCGATGAAGTTGCTTGAGTTGAGCACTTAAAATATCAATCGGAGCACAGGAGTGAACGATGTGGTCTGCGCAAAAATGGAGTGGGAAATATTGTGTAGGAATTAAATTTATTACACTGTTGATGACACTGACAAGTAGATATACTAAAAGTTCCAGTTGCTTCTTATTGTATGACACGGCCAAGAAGTTGAAGTTGATTCCCGGAAGTGTTAGGACTTATTATTTAGTTGTTTTGTCGAATAACAGGTACATCTTTTTCAATACATCGCTCAGGAGTCATCCTTGTTGCTTCCAGGTGGTCTTCAGGATGCAAAGAAAGCAAACACTCGGGATTCCTCCCCTAAAGAACCCTAAATGACGATTAGCCGCTTGAGGATCAGCTTCATAATTGAAGAGTAGCATACCTAAAACGAACAGAATTGATGCAAATGATTCAACAACACGTTCATAATATAATTAGGTGAGACTCTAGAATGTTAGTCAAAGCCACAATAAATATCCGCAAACAAGACTGAAGCTTTGCGAACTTCCTATTTTTCTTAAGGGTTTGGTTTCTCTTCGGTTTAAGAAAATCAATCTAATCCATGAAAGCAATTCCCCAATGTAGTACACAAACATCATAGAACATCATGGGTTACTCCTTCGTCCTCATTTGAATCTTCATCGTCATCTGGCAAATCATTGTAATCTTCCTCCACATTAGCACGATACTTGAGAAGTCACTTATCGTTTGGGAGGGAGAAACAAATGCTACACATACAATGTATTGAATGAGTATCGATATTGGACATGAAAATTTTCACCACACTAACATAATCAAGAAAACTGTTGGGTAAATCAGTAGTTTTTGTTTGGCGTGTCTCTGATGTTTATGTGTTACCGTCGCATGACTTCATGCAGTCAGGAAATATTCGTTCACAAATCAGTTAGGTTTAGCTCGTTTCACTTTTTGCAGCTGGCCGCAGGCTGACGCAGGCATTTCAAAGTTGTTCAACATGAAGTGTAAAGTTAAATACGGTGGCCGAGATAGCAAGAACTATCCGGGATTAAGTTGTTTGCGTTTTCCCAGTAATAATATTACAAGATCCAAATGGAAAAAAAAATCTGTCGGCTGGGCTCTGAGACAACCTAAATTAAACCGAGTTCGCGAGTCCGTAGTGTTAGTTGAAAATATTAGTTTTTTTTTACAGGTATTTGATTATAATAAGAGTGCTATAATCTGCTTTAATTACGTTCTGTAAGTTTATTTTGAAAAGGCTTGTTTCCGCTACGATAATCACGCAAATAAAAAATGATGTTCCATCAATTGATGCATTTTTGTTGCTTTCCGATAGCTAGCCGCTATAAAGCGATAGAATCTTGGATTTCTATAAATCTCGTCCTCTCTACTTTTCACCGACGCTTCAAGATCACAACTACGTGAACATTGTTGCAGTGGGGCCCGAATGAATGCCACCTGAAGACGAAGTAGATGAAGAGGATTTTGATGCGCATCAAGAAGCCGTCGGGAAAGAAACAGCTTCTTTTGATGAACAGCTCGAAGCAAAATTGGAACCAGTGAGTGAGAAAGGAACTCAATCGGACTTCAAAATTCAGAGCGCCACTGGATTTAGAGGACAGGGAGATTAATTAAAGCTGTTCAGGTAATAATCTTAATAATAATAATAATCCTCACAAAAGACCTTATAAAGGAATTAATAATAAAAGTTTATATTAAAAATAATGATAATAATTGGAATAATGATAATAATAACAATAACAAAAATAATAACTACAAAAAACAACGATAATAATAAAAATAATAATTATAATGCTTAAACTAGTATAAATCATCATAACGAAGCTAATTAAAATCATCATATATTTACTATTGATATGATGATTGTTATTATAACCCAAATAATAACAATAAAAATGAAAAAATTATAATATAACTTACAAAAATAAGAACAATAAAAACAAGTGTAAAAGAAAAAACAATAAAAATAAGTGTCACAATAAGAATTCCTAATAAAATAAAATAACAATTTTTTTTTAAATATTACTATTCTATGATTATGTTTTATTGGTTTTCTTATAATGGTAGAAATAATTATAACTATACTTATTATAAAAATAAAAATAATCAGAAAAGTTATAATAATCATATGAGGAATAATAATAATAATCGTAATACTTATTATCATAGCCCTTTACTTATATTTGTTTCAATCATAATAATTATAATATTGTAAGCCAACATGAAAATTATAATAATATTTATTATGATCACTTTTTTCAAATAGAGTGTTATACTTTACTTTGTAAACACTAACGATAAATCAATAATAATAATTATTGTCATCAGAATTGACTTATCATTATTGTAATTATTGTTATAATAATTTTTTGTATTTTGAATAATAATAATAGTAAAAACCATATAAATATTTTTGTTTTAATTGTTTGCTTGTTATAATAAACGTTATTCAAATGACTATGACTTTTCTAGAAATAAAGGTTTTAATTGTGATTTTTATTCAAACTTTTGTTAGAACAATGTTTATGATATCATGTTAAGGATAATAAAATGATCAGAATAATATTTATGTAATAATAATTTTATTATTATCATGATAATCTTTTTCATAATTAACAAACAGAATTAAACATCATTTTACAGATTAAAAAAACAGAATTAACATAACAATCATAACAATCATATAATCATTATCATAATACGCGTAATCAAATCCATAAAATTTAGATCAAAATCATAAAATCATCATTATTAAATCACATTGATTAATTAAAAATCAATTATAATTTTATTAATCAAAATAGTCATATACATAATTTTTATTATAATTATAAATAGTGATAAATATAATATTCAATACTCATCATATTTCAACTTATCATTGTTATAAAAATATTCATTATTATTATTATAATTAAAATAAATATTTTAATAACCAAAATATTCTATATGATAATAAAAAAATAATCAATAAAATAAAATAATACACATAATCAAAATAATCACCAAACGATATTCATTATTTTCGTTACAATAAAATCATTATCATAATAATTATCACATTAATAACGGTAATAATAAAAATAATAATTAGAATTATAATTTTTGTTAAAAAATTTCATATATAAGTAGGCTTAGTACAAATTTTTTTTTTTTTTTTTTTTTTTTTTGGTTCAGGGGGGGGCTTAGTACAAATAATATATATTTTTATATATAATTATTATATATATAATTATTTTCGTAACAATAATAATGATGATAATAATAATAATAGTTAAAATTATACATTTTGTAAAATTTTTCTCATAAAAATAGTTTGAATAAAATAAGATATTTTTTATTATAATATTATGATCATTGATTATATTTCAATATGAATAATAATTATAATTTAGTTAGTGATAAAATGATTGGAATAATAGCTTTCGTCAGTATTCCATGTCGAATTATTTCAATACTTCCAGTTTTGTGTGAAGTCAGAGCAACGAATCTCCATTAACTTTCACCATGAGTCGGAACCGCTGGAGGGGCTACAACGCAATAATATTACAGAATGCCACAATGTCTAATCCCGAAACTAATCCAATTGGATTTTAACCAACAGGTTATTAAACTGAATAAAAGCTTTTAAAAAACAAAAATATTAATAACCGACTGATTTATTAACAAAAATGTAGAGCATGTTCGAAATACACATATTTATTTTCAGGGGTCTATTTAAAATCCAAAAATATTCACATATATTTTTAAAACGAATAATTTTAAATCAAACATTGACGTAACGCTAATTTTTACATATAATACGTTTGCAACAAATTTAACATTTATTTGTGGCCAGAACAAACAAAAGTTTACGTTTGAATTGTCCTAAATATATTTGCTTGACGATAGTTTTCTTCCCATGTAGTTTCCATAATACATCTCTTTTCATTTAATTAAAATGTATAGCTTAAAATTTATTTCATGATCAAAATCATCAAGTTTATTTTTACAAGTTATCAAGTAATCGGTACATTTAACAAGACCCTTAGCAACATTTGCAGATTTTCTTCTCGAAATTTATGACTTGGGTTAAGGAATAAATGTCTCTAGGCATTGAAAAATTGGTCAAATTTATGAAAACATATGCCTTACACTCAACAGAGTTGCAAATTTCCTATTTTTGCAGCAATGAGAACACGAAAATATTTTGGTTCAAAGTATTTTCAAGCAAGGAAATATTTTATATCCAATATCAATACTTTTCTCTGACTGATATTTTATTCTCTTGGCTTCACTTGACATCTCGAATCTGGTTCCACTTGACACTCACATTTTTTGAGTCTGTTTCTCCCTCCCAGAATAGAACCAATTAAAGATTGTTTTGACATCATTCATTTAATTTATTTCGCCTTTATATCCGAATGCGTGAACCTTGGCCTTAACCATAAGGTTCTTCACGACTTCAGAATCGACAGTTTTTTGCATATTAACCCATGTTTTCATCATTTCTTCTACATTCTTCACCACTTTAGGTCGTTTTAGAAGGTGCTTCTTCATAATGGCCCAGTATATTTCTATTGGGCGCAACTCCGGGTGTTTGATGGGTTCAGAGCTTTCGGCACATAATCGACATCAGTCGCCTTATACCACTCTAGCACGTCCTTCGTGTAGTGGCATGATGCCAAATCCGGCCAGAAAATCTTCGGACCATCGTGAGCCTACAGGAGAGGGAGAAGTCGCTTTTGGAGACACTCTTCCAAGTACACCTGTCCATTCATGGTACTTGCGGTAACGAAAGGTGTACTCCGCTTTCCGCAAGTACAAGTCACTTGCCAAATTAAGAACTTCTTGGCAAACTTCCACATCTTCTGTGTCCGGAGATTCTCGGGAACATCACACTTATCCTTGGCAATCACTTACAGGTTTCCTGGAATCTGGTTAAAGTCCGACATCACATATGTCTCGTCATCCATTACGCAGTCGTGTGGTTTCGTTATCATCTGGTAGTACAACTTCCAGGCACGGCTTTTTGCGACCGTATTCTGTTTCTCGTCATGGTTCGGGGACCTCTGAACCTTAAACGTACGTATTTCAGCTCAAGTTTTGGTATCCTGAACGAAAATCTTGCTTACATGCAACTTTTTAGCCACATCTCGAACTAAGGCGTTCGGTTTCCGTTTAAAGGCCTCAACCACGAGTTTGTGACCGTTCTCGTTAACCTCGCGGCTTTTTTTTCCCGGATCTTCGCTTCCGATCAACAGTCAGACATTCTTCGTACCGTTTTATGATACCAGATACCGTGGAATTCGCGATTCCAAACTTTTTTCCGATGGTACGAAGGACTCGTGCAAAACTTTTTCACGCATGCACTGTTCTTTCGCCGCCATTTTAAATTTTTCTGCCCTTCTGATAAAATCAACCCTCAAAATATTATGAATGCACATTAAACTATGTCTACGCAAAATTTCAATTAAATTTACCCAACCGATCAAAAGTTAGAGCAATTTCAGTGTGTGCGGATTTTAAACGGTGCACCTTTTACTTGTAATTTTATTATCTAAACTTGAAAAATTTCAAGATACATTCAAGGTACATTACTTGAATATTGCATCGAAGTGTGCCTTATGTTATGATTAATTGGAAAGCGTAGCTACTAATTGTTTAGCTAACAATCGACTTAAATCCAAATACTATCCCCCAGATAACAAATAAGCATTAGCATATGCAGTAAATCAACCCCAAATCTGCATTTCAGAAGCTACAAGCATTACATTAGCATTATAACATAATCTTGAATACTATCTGTTGTAAAGCCGTATTTCAAATGCTATTTAAATGCTAGTAGCCTGTAATTAGCATTTCAAATGCAAAATAGCATAGATGAAGCATTATCATAGCAAGGGGTGACCCCAGCGTAGTGGTTAACATCCATACCTCTCACGCCAAAGTCACGAGTTCGTATCTCACCCCGGACAAGTTATGAAAATGCCCAAAAGTGGTGTTCGAGTGACTACGACGGGAGATGAGCCAGCCCGAGGCTGAAAATCTCGACAATCAAGAAACAAACCAACATTATCATCGCATTGCAGTAAAGCAGCCGTATATTTGGCCAAAAGGAGCATTTATGTTGCATTTAAGGTGACTTAATTGCTTGATAGGCTGCCGTAAAGACGCTTTGGAACTGCTTATCGGTTACCTGGACAGTTGACATACTGAAAAGCTTAGCAAAATGGCTCCTAACATAAAATGTCGGGCTGAGTAGTTTTGCCCCAGGGGCGCATTTTAAACCCTTTTCCCCCTATAGGTACGCGTTGCTTCACTTCGGCATTGTCGGTACGATAAATGACGACACGGAGCTGCTTGCCGCTGAATCAGGAGTATACATAATAAACAGGACACCATCGTTATTCGAGTGATGGCAAAGGTGTTAGCGATAAATTGGAAACATCACTGGGAAACACCACTGAGATAACAAAAAATGTGTCAGTTGTTTAGTGAACCTTCCTAGTGTGCCTAGTTTCCCAAACGACAAATGGATATTCTGAGTTTGATCTATGAACATGAAAATGTTCAGGGATTTTCATTTGGAAACGGCCAAACTGGCACGGTTTCATTCATTTTTCACGTAGAGAGAAAAGGTACTATTTTCCACACCGTGCATTTTCGGATGAGATAATCTTCAGTTGGAGGAGCTTTATTTAGCCGGGTCGGTAAAGGCAGAGATTTATAACAAGACGGTCCGCGTGGTGGTTGTAGGTTCATTTTCTGGTTTGGTTAAGGACTTTTTCTATAATGCACATTTTTTAAGCTCTGCAACACAATAAAACTAAAAATGCTAAAAGCTACGAAAATTTTTAATTACCCATTTTGTACATCTGCGACCCATACACAGCCTCAAAAGGGAAATAACAATTTTTAAAAATAGTACATAGTGTCGAATTTTAAGTCATTTCCATAAATTTGATTAACATTAGTTTTACGTATTTCGATTACGTTCGATGGCGCTCACAAAGCTATGTTGATAAATGTAGGGATTCTGTTATGGGAAGTGTCAACCTTAATTTTTATGAATGCAAGTTGCAACCTGTGGTCGTCGAAACAAAGAGCATCCAAGCGACCGGTTCTCAGCGGTGTCTGAAAATGCTTGCAAAATGTATACTGGGTACATTGATACTGACTGGCTAAAATGAAGGCGTAGAACGGGTCTATCTTGGTTATTACCACTCGATTGGACCTGAATAAGTGTTTCTTCAGTGGCCGATGAATGAAATTGTTTACTTAACTAGAAGTGGAATCGAGCCTACCGCTTTTGGCACAATATGTACTTTACCGACCGGTCTATCAGGGAGCAACAATGAGAAAGACTAGCGAGTAAAGCAATGGCTTCACCAAAAACATAGGAAGCGATATTTCATGTCAACCCACACCTGCTATTGGTTACTGCGAAAGCAAACCGGTGATCCTTAGTTTCGGTTTGAATAAATCATACATACCTCATTTGTTTTTAGGTATCGTCTATGAACAGAAATCAAATGCAACTGCATCCAGGCTATCATCATGATGATATTTGGCCGCATCAGTTCGTCCTTTTTTAGGGGTAACAACGATTCCACCCGACATCAGCTTATTACATACCAATCCTTGTTGAAAATTCTATTGATAAAGCAATGCTATGGAGGGATAATTGAAGTGAATTGGTTGGATTCTTGAAGCCCAGGCAGACATTCTTTAGAGATCGAGATTCGAGTTGTTTAAACAGAATAGTGGAGATATTCCTATATTAAGCTCATCGCTCGCAATTCATCCTAATAGAGTTCTAAGGCAAGTTTGTATTGTTTGTTAATTTAACGAAACGTAGGTAAAAATGATTATTTTTTTTTTCTTTTATTTTACGTCGGCCTATTTCCTCACATGGTGACAATCATCGACGCCAGGGAGACGACTCCACCACCTGGACCCTACCTAACGACTCATGAATATGAGCCGGGACCAACGGCTTTACTTCCCTTCCAAAGGAAGACGTGACCAGCTTTTTTCGCCTCAGAAAAACCACCGACGTCGACTGGGATTGAACCCAGACCCACTGGGGTGCCAAGTAGCAGTCACGCTTACCACTACACCACCGACGCCGGCTGAAAAATGATTATTTAAAGGAAACAAGTTAATTGATGAAGCGTAAGATTATTATAAGAACATGTGATAATTATGAGAATAGTAACATTAAATGGAGAAAATATTTAAATAAACGTATTCTATCCCAAATAATTATACTCACCAAGTTAGAGATAGGACCGTTTGGGGTTCGAGGAAAATCAATCTATACCTAGAATAGAAAAACTATAAGGGACAGCCCAATTGGGTTGAACGCAAAGTTGACGTAGGACTATGTAGCAATGTGTAATGAATTTTATTATTATTATTTTTAATGGCCTGTATTAGAATAGAGGCTGCATTGATCGATTGGATTCAAAGTCTTCAAACCCGCGTAACGCTTGCGATTTCAGAAATTTTAGAACAGCGCCCCTATACAGGAATAGAAAAGAGAGACGTAAGTCCTACGTCACAACAGATAACTAGATTATGATGACTATTTACACTTAAGCATGTTACTTACAAATTAAACATACACATTGTGACTTAAACTCTGTTGTGCAAAAGATAATACATAGATGGTGTGACTGAATTGTAATTACCACCCATTTTTGGGTCCGTTATTGTCGCTGGAAGAACTGAATCTGTAGCAACAGATTCTCAAAGAATTCATCTCAACCATGATGAATCAACAGTCGATTGTTCGACAAACCCGATCGCGGACTAGAGCCATGCAGAACGTAAACAGTAACCTCACATCGGGTGATGACGACAAGGTGTCGAATTGTTCATGCGAAGACTCGTTTTTCCGTCGATGGTCGATATTAATGGAGGAGAACTGCATGAGGGCATTAGATGCGAAAGGTTGAAAAACGCCGAACGGTACATGGTATGGTGTCTGTAGCCCCTGGTGACATTTTAAATGCGCTAACGTCAACGCAGAAATGGTACGTTCATCCGGTTTCTTGTGTGGATGTATGTAGAATGTTCTCGATGCGACATCGAGAGTTGCCTGTGGAATTTCTATGACATCTACGATTCGCCCGAAAAAAATAAAAGAATGTGCTGGAGGATCGGGAACGAGAACGGGTTGAAAGGGAGAGAGAGTTGGTCGAACGAGAGCTACGCGAAAAGCTGGAACGCAGGAAACAGTTAATAGCACGGAGGCATGAATTGCTAAACCAACAGGACGAAGATGAGGCGAGAAGTGTGCGAACATAAGATTGGGTGAAGCAGACCAAGGCCGCCGAGATTTCTGGAGAGGCAGTCGTTGGACAGACGCCTACGCCACTGCCTGCGAACGATGATCAACTGGAGGATGCAAATCCAGGCGTAACACAGGTAGTACATCTCCCTTCAACGCCGTTGGGAACTGTTGCACCAGTGGTCTCTCAAGTTGCTCGTGACAAGACAATTACGGAATTAGAGCACGAATAAAACCCAGCAAACTTGGGATTCGTTGCAATTGAAAATCCAGACGATTCTCTTGAATGTGCTGTAGGAAACATAATCCAATCTTAATCCTTTTGTGGATTTGCTGGAAGTCGAAGAAGTTCTTGCGACGAATACCGGAGCGATCCCAAAAAATAGTCGTTTGGGTATCCTATGTTACAAACGATGGAGTGTCGCAACCGGAGAGCTACGCAAGCAAATAGCTTTGCAACGGCAACGATCGGAAGTGGATAATCAAATCTAGGATTTGATGCTGGGACAAAAGGTCGGTGTTGACACGAGGTGGCAACGGGAAGTAGACTTGATTAACGAAATTGGGACGTTTGGTTCACAGCATGCCAGTGAGGAGGATCAGATTCCTGAATTGGAGGAAAGTTTGCGAGATTAGCTTGAAAATCTTATTCGCCAACCAGCAAATAAGCAATCGGAGATTGAACTCCTGAAACAGCTACACGATCGCGCATTACAGGATGCGATCAAATGTGTGAAAAAAAAAGAGTCGTGAATAAATTGATCGGTTGCGTACTTCAGAGGTGGACAATACGCAAGCAACTTGAACTCAGGATGTCAGCATGTTAGGAAAGTGTAGAACCAGACTACCCGTGTATGAGAAGCGGAACAGAGGTGGCTCTCCGATCTTGAAGCTACAAGGTAACGAGAGTATGAAGCAGTGTAACAACGAAGACAAGCAAAAAAGGACTGCTGGGCTGTTCGTGACAACATTGAGATAATGCAGCAGTGCAATGCTAACTTGAACACACTCCTTCACCAGTAGGTCATCCAAATGTTAGAACCGAAATTTTTCACATAAGTAGCTTGTCAGGGAATAATCAGCAACAAAGTCCTCTTTACCCTCCCCATCCCTCATTTGTAGAGAATGAAGTTTTGCCTGGTAGTCGACGGGAGCGGCTTGCTTCTTCGGTTGCAGCGCAGCTTGAGAGGGTTCGCCAAAGATACAGTCAGCAGCTTTTTGCATCATCCATCAACGGTCACGCAAATTGTATCAACAGTACAGCAACTGTATGGTAGCCGGAACAGATTGTCAACAACATGATCGCGATAGTTCGGTCAACTGCATCACCGAAGTCAGATAGGTTGGAAATCTTGGTGAGTTTCGGACTTGTTGTGCAGAATCTTTGCGGGCATCTATCGAATCCAGTTCTTCTATAAGAAGTGGTGGGGGGGGGGAGGTGCGGCGGTGTGTGGAAACACCCATGCATATACCTTGTGATCAAAAAGTTCCGGTAATTTTCAATTTAAAAAGGCCGCCTTTATTTTTTCGGTAAAATCTTTTTAGTGTAAGATGGCAACACTAGTTCTGATATTCTGTCAAAGTGTGAGAGCAAATTATCCATTAGTTTTGTTTTGACAACTGCTTTTGTTAGTCGAAAAATAGACGCTCGGCGATTTTTACCATGGATAAAAAATTGGAACAACGCGTTTGTGTGAAATTTTGTGTTGCAAACGGATTTTCTGCAGCGGAAACGCTCAGAATGTTGCAAAAAGCCTTTGGTGAGGACTCTATGCCACAAAATCGTACATTTGTTTGGCACAAAGACTTTAAAGAAGGCCGTGAAAGCGTGAGTGACATGCCGCGTTCTGGACGACCATCGACCTCAACTACCGATGAAAGCATCGCTTCCGTGAAGAATTTAGTTATGGAAAACCGCTCAATTAGCATTCGGGAGATAGCTGCACTCCTTGATATCTCATTTGGATCGACCGAACACATTTTGACGGAAATTCTGGGCATGAAACGCATTGAAGCACGACTTGTTCCAAAAGAGCTGATTTTTTTGCAAAAACAGCATCGAGTTGAGGTCGCTAAACAGATGATTGCGAACGCAGATAGCGATCCCACATTCATGGAACGCATCATAACTGGTGATGAAACGTGGGTATATGAATTTGATATGCTCACAAGTCAAAAATCGTCCGAATGGCGCGCCGAAGATGAGCCGAAACCAAAAAAATCACGACAAAGTCGCTCCAAAATTAAAGTTTTACTGACCGTTTTCTTTGATTTTCGCGGTGTCGTCCATTCTGAATTCCTTCCAGAAGGTCGAACGGTTAACAAAGAGTATTATTTACAAGTTATGAGACGTTTGCGTGAGGCAATTCGAAAGAAGAGGCCAGAATTGTGGCGCAATAATTCGTGGATTTTACACCACGATAACGCTCCATCACACACCGCGCTCACTATTTGTGAATTTTTGGCCAAGAACTCCACCAATACCATCAAACAAGCACCATATTCACCAGACCTTGCCCCGTGCGACTTCTTTCTCTTCCCAAAACTGAAAATTCCGCTCAGAGGTAGGCGTTTTGAATCGATTGATGCGATAAAAAAGAATTCGCTGGAAGAACTGAAAGCCATACATTCATCGGCCTATAAAAAATGTATGGATGATTGGATAAAGCGCTGGCATATGTGTGTTGCCTCTAATGGCGAGTACTTTGAAGGCGATAATAAAGATATCAATTAAAAATTGAAATAAATGCGTTTTTTTTCAAATTACCGGAACTTTTTGATCACAAGGTACAATTGCATAACATTAACATTGCATGTTGAACACTGGGATAGCAAACACTGATCTTCACGAGGGTGCGGGTTTCTCCGAATTGAGAGCCTTGGGGAGGGGCGGGCTAGGTGTGAAAAGGAATAGTGAAAAACGGTGTAAAAGATCTAAAAAAAACACAAGTTTGGAGAATGGGAAGTATGAACCAGGTCTTCGCAGGAAACAGGACTATATAGAGTTTCCAGATAGCAGGCCAATGGAAGAATGTCGCTTCAAATGGAAAACGGCTGGCGTGGCATCTCGACCTATACGACGGCGTTCTTCAAGACATATCGAACTTCAAATCACGAAGTAGATTCACGAGGCAATGAAGAAGGAGTTGGACAGATTTGACTGACGGCGCACTTGGTTCCTGCCGATTGGACTGATTGTCAGCGAGAAGAAACCTGGAAAAATACGAGTAATCTGGGATGCTGTAGCACTCGATGCTACTTTAGGGTCCAGATCTCTTGACGCCTCACAAAACGAGAGATGCTTTGACTCGTAATGAGTATCTTTGACTCTTCGGGCTTAGTGAGATCCTTTGAAATCCACGGCAAAATCCTCGTCAAGAGGAATGGCCTACGGGCACTGGAGATTCTTTTGCGCTGGAGTTTGTGATTAATTCTGGGGTCCTCAGTGTCACTTTTGGTAGGAACAGTTCGAGCCAATTTTATCCTGAAGAGACCAATGCACACTTATGTAAGTGAATTTACGATATTAACATGGAGTATTTTGTAATGCAAACCTAGACGGTTAAAGATGAACGGATTACTTCGTGGGCTCAAATCGGGGAAGTGTTTGGCACTGTCCTGCATATCTTTGGTGACCATCTCTGCTCTGGCTGTCAAAAATCCGTGATTCCAATTCGTTCTCTTCCTCTTCCGTGAATATGAACATTGGCCGGGACGGTAGTTTCGCCGTTCATTCTTCTGTACACGAGAGCGGATTTTCAACCTTGGAACTCCGAAATGTTTGGCCGCTTTATTCACCCCCTTGGCTTTGAACTTTACGATCAGCTGCAGAAATTTCTTCCGGCGAGAAGGATGTGTGGTATATCGTACGTCATTCCTGCCTGAAATACGTATACAATTATCTAATTCTATTCAATTTGATTCAATCTATTGTTTAATTACCATTTTTCAAGTGGACAGAATGTTTAAACTCAACATGTAAGTAAAAAAACTGAAATAACACGAAAAATAAAACAATGTATGACAATTCGACCAGAGCGAAATCTGGGACGACTACTTTGATCAAATTCGATTGCAGTGCAGTGAATAAGTAAATCGTATCGCACAGCTCAGTAAATGAAGTCATTCCACATTAACTATATTAAAATCAAAAACGAGAAACTACTTTAATTTTCTGCAACTTTTCCACGAATCTATTTTATGTGTTTCTATTGATCCCATAGTATGCATGCACAAAGTACAAGATGGCTTAATGATAAGTTACTACAATTTAAATGCATTTTATTTTAAAGTTACTTACCCTCTAAGAATAGCAGCTTAAAACAATTTCATAGATCTTGTGATAACTATAACATGACGAATATCTGATAGATAGGTGAAAACTGGAGCCTGGGCGATTTATGGGTGCCCTACTCTAATAGGATTATATCTGAATAGCCACAGATTGATTCAGATTTCAAATTATTTATGTTATAATGAGTAAGTGTTCAACATATTTTTAACGAGCACTTATAAACTATGCGTGCAACGGTTATTCATATGCGTCTACTTCATTTGAGGGAAATATGTTAGCGTTTAATTTTCGGGTATTAATTTCATGCCCCGCACATGCGTGAAAAGCAACGATGTTCTGCCATGATCATACATCATTGAAATGCGAAATACCCCATGTTATGTATGCACTGCATAGTTCCATGCTTTTTTGCACGTATCATCTAAATCTAATTAGGTTTCAACGCTAGCAATAACTAAAACACAGAAACAACTACAGCAATTGTCCAATGCAACGAGATAACCGTAATTATACTCCTGTGGCTTACAAGCAGCAATGATGAATGCCCGATGAAAACCATTGACTGGAACGCTTTTGAATTTGGACTATCAGGTGATGGAAGTGGTGATTATAGTGCCAACCGTCGGCAATCACATTAAAAGGTATAAAAATATATCAAAATGAGCAGTCACAAACAAATGGTTTTGGGGGTTGTAATTTGGTTGATATAAATGCAATTAGAACTTTCCTTTTGGGCCATGACACTGCAGCTTGCTTATTATGTATTTTGCAGGTTCCTACTTAACCATACAGATGCGATATTCGTTCATCTCAAACAAAACTAATACATATTTTATAATGTGTTTGCAAATTTTTAAGCGTTTATATTTCTGTCTGTGTATTCTCGATGAAGGTTGCAGCATTAGAACAGTATGCTGTCATCAAGTCCTGACTTCTCCCAAAATTTTAGCTCAATTGAATACGGACTTGCGTTGCACTCGTTTTTTACAGTTGCTATGGAAATTACTAAGGAAAAACAATTTGGTTTGATGGCATACGAAAATGAGTGCTATCTGGGGTTACGGGAAATGTATCAAGCTATAATTTTGTCGTTATCCGATTGAATATCAGAATAGTAAGATATTTATTAACTGCATCCATGCTAACAAGAATCATATGAATCACATTATCAATAAGTAACAAACGACTTTCATGCCGTGTTGTGTTGAAAGCAATCAAACAAGTCGAGTAAATGTTATGTCGAGTATTATGCGTTAGTGACTTAAAAAAAGTAAGGAAGTGAAAATCGACCCGATGACACGCAACAGGTGGAATCCGTTCGTCCCGGATTACGGATCAGCACTTTGGAAGCGATATCAATTTGAATGACCTGATGACGGCTTGTTCGGTGGCGCCGCTGCATCTTTTTGATTGTGAGTTTATGGTTATATGACGATGAGTTTTCCCCATCTGACGGTGAAGGAACAGACTTAGTTCATTTCGCAGCTGATGAACAGCTTGAAAGGCAGGCCAAAACCAGTATTGCAATCTGTAAATACCAATGTCGTTGAATGACTGATAGTAAAAACGCCTGGAGTAAAAAGCAACTGATGATGGTTATGGTCAGCGGCGCACCATAAGCAATCAGGTGACTATGACATTCACGAATATGAAATGCACTAGTTTAGAAGATGTTGCTGCTTCGTTTGCCTTTACGAGCTAGTGTTAGTATTTGGTCCTCCCAGCTTACCTCTGATGTTGCTTGCTTTATTTTTTACTAACAGAATCGTGCCAACTGAGTCAGTCAATATGACTTTTTTTTGCAGGATCTTAGTTCTTCCTCTTCTGGGTGAGTTCAAAATACCGGAGAATCCGGAAAGTCGTTATGAATTGTTGGAACTGTCTGGAAACCCACACACCAATCGCCAGCTGTTGTCGATTTTAATAGATGTCCTGCTGCTACCGTATGGAACAATCCAGGATGGTGAAATGCTACCGGGCATGAGCATGTACTCCTTCAATTTGAGGACCGAACAGCTGGAGGTGAAAGAGTTGGAACAGTTGAAGAAGGGAATCGTGAGATTAGTGCGGGAATTTTCACCGCAATGGCAATGTTGGCATATTTCACCGAGGCATTGACGAATACGATCTATAAAGGATGAAAATGGACAGTATTTCAGAGCATAAGTACGCAGTTAAGGCTTAGTGAACAAGTGAGTCTGTACTATTTTAACTCGTGATAAAAAAATAATCGTTTTTGATGTGCTTTTAATGATGATTCATAATTCATATAAATAATGAGATGCTCATATATAATCTAATTTGTGAGTTTCGATCATATCGATAATTTTATTATTTTCATCAAATATTCAATGAATCATTAATAATCTCTTCGAAACGAAACTAAGAATACTCATTTGAAAAACAAGAAATCCTTGAATTATGGAGAGTGTGAGCTGTTTAGTGGAATACCTGTAACTAGAAAATAAGAAGAATGATTAGTAATTTCCATTTAATTCCAACTACCTTTATTGCTTATCTTGACAGATACGCGTATTTCCTTGCAAAATGAGGACACCCAAAAGAATAAGAATCATTTATTTGAGTGCATATGTACCATATCACATATAGATTTTCATATAAAAACAATCGAAATTATTGAGACTTCCAATTGAACTTCATAAGTGGGCACAAGAAAATCATGTGAACTGTTTCTGGATCTCTGGTAAACATCGAAAGAGTGAATACATTTGTTTAGCACATGAAATCAATTGGTTTTTTGATTTGTGCAAATCTAAAGGGTTTCTTCGTGGAAAATGGCACTCACAAAATGTTCACCAAAATTTGGTCATTTATTGGATTCATCCGAAACTAGTAGGAAATAAAGTTCTCCTAAACTATAAACTGTGTTATGGATTTAAATCGTTTTTTTTTTCATTCAAAATGCTTGCTCTTGACCCCATCCATTTAGTTTTGTACATCAGCTTTTCCCATCTTTATGGCCACTTTCATCCAGACTTTCTTCAATTTCAGCTTATTTTTGATAATTTTGGGACTCTAATGAAGTGCTGTCTTGATGATAGCCTAAAATTGTTCAACGAGGCGTAGTTCCAGTTAATTCTAAGAATTCAAACAAAAAGCACATTATTAGTCTCGTACCACTCCAAAATGTTCCAAGCGTAGTGGCATAAGACAAGATCAGTTCAGAATATATAAGAAGTCTTGTAGGCTGTCTTGCTCATATATTTCACCATTTATACAGGGTGCGGCAGAAAGTAATGCGAAAATGTTCAAACTTGAGTATTGGGTTAATTCGTTTAGCTAGTGACTAATTTCTGTCGAAAGTGTATTTGTTTATGTTTACTTTCAAGTACTGCATCCAAACATGCTACATTCCAAACATTTGCAAATTCGTCACAATGTTCACGAAAGAAGTGATCACCAGTTTGTTGCTCGCCCAGAAGAAGCCGAAAGAGTTTGCCAAGGTGGTAGGGTGCCATTTGGCAACAGTTTACCGCATAAAAAAGTCCCTGCAGGATGGTCCTAAGCAGCGGAAGCCGGGAAGCGGACGTCCGCGCTTTGCACGCACGCCGAATGTGATCGAATCGTTCGGTGCAAAAATTGCTCGCAACCCGGTGCGTTTAATGAGAAAACTTGCAAAGGAAGCCAATATTTCGGAGAAATCCATGCGGAGAATCATCAAAGAAGACCTTCATGCATCTTCCAGAGCCAGAGTGAAACGCCACTTGATTACGGACCGGGTTAAGGAACTACGAATGACTCGTTCCAAGAGATTGCTTTCCTTGTTGAAGAAGGAAAAAAATGATAATCCTGTTCTCCGACGAAAAGCTTTTCAGCATCGATGCTGTGGCCAACAGCCGCACGGACCGGTTCATTTCACCGCAGAAAATGAAGAACGTTCCGGAAAAAGTGAAATTCAAATTTCAAACCAAACATCCGGCTGCCGTCATGATGTTTGGCTTGGTGGCGTCCAACGGTTTGAAAATGCTGCCTGTTTTCATTGATGCTGGAGTTAAAATCAATACCAAAGTATGTATCGGTATTTCAAAGGACCAAAACATTGTCCTACAGCAGGATGGAGCGCCGTGTCAAACGTCCAAACGAACCCAACAATGGTTGAACGATAACATGAAGTTTTGGCTGAAGGATTTGTGGTCCCCTAGCAGTCCAGATCTTAATCCGTTGGATTATTCGATTTGGGCATATGTTGAAGCACGAGCCTGCAAAACATCACACCCTAGTGTGAAAACCCTGAAGTCAACCATAACACGCACATGGCAGTCAATGTCGGAGGACTAAGTCCGAAAGGCATGCTCTGGCTTCCGGCGTCGGCTCGAGGATGTTATTAATAAAAATGGAGGACACATTGAATAAATTTGTTTAAAAGGACTTTATAAAGATAACTGCACTCGAAAATGTTGATATTATTGCTTGAAGTAGTTGAAAATGGGATTTGAAAGAAATAGAACAAATTTTCGCATTATTTTCTACCGCACCCTGTATATCCATTTTGCGCACATTTCGTTGTAACCGCATATAACCTGACATAACTCACCCTTTCGTTTTTTTAAAACATTTTCTTTTCGAATTGGAGGGGGGGGGGGGCGGGGGGGGGGGGAAGTTTTTGCATAAGTTTCGACGTCCATCACGAGGCAACTGCGTGTAGAGCTTTTTTAGCAGCGACATTTTGCTTCGCATTCTTAGTTCCGTTCTATGGTTCTCTGTATTAAATAGACCGACACCGTTCTCATTTTCATTTTCTAGCAAAATCCCGGATCGTTATGTTTGGCCAGCGTTAAAATTCTGCAACGGCCTTCTTGACCATCTTGAAATCAACCAGCCCCCTCCTGCTACCACTTTCCTTCTTCCGTTTTAAGGGGTTATATCCAGAGGACTGAAGAAAGCGTTAGTTCTTAAAGCCTGCCACTCTTGCGTGGCGCTAGTGATGATTTTAAGCTCGGTTCCCAATGGATTGATAAAGTAACAATATTTATTTTACCAACACTACTAGTATCAATAATTTAGATAAAACATTGTAATACCTAGCTGATAAACATACTTTAGAAAAAATACTATTGTTGTGATAGCCACTGCACTAAGTACAACACGGAGGTTTTTTCTCTCGAATCAAATTAACGACAAAACTCGAAAACCGAGCTGTCAAATTAGCACCGCACGCAGCACCAAGTTTTCGGCTTCACAAATGTTGTTCGTGGATGACAGCCGCTTCAGTCCTGTCGTTTTATCGGAAAATGGTGGCACAAGCGATAACGAGCTTCATTGGATTGGCAGTTTGAGTGTACACAATTTGTTCACGCAGGATTTTCTGTTCCGAATTCATTGTAATTAAAGTCTGCCCCATAATGTTTGGATGCACCCAATTTTCAGTAAAAATACGACACAAGTCTTGTAAATTCAATTTTTATTGGACATACTGTTATTATTTGAGTAGCACATCAGGTTAGTGTTCTCAATAATTGCAATCTAGCGATTGTTTGCTAGCTGGTGCACCTTTTTGCAAACGTTCATCATAAGATTCAGCTCTGACTTCTTAGCGACAAATTTTGACACTTTCTTCAAATCTTTTTCGAACCTTTGACCGGTATCTGCTACCGAGACATGTTTCCTAAGATGTGACTTTGTCAATGCCAAAAATTCTTCAATTGGTCAAATTTGCGGGCAATTAGGAGTGTTTATGCGCTTTCCCTCTCTCAGGTCAAATTTTTCACCTTGTCGACGGTGAGAGGACTTATCTCATGCTATAAACATGCATGTGAGACCAAGAATTTAACCAGTAGTAAAAGTATCGCATATTCTGCACATTTATTACACTGCCACATCGTAGAACGTTAATATAAAGGCACTAACATCAGCTGTGATACTGGTGGGTTATGCCGCAATTAACTCTTAGGCTTCTAACTTTCAATCAAAGGAAAACGACTAAAAGTACACTTTTCATTTTCGTGGCAACTTATGATGTTGATTATCCATTTGTTTTATGAAATTAAGGACCAAAATATCTGATTTGCTCATGGTATAATAAGTGGCAGTAATTGCAAATTTTCGAAAAGGGCGAATGTTTTGATCAGGGTAAATATCTGACGGTTCAAAATGAAGCACATAGCCACAGAAAAGTGTTACTTTAGACTAACAATGACAAGCATGTTTATTAGAGATAGGACGCGGAGGGCCCTCTTAGGAAGCACGAGCAGTAGATTAAATCTTTCCAAGTAGTTTATTTCAGCAACAGTGCGGAGTCAAATGCCACCCAAGTCAAACTTAAATCAGGAAGTATCATGGAAACCGTAAGCCGTATGTAATGGGAAAGAAATTGGTATGTTTGTTTAAATAGAACTGTACAGCATGGATAATCGAGAAACTAAGGTTAATTCGATTTAGCAATGGCTGTGAAATGAGCGCAATTGGCATTAGACAACCTGAGTGACTGACCCTTATAACACACTTGAAAATGGAAGTTCATTACATACTAACTCAAACTTTTAGGAGAATTATAAGAAGATATCGCAGTGCTGTAAGTAGCCAACATAGGCACACCATTACAATTGATTATGCATACTCTTGTTGTAATACTTCTTGGGGTTGACTTCAGTACTACTAGTTGTCAACATAAACTACATCAAAGGCCTGGATGTCGTCCTTAAGAATTATTGTTTGGCAATTTACATGTCTTTTTGAAATCTAGTTACTACTGCATACGGCCTGAAGATGATTTCAGCACTGGGGGCTATTAACTTAGACGACGTTTTGCCTCGGATTATCATCTCCAGGAAACATTAGAAATCATTAAAAAAAAAGCTCGTGCCATCTAGGATAGGGTATTAATTTGAGCTTCCATTTTACGACTGCATAACAAAACATCATCGCGGGAAAATTGAAACTGAAATTTTGAAAAATACTACGGTCCAATAATAATTACTTCAACTAGTGCTCTAGAGGGCAACATAGGCTAGTGCTTTTAAGGAATTGGTCATAGTAGAGGTGACGTTGGGAAAGAGTCTAGTGACAACTAAGCTCAAAACAAGCCAAAAAAAAAAAATTAGGAGTGTTTTTGTGCTTTGGAACGATGTAAACATTTTTGATGGTATACAATTCTACGACTTATTTCGCGTCATGGCAGTCGTAAGCAGTTGTAATGAAGGGTTGCAAAATCTTACCACAGCTACAAATAGCTTGCCAGACCATTGCTCAGATAAATTTCCTGCTGTATATGTTGTATTTTCAAACATTATAATTAATTACGTGCTTCGTGCAACAACAAACAACATGATTAGTTATGGAGAGTGTGAGCTGTTTAGTGGAATACCTGTAACTAGAAAATAAGAAGAATGATTAGTAATTTCCATTTAATTCCAACTACCTTTATTGCTTATCTTGACAGATACGCGTATTTCGAGTATTAGTACACGACACTGAAGAAGTCTGCACATTGTAGACGAAATACGCGTATCTGTCAAGATAAGCAATAAAGGTAGTTGGAATTAAATGGAAATTACTAATCATTCTTCTTATTTTCTAGTAACATGATTAGTTTAAATGTATTTGAAATTCCTTGATGGGGACATCATCAATACATGCTGTTGTAAGAGGATCAGCATATACAACACGTTATCGGGTTTCTCTCTGAGGTTGTTAATTGTTATTAAAGTAAATGACGACGAGAGAAATACAACCGAAAACACTAGTAGTTGTGTCATAAAATACCTCTATTGGTAATTGATTTCTGTCACATGTAGCCTTAGGGAAGTGTAACAGAGATTTCACATCGCTAGAACTGATCCGTTCCATTTGGCGATATATGAGCATGGTAAACTTTTGCATGTCAAGAGGGGCCCCCTTCCCTCTTGCCTACCATGCATTGTGGTGGCTAGGTAAAAGTATGTCTGCTCGATCAGATACTGCCTTCCAAACATGCCCTACGCTCAATTTCAAACTACTTCTATTCAATTTCACAACCTGCCGTGCTCTTACGGACCTATCAATACTTTCTCTTCACATCTTTGGTTCTAGCAGAAAATTGCTGTCCACTCCTAGAGTTGCATATTGATAAGAATGATATTTCCAATTTTCAAATATTATAATTTTTTTGGGATTGTTTACCCATTAACCTATTTAAGTTTACCCACGTTAACCTAAAATTAGGTAAACTTAAGTTTACCTAAATTGACCTTATTTAACGATAATGTACGGTTGCGTCAAAAGAAGCTAGTTTTGGGTAGTTTTACAGTTCGGTGTACACAACAGGTAATGGTAATGCATACAATCTTAGATCAGTTTACCAAAATATAAGTGAACTTTACCCATAATCGCGGAAAAGTGTACATACTCATTTTATGGAAAAAGTCGCTTTACCTATATTTGAGTACACATGGGTAACTAACAATATAGGTGATGTATACCCATATATGGGTAACTTATTTAAAGTAAATTTCACGCATATTTAGGTAAATAAAAAATAATATTTTGAAATTAGACGCAATTATGGGTATATTTCTTTTGTTCCTCTTATATTTTTTCAATTTAATATCGTTTTTAGCTTTTATACAGTACAAATATAATATTGTGCTCTTTAAGTGGATAATTTTCTGATGATTTATTCCATAACTAGCAATGCAAATATTTAGTCATAAAAAAACATTTATGGCCATTGCAAACAAGTTTACAAGAAGCTTTTTCCATGAAGAGGGCGTAGAAAATGAAAATATATTGTTTCCTGCCAAAAACATCGTACTGTTTCTGCATATGACATCTAAGACACTTTCACATGTACCTTCGGAGAAGCATTTTTAGTATCTATTTCTGGATTGGCGGCAGGAAACTTCCAGACTTGAAGAAAATGTTTTCCCACGCTTTGATTTGATTCCCCAGGAAAATTGAAAACGTTAGGCTGGGTCTACGTACATTACGATTCCGCTAGGTTTATGGTTTCTGTGAGTCTCAAAAGAGAAAGAAGAACTGCAGAGGTTGGGTTGCTATAAGTTTCAAGTTTCAGCCATCGCTCTACTTGAGCGCACTTCAAAGCGGAAAATGATTTTCGCTTTATTCGTGGGAAAGTTTCCGTCTGCTTGATTTAACGCTGGGCCAAAAAAGGTTGAATTACGGTGTCTGTGGTCTTGGTCTTTTCCTCCATGCTCGACTATACCATCGCTGTTATTTTACACTTTTTCAACATATAATACGGATCACATAGAATGTTGCTGTCTTCAGCATATTTATTCAGTAGGCCAAGGCCTTTACATTGGCTAACATTTTAGGATTTTCTCACTACGCAGCGATTGTGTACTAAATATTTTCAGGAATATGCTATATCCTAGTATCATGACCATATAAAATGTTTCTGTCTTAGATAATGTTGTTCAATCGAAGAAAACCTTTTAAAATGGTGATCAGTAGTTCACAATATTTCCACAAGGAGTGCTGGTGTCCTAATTATTTTCAGAAATATGTTAAATCTTGGCACCCTGACCAGATAGAATGTTTCTGTCTTGGACAATGTTGTTCACTAGGTCATGACCTTTTGAATGCTGACTAAAGTCACTGCTATAGCTGCTATAGCAGTTCAAAATTTTCCCGCTACACGGCGATAGTGTGCCAATGTATTTCCTGAAGGTGCCATACCTGAGGATCCTGATCATTTGGAAAGATGGTGTCTTCGGATAAGTTTTCAGTAGAACGATCTCTTTAAGGAAAAAAATCATTCTAAAACATAAATATAACAAAGCCTAGCGTGGGATTTGAACACTAGTCCCTGGCGCGAAAGGTTTGTAGCTTCTTTGCTAAGCCAACTCCGATTGTTGTGAAGTATACTCTTAGTATCTATAATATGCTTCCGGTTGGCAGTAAATCCACAATCTTGTACAACTAATTCATCTTTATGAGAAAACAGAACACGTTTTACAAAACATGGTAGGTGTTATGTAATTTCAACAGAATTTAGAACTACCCACAACATCTTGTCCTGTTCATGTTTTATAAATGTATGGAACGATGTTTTCAAGAACAACGATAAAGTATAAATCACTTCCAGCAGTGAAAAAAGTATTTTTAGCACAATCGTTAGTCAGATTGATAAAAAGAATATGAGAGATCCAACCCGATCCGAACCAGGCATTCATTGAAATACATTTATAAAACAAACATATATTAATCATTGTAAAAAGAAGTTTTGTGTGTTACTTGGGATATGGGCAAATAAAGTTTCATGACTCAGGTTATTGGCGTTGACGACATTAAAGGGCGAACACGAAATTATTGCGACACCGAAAATATCATGCCAATTTTCTTATAATGTTTAGAATCAAACCAAAATTTTAGGGTAGTTTTATACATATATTTACTTCAAAAATCAAAAGAAAAGTTAATCGATGGAGCCTTGAGTGTAAAATTGAACGCATTTTCGCTTGATGCCCTCCATCAAAGTCTTTACAGTGTCATCCGGTACCAGTTTCTCAGTTTTTTTTTTTCCATTTTCTTAACATGTCCTTCTCGTCTTTGACTGTCTTCTTGCTCTTCCGAAGTTCCCGCTTCATCATTGCCTAGTACTGCTCCACCGGGCGCAGCTCCGGACAGTTTGGCGGATTCATGTCCTTTGGAATAAAATGGACAGAATTGGCCTCATACCACTCCAGGACACTTTTAGAATAGTGGCATGATGCCAAATCTGGCCAAAATAGCGGAGCTTCGTCGTGCTGCTGCAAGAACGGCAAAAGGCGCTTCTCGAGGCACTCAGATTTGTAGATCTCGCCATTTACTGTGCCCTTTGTCACGAAAGGCTCACTCCTCAGTCCGCAAGAGCAGATGGCCTGCCAAATGAGATATTTGGAGGCGAACTTCGACATTTTCTTCTTCTTAAATTTGTCGTCCACATAGAACTTGCTCTTGCCGGTGAAAACTCCAACCCCGGAATTTGCTTAAAATCGGCTTTTATATACGTTTCGTCGTCCATCACACAGCAGCCATATTTTGTCAGCATCTTCTCGTAGAGCTTCCGTGCCCGAGTTTTCGCCGTCGATTGTTGCCGCTCATCGCGGTTTGGGAAGTTCTGTACCTTGTATGTATGTAGTCCAGCTCTCTTCTTTGCATTCTGGACGTAGCTCTGCGACATGCCGATCTTTTTAGCCAAATCACGGCTTGAGACGTTGGGATTTGCTTTAATCATCCGCTTCACCTTTCCCTCCGTCTTTTTGTTCTCCGGTCCCGGTTTTCTTCCAGCTCCTTTGCCGTGGTCCAACGTCAACCGCTCCTGGAACCGCTTCAACACTCTGGAGACGGTTGAATGGTGAATGTTCAACATTTTTCCCAACTGCCGGTGCGACAGGTCAGGAAATTCCAGGTGTTTGGAAAGAATTTGTTCTCTCTACTCGCGTTGGTTCACCTCCATTTTCGTTGAATCGAAAAACACGACTTCGAGTTTGACAGCATGTAAACAATACACATCAATGAGAAAGTGTGCAAAATTTGGTTAATTTTTACCCAATGGTAAAAAAAGTTATGCCCTGTTGAATGTGTCGCAATAATTTCGTGTTCGCCCTTTAACTGGTCAAGGACAATCTGACTCCAACGATGTTCATTTTTGTGTCCGAGAAAGAAAACCGAAAAATCTTTCTTTCCTCATTTTCTCACGAAAAACCTTAAACAAACCCCACACCAACCATAAAAATAGGGGACTGCATCGACTTCAGCGTCAGCGTCAACTTTGAAATTATTCAAAATTAACGGACTGACGCAACGTCGATGTAGAGATGTCAGTGGAAAACGAACTTGACGCGGTTGAACTCCTCTGTCGAAACTGAGGGTGACAGCTTAAGGTTTTTTGACGTATACACTCAATTCTATTTTTACGCAATTTTGATTCAGGCATTCATGCAGGATAGATACAATATTTTTAATATCAGCAGATTTTTGTTTGATTTTTTGTGGTTTTTTTAAGCATGTCGCAATATTTCATGTTGTATATTTCCAAAACATTGATTATTTCCAAATAAACATATGTGTCCGATGGCAAATTATGATTCCTGGGCCAATTTTAACCAAAAGATATACACAGAATTAAGTATTACCCTCTTCGAGTTTTTTAAAAGTTATTTTTTAACTCAAGAAACATTTGTGTTTTCCCTGTTCAAAACTTACTCTTGATTTTCCATCAGCCACAAGTGGTGTTCCCAATTGTACATGCAGTGACCAACAATTTTCTCTTCACCATCAGGACAATCGGATAAATTGGTAGAATGAATTTTTGGTACCCAGTATTGGAAACTTTATGTATATCCAATTGGATGTATACCTGAATAGCATACTTTATATAAATGCGCTGTCATATTACAAAGAGGATAAGTTGGTAATCATTTGTGATAAAAAGTACTATTAAAATGTCTACAAGATTTCCCAAGTGTTGTAAACTATTTCCTGGCGCACCTGAAACTCAATTGGGTGCAAAGCTCGTTTAGACACGTCAATGTCAATTTGTGATTCGTGTCAATTATTCATCAATGTCACATCACATTAAAATCTATAACTATGCACAATTAGTTAAAGAACCACAACCATCTGGGTCAACGAACTATCCTGAAGAGGTACGGTCAGCTACATCAATAGCATCAGCTTCGTCTCAGGAAAGCGTTACATCAAATTTCTCCATTCTACATAACGTTGAATTGTTTAACGCTGGAATGGTTGGGAAAGCTTACTGCCGAAAGAAATACATGGAAATTAGAGAAGGATTACGTAAACATATTTTTGGTTTCCAGTCAGACGGGGACCAGACTCAACTGAAGCAAAACGCTGCAGATTTCAACGAAATGATCTCACAATTTCAGGAAAAAATTAACAATTCAGAGTGCACGAGAGATGACTAATTGAAGATTTTGTAACTGTTGTCAAAATCATGGAGCATTCAGAATGTATTGAAGTATTTTGACGTACCTTTATATCTGGTGAAGCAAGCCCGGGACTTCACTGTAGAGAAAGAAATCCTTCCAACTCTGAATGATAGGATTGGTCACGGTTTGGACTTGGAGGAAAAGAACGAAATTCAACAGTTCTTTGAATCAATGATTTTGTAAGCAGAGCCATGCCAGGGTAAAATGATTTTGTTTCTTTCATGAAAAATGGTAAATACGTTCAAAAACGATGACTTCTTTGTTCATTCCTAGAAGCATACATAAGTTTCAAAGAAAATAGTAGACATATTGTGGGCTTCAGCTCCTTTGCCGCATAACGCCCACAGCATTGTAAATTACTCGGAAGCTCTGGTTCACATAAAATTTGCGTTTGTATCATCCATGAGAATATTGAATTGATACATGCCCTGAAAAAATATACGTTCGATACTGACTCAAACCTATACATGGATAAAATATTATGCACTACAGAAACTAGACCAAAACTTTGTTATCTTCGCGATTTCTTTTTGTTTACAAACATGAAAAAATGGCTTGGCGGACAGCGATTCACGTCAATCGTGGAAGTCAGTACAGCAACAGAGGTCTATTTTGCGGAATTCGACATATAATATTTTTTTATGGATTGAAGAAGTATCGATAATCTAGATATATTGAGTAGAAAGGAGACCATATTGAGAAATAAATCATAATAAGGTCAAAAACATAACGACTTCTTGCCTAACACAGGTACGTCTCATTCAACCCTCGTATTAACTTACATTCTCTTAAATATGTTTTGGAAACTTATTTTTTTATTATTTCAAGGATTTAAATGTTTTGTAAAACAATAAAAGCGAACTAATGAGAGATTCTCGTGAGCTGAATCGCTTAAAGTACCGACGAGGATGCAATTCAACCTGTGCACGTATTCCATAAATTCTTACCACGTAAGGATATTCAACCGAAATTAAACGATAGGAACGGAGAGAAACAGGAACTTTCCCGTTTCAGTAAGACACATAATGCCAATAAAAGAGGAAACCTACCGCAATTCTGAACCGCATCCTTCCAGACTGGTGGCTAGCCTCAGAGCACGCAGGCACGTCGTCTGACATTACCATATGCGTCTTCCGAATATCAATTCGGCATCATGTTCTACTGCTGCGAATGTGGCGGTGACATTGCAAACCGGTTAACTTTGTCGGTTGGACGGGAAAGCATTCTTTCTCGCCGGATTTGGAACTGTCGAGTCGATTTGATTCGCAATGCTCTTGTTATGTAGGTAACAGAATGTGCACATACTTCGTTTGATGACACGTACCTGTACCTACTACATATCATGCGCTCCAAAATGTGAGGGGCGAATGGAAAGAGTGGCGCATATGGCAGCAGACGACATAATCTTGGTATGATAAATGATTCGCTTGAAATTATAATACGACACAGTACGCCGAATGTTCAGCATCCAGTCGGAGACAAGAGAAAAATGAAGTAAGGACACTTGGAGTAGCATATGAAAACGAACAACTGATAAATTCCGGTGAATTGTCACCAACAAGAATGATAAGGGCTTGAATAGGTGAATGCTTTGGAATTTCAGACAGAATTGTTTTTAGAAGTCAGACAGTGTAATCCATCGGACGGTGCTGAACTCAGCACCTCACAATGTGAACGAGTACCTTGTTGTGGTCATAGGCGGGTATAAACATAAATTCAAATCCAGACTTCATGAACGAGGGTAAGCGAGCGTGAGAATGGCTCCTGATAGCATTAGCATGCCTCTTTGTGTTCCAGTTGAAGGCAAGCAGCAGTAGTAATGGGTTTCATACGAGAAAAGCAGATGTCACTATCCAGCTTTGATATAGGATGTCAAAAGTATCGCTACCCTGCGGTTGTAGTTGTCACGTTTTGATTCGGATTGTTTGAGCTCGGAGGATAAATTTGCTACTATTACAAAATGTCGTTCTTTGTGTAACTTAAAGTGACAGTGACAGCAAATTCCCAACCAACCAACCATTCGAATGGCATTCTTGCAAATAATTAAATTTCTTTCAAAGTAACGTATCTGCATACCAATTTGGAGAATAGCAATACATATTCATAATATAAAGCGCTTATTTTAAGTCTACGCATTAAAAGTTCAAAGAAGAGAACTTTTTCACTCGTCTGCGTTCTTTTGTCGATGACATGATTCCCTTTAAGCTCACCCCAGAAACAGTGCCTGTTTGGCAGTGTAACAATTCTCATAAATATTTATTGCGACAGTAATGCTTCAGCATGATTGTTGTTGATGCAGGTTTGATGCTTTCATCGAAAACGGTAAGAGGCAGAAGGTATAAGAAATATGTTAGTTATTTTAGTAGCCTTTGCTGATACCAGTCTGGCACTGTTAACGTATGTGTGCTTCTTATATTCGGTAAATTGGTTGGAGGTCGATTATCAAAAAATATTTTCTTTGATATTGATGCCGATAAAAATTCAGATGTACTATAATCTTTCCATTTATTCTTTTACCAACGGCGTCTGTTCATCTCTCACAACTGCTCAGGTCTAAAGGGTGATACGGTCAAAATTTGGTCAAGGGAAAACGCGTGTAAATCGGTGAAATCGTTTATTTAAAAAATCAAATTAAATTTCTTTTTCAAGTTCAATTAGTATAAAATTCAGGAAAAATATTCAGTTAGGCTTCCGCTTTTCCAAATCCGAATTGCCGGGCCTTACGCTTGACCCCTGCCATCAGATTTTGTACAGCCACCTTGTCCACCTTCTTCGCCGCAGAAAGCCAGTTTGCCTTGAACTGCTGCTCGTCCTTAGCAGTTTTTTTGGTCTTCTTTAGGTTCCGCTTGACAATAGCCCAGTATTTCTCAATTGGGCGGAGCTCTGGCGTGTTGGGAGGGTTCTTGTCCTTGGGAACCACCTGCACGTTGTTGGCGGCGTACCACTCCATGGCCTTTTTACCGTAATGGCAAGATGCCAAATCCGGCCAAAACAGTACGGAACAACCGTGTTTCTTCAGGAAAGGCAGCAGACGTTTATTCAAACACTCTTTCACGTAAATTTCTTGGTTGACAGTCCCGGAAGCTATGAAAATGCTGCTTTTCAAGCCACAGGTACAGATGGCTTGCCAAACCAGATATTTCTTTGCGAACTTTGACAGTTTCGTGTGCTTGAAAATATCTGCTACCTTTCTCCTTCCTTTTGCCGTATAAAACTCCTGTCCCGGAAGCTGCTTGTAGTCGGTTTTGACGTAGGTTTCGTCGTCCATTACCACGCAGTCAAACTTCGTCAGCATCGTCGTGTACAGCCTCCGGGATCGCGCTTTGGCCGTCGTATTTTGTTTATCATCGCGATTTGGAGTCACTACCTTCTTGTAAGTCGATAGTCCGGCTCGTTTTTTGGCTCGATGCACGGTTGTAGACGATACACCCAGCTTATTTGCGGCATCTCGGAGAGATAGGTTAGGGTTTCGCTTGAAACTACCGGCAACTCTCTTTGTCATCTCAGCGGCTTCCGGTTTTCGATTTCCCCCCGATCCAGACTTCCTGGCTGTCGACAAACGTTCCCCAAACACTTTAATTACATTTGTAACGGTTGATTTGGCAACTTTTAGCGATTTTGCCAACTTTGCGTGCGAGTAGCTCGGATTTTCGCGATGCGCGAGCAAAATTTTGATACGCTGCTCTTCTTGCTTGGACGGCATTTTGACAACTGAAGAGTGAATTCCAAAATCAAAATAGGAGCAACATTTTCTACACACACACACACCTTCCAAATGAGGGGTGTTCAGGTGTTTTAAATGCAAAATTGAAAGAAATACGTCAAGTTGATATTGACCAAATTTTGACCGTATCGCCCTTTAAAAGAATCATTTTATTTACGAAATGTCACCTACATCCATCTTGCGGAGCGCTTCCTAGTCTGTAATAAAAAAAACTCCAGTTTGAACCATCACCGATCCCATAGCACAGTGCTAATAGCTCATAAAAATCTACACCACATCAAACTCTATTCCGTTTGCTAAATTTGATTCATCGTATTCTACCTAAATCCAACCTCATCGACCCCATTCTCATAGCCGTAACTGGATTTTGTTTGCCTAGCGCTTATCTGTCCATTTCAGCCAATTCAGCAACTAGAAGACTATTTGGTTCTGTGTCGTGTCGTGGCTGTGGGTGAGTGTTTACTCTTTCCCCCGGGGGTCACAAAAGATGCACCCTTTGCCCTAGCCGAGTACTACAGACTATAGTTTCGACCGATAGCAAAGGCGAGCACATTTGGTGTCCCGCAACAACACGCTCCGTTCATCATCGAGCTGGCCACCACAAATACAGTGTTATTCTTCCATCCGTTCGATTCCGACACCCCGTGATAATAAAGATAAATGAGCAGTAAAATTTATCTTTATTGGTTTGACCTCTAATCAAGACAAGTTAGCCTTTTTACCATCTACCGGGTGGGACGAACCTAGTGCCTTCTATCGATTAAGAAGGAGAATGGGGACAGCTTTCGTGAATTTTTCATTTGACCTCTCATCGGTTGTTTATACGATTCCGCAAGGGAAACGTTGTCGGTGAATGATTGAGTCGCTGAATGATTGATCGATGATTTAATATTGCTTCACTCTTCAAAGATGTCTTTGTTGTCTACATCTTAGATTCATTGAAAAAAGCATCCCATCTCCAGAAGGATTTTTATTAAAATACACCAAACCCTTACTCTGCAAAGATGATGAATAAGTACAAATAAATACAAAAATAAAAATTGAGTCTTGGTAGTCAATCTGTGTGGCTCTAGGGACAAAGATAAAATGATTATATAAATGAACTACGCGACACTTGCTAAGAGTTTAGTAATAGATTTTAACGAATGCAAAGATTAGTGATAGATTTGGGCAAGAAATGGGAAAAAGAAGTCATCGTCCACGAAGATTATCAAACTTGGAAACCGACTGGCCCACCAAGCGAAGCAACATATTGAAACAGAGCCGTCAAATTGCATCATGGAAAAAACGCTGTAGAATATTATCCATTGGGTATTTTCTCTTGAAAATTTGGATACAAGTAGTTTAAAGTGTTTTTTGTTGTTGTATTTTTATCGCTGTCAGTTTTTCGAAAATTGGAGAAAATGGCGTCACCCGAAAAGCAACGTCGAAAATTGATTTTGCGAAAGCACCTGGAAAATCCTCAACTCTCTCATCGGAACATCAGAAACCAACTCGGAACCGGGCAGTCAACGGTGAGTCATGTGATTAAACGTTACTACGAAACTCTGAGCATCGAATTCAAATATCGGAGCGAGTAGTCGTATTTTTCACTTCGGTCTGAGAATCAATCGTTATCTGAATAGTGTTGAAGATAATTGTTTGGCTGAAACAAGGTTCATCTGCCTATTGTTACACTGACCTTGAGGCGTAATACAAACAGAATAATGGAATCTCGCAATATTCACATTAACTGTGTCAAGGTCCAGTTCGGACCTAAAACGAAAATGTCAACGGACAAAGAGGTTTTCGGCTTCTTTCGGAAGCGCGAATGGTCACCGGAGTCGTTTTGGTGCGATGTTTCGAGAGCCCAGGAAGTATAGTGTATATGTTAAATTCCAAACAGAGGACCTGATGAAGACGAGGCTACTGAAATGTCCACCGAGCGACACGTTCGCATATGACAACGGCGAGACGGTTCAGGTCTCATTTGCAACGACCAGCGGTGACTTCCGATACGTACGTCTTTTTGGACTACCAGTCGAGGTCGATGAGAAGCACGTAGCCACCGTGCTGTCCAAAAACGGTAAGATTCATCACATGATCCGAGAAAGATTTGGTCAAGATACTGGTTATATATATCCGAGAAAGATTTGGTCAAGATACTGGCGTGCGTGGTGCACATATGGAGATTTCCACTGCCATTCCATCTCATCTACACGTACAACACTTCCAAGTTCGCGTGTTTCATGAGGGTATGCAGAGCAAATGTTTTACCTGCGGTAGTCCAGAACATGTCAAGGCAAGTTGCTCGAAGAGAACATCGGTCTCCAACCGCCTGAGACAGAACGAATCTGGTTCAACGTCCTATGCTGGAGCTCTGTTGGGTATGTTGGTCAATCAGAAGCCAGGAACGTCTGGGACGCGGGATAAATCAACAGAAGAGGAAAAGCTCAAGCTCACGTGGAAGGGGAGAGTGGAACTTTGGTTGTTGAGCTTGCAACGTCAGCTACAACCGCTACGCAATTCAACGAGACAGCAAAAACTGGAACCGATGATGCACGGTCCGCATCACAACGAGAGACTGACAGCCCTACTACACAAATACCGCACAATGGACGGAAAAATGAAAAGTTTGGTTAAAACTGTTTTTATTGTTTTATTCGGAAGATTATGTCTCCCAAACATTATACTTGGCAACCGATTCATTTTTGGGACCGTCCTTATACCACGTGGACAATTTAGAGGTGTCGTCCATATACCAAGTGGACACAATTTTTAAAATTTCAGACATCTCCTCCCCATGCGTGTTCATACAAATTTTTAAACAAAATTGTATATACCGTGGACATTGGGAGACCTCCATCCTCCACCTTTCTGTCCACGTGGTATATGGGCGGCCCCTAACGAACTAAAATTAAGGGAGGTTGTAGCTCTTTTGGACACGGTGAACAAATAATGAGAAATTTTCTTACTTTTATCAATCAACTCTTAATGCAGTGTGATAAACAAAATTAAATTGAGATAACTTTGTAAATAACCAATTGTAGATAACAAATCTTTCGACCACTATTGAAAAACGGGTTTGAAATCGTTTAAACACTCTCAAAATTGTACTTTTTGCTCTTAAATCATTTTCGGATTAAAAAAAAATCAAAATTATAAGTTTGATACATATCAGTACCTTCCCTTCATTCACAAAAGTTCCAATAAACGACTATCATACATGTTAGTCATCACAATCCTCTTCGTCTGACAAATCAAATTCTTCAATTTCATCCAAAATCTCATAAAATACTTTCATTGGATCTTCTTCAATGTCACTATTTGGCATTTGATCATCATCCAATTGCAACAAAATGGCCTGAACACGTTTTTACAATAACTTATGCGATCTTTTACGCATTCATTCCTCCAAATATATACTAGATACTGCCGGATCACTTGTATCTACTTAACGATTGAAAACGTTTGAGATTGTTAAATCGAGATGATCGACGTGCGTGTCTCAACCAATATTCCCTGATAAACTTTTTTTTAGCTTCAGCTGCTTCCTCAGACATCTGTCCCACAGGTAGTGGCATCTTCCTCAAAATATTTCCGCCGTGGATGAGAACCTTATGTAAAGTTGGTGTCATTGGCTTCCAGTCGTATTTTGCAACGTACCACTTAGCGGTCTGATCGCAAAGCTTTTCAAACTTTGAGATATTCAACGGCAACTGACAAGCTAGCGATATTAGGATAGTTTGCAAATTGGTAAGAAGGGCTTCGTCAACTTCAAGAATTTCAGCGAGTTTCTTCGGATTTTCAAAAACTCGCCTAGCAACATTGCCTATGAAATTTCAAAAAAATGGTTAAAAAATATAAGAAACACTCAAGTTAATTACTAACCTGTAGTACTTGTTCCTCCTGATGGCCGTGGTGAATTGAGTCTTAGGTGTAGTTCGCTCCAAAATCGGTCCTGAATCTACTTGTTGCGTGCTGCTACTATTTTCTTATTTTCTTCACCTCGTACCTTCTCTTTTACCGGCAACTTACAAGAAATCTTAGTAACAACATCCAAAAGCCTCATCCACAGATGAAGAACGGAGAAACCTTTGTTCAGCATATCTTCATTTATTGGGAAATTCCTGGCTTGCTGCAAATTGTTCATTTTAGATGGCGGGCATTCACAAATGTAGCATACTGAGCTTGATTTAACATCCGAGATATTGATGAGACATTTTCCATCCACTATTGTCAAAAAAAAAAATCGCACTTAACGGTCAACGTCTTTGCTCCAATTTAACATAAAGTAGGTATCAAGTTGGAAATTTCAAGCTCGAATTCCTCCTTCGTTCGTCGAGTCAGTTCGGCTGATTCTTTTTCAAACACAATCGATTTTTGCCTGCAGAACTTTACAGATTGGGGAGTAGCATTGGCCCATAGTATATTACCATTATCGCAAATCAACTACAAAGGTAATGTTGATGTGACGAACAGCGATGACTCATGGTGATCATTTGCTGTAGAATATCTTTGATTGAATTGAGCTTGGGAAGAGCTCCCATCAAACCCCCAACAAATGATCAGCTTTCCATTGATCTCTTGGCAATTCGTAGAATTGATTTGGCGCTCAATGAACTCGTAGTGACTCTGAATGATCCTAGTGATAGTGTGATCAACTAGGTTTTGCAATGGTACACTTGCTTGCGTTTCATCAACCGATACGTTTTTCGGCCGGCAGGCTTTTTTAGCATCCGAAACCTTATCGTATGATGGCAAAAATTTGCATTCCTAATTTTGAGATACTGTGCTTTTGTAAGCTCGCATTCCAACAGAAGAGCCAAAACAGCATCGGGGGTCATCATACTACACTGCTGATCTTTAGAATTCCCAATATTTTGCGTTTCCTTTATAGTTTTTAAAGCAGATACTACCTTTCCATCGCCATTTCTCGCCGCCACATACCGCGCCGTATCGAGAGCCAAGTTGGTATTCTTATCAAAAACTTTCGAAGCTTCGTTGATAGTTCGCCTCCTGACCTCTCTGATTGAACCTCATACGGGAGCTTTGGTCAACCTCCTCCATGAACTACGGCTGGTTCAGAAACCGTAGGGACCATGTTTACTGTAATCAATTTCAAGCCACCGTTTATGCTGTTTATCGAACCTGTCAGTCTTTCGCTGACAGCATTCATCATGCAGCTTTATAAATGTAGATTTCAATCTTGATATCGAGCAGTACAATTTACGTCGATTTTTTGCGTCAAATACAATATTGAACCGAGATTGTATCAACGCAATACTCTCTTTAGTGGCATCACTAATCGACTTGGAATTCAGAAACACTTTCACAAGATCACTTTTTTTTTTTTTTAAATCATTTATTTGTACAGGCTCAATCGAATCAACTTTACAGAGCCAAGTTATCATATATATATACATCAATTATCTTAAAACTATTGTTAAGGGGATAGAACCGATTACTCGCGGCCGCCTCGAGGTTAATAGGAATAACAATTGTATGGATGGGAAAATAGGCGGGAATTTGAAGTGTGGTTTACAAAGCAGGTTTATTTTAAATTCGGAATTGGATAAAAACTTATAACTATACAACTTTAGGTTTTCTTTTGACTTGAACATATCTGAGAAAGAAAAAAAAACACACACAAACACAGAAAAAAAAAAGCTTAAAGTAAACATACAGGTTAAACTAACTACAATCTAAGGCTAATGTTAGTCAAAAACACATAAATGAGTTTCATAAACTCCAGATCACGTACAGCCAAGATATCTCGAACCGGTACATTGGGTTGTCTACCTCGAACCCGAAGGGAATCATAAAGCTCAGATCCGACTCCACGATGCTCGGCACATGACCAAATAATGTGATCTGCGTCCTGGTAACCTTTTCCACATTCACAGAGATTGCTGTCGCTCAGCCCATCACGGTATAAATGAGCGTTCAAAGAATAATGATTGGACATGAGGCGAGACATCACACGAATGAAGTCTAGACCCACATCCATCTCTCCAAGCCAAGATTTATTCGACACCTTTGGGATGATAGAATGTTGCCATCGCCCCAAATCTCCTTTACTCCATTTATACTGCCAGCTGACGAGTGACTGTTGACGAAAAATAGTAAAAAATTCATTAAAGGCGATTTGTCGATCATAAATATCGCTTTCTATAGCGCCCACCTTTGCAAGCGAGTCCGCTCTCTCAATGCCCAGAATTGAACAATGAGATGGGACCCATAAAAAGGTGATGATAAAATAACGCGAAGATAAAGCACTTAGAAGCTCCTGTATTTTCATGAGAAAATACGAGGAGTGCTTTACCGGCCTCAAAGAGCGAATAGCCTCTATAGAACTGAGACTATCCGTGAAAATGAAGTACTGATCCGGTGTTAGTAAGGCAACAATTTCTAGCTTAAAGTGTATTGCCGCTAATTCAGCGACATATACGGAACGAGGAGCTTGAAGTTTACGATTGGCGCCGTCAGTGAAGAACGATTTAGTGGAATCAACTTGGCCAAACTTTGCAGCAAATATTACTGGAGCAATCATAGGACGATGATGCTCCAGGATTCTATGAAGCTCCTACTTCATGGATAAATCAAAATGAACCGAATTATCGAAATCGGAGAAGCAAACACGATTGGAAATATTCGGCGAAGGGCGACATCCTGTGTTATGTACAAATGGTACAAAGTCATGAAGCGAGCTTGAGGATTCAACTCGAGAAGCTTCTCAAAATTTTCGATTACCTGAGGGTTCATTACTTCACACCTGGTGAGGAGCCGGAGAGATAACTCTGTAAACCGATCCGAGAGTGGCAACATGCCAGCCAGCACTTCAAGACTCATGGTGTGAGTCGAGTGCATGCAACCTAACGCGATACGAAGACACCAATACTGAATACGTTCCAGTTTGATGATGTGCGACCGAGCCGCTGACTAAAAACAAAAACTACCGTATTCCATAACCGACAAAATCGTTGTCCGGTACAACGTTAGAAGATCTTGCGGACAAGATCACTTTTGCGCACTGACATATTTAGTTCCTCTCCGTTTCCGGTCAGATCAAAACAAACACTGTGTCTACGCACGGGTAGAAACAAATCTCGCGAATTTCAAACTCCTATTGTTTAGAGATTATGTGTTTGTTTATGGGGGGTGTGGTTTGTGGAAAAAGGGGAGGGGTATTTTTGTTGTGTATTGTTGATTTTAGGGGGGTAAAAGGTTTTCTCTTAATCTAAAAGAGAAAAAGAAAATGTTGGGATAGAAAAAGGGTTTGTTTCGTTTGGGTGTGAAGTTGTGCAGTTTGAAAAGATTATAGTAAGGGAATAAAAATTTTTTTTAATTTAGGGGCCCTTGCGCTGAACTGGCCGGCTTGACGTGCCGCAAGGGCTCAGTAGGGATCAAGACCCGAAGCTAAGAGTCAGTTCCTTTGTGGTTATATCACATTTATTAGCAGAGCAGCACATCGAAATTTTAGGTTCATTATATGCTTTATATCCCATGATTCCTTATATACTATACAATTTCAGATCATCCATGGATATCCCAAGTTTTGTAAAATAATTTTAAATCAATTTTTTTTCTCGTGGCTATGATACATTGTCTTAGCTTTCAGGTTCATGGTACAATTGCAGCAGGACCACAATCTGCAGACATTTAAATAAAAATGAAATTATTATCATTTTATATTATAACATCCATGCATTACATTTTGTATGCTTTTTTATAAGTCATTTTCAGCTTCGCATATATGCATCCTTGTCAGTTATAGCTCATCTAACCTACGTTATGTATTTGAAAAGATAGAAAGGTTTTTGATGTTTTTTTTTATTTTTTAGAAAAAATCATATTCGAAAAATTCTACTTAAAAAAAGCTCTTTCCTTCTTCATCAAAAATATATATTAATTTAAAACCTAGCAGTTTACAATCATTCATTTCCTATTTCACAGACATAAAGTATCATTTATGGGTCCAGATGAACAAGAGCTATCGAAAAATTCAATTTTTTATCTTTTTGTATGTTTGTTTTATTAAGATTCAGTTTTTGGATTCATACTCATATGAAATTTATTTCGCCTTATTATTAGCTGTTTTCAGTTTTTTTCCAATATTATTATGATATTAATACACATCTAATTTTTATTTTCAGTAACATACCAGTAGATGTCAGATACATCTTGTACCTACGTTTATTATGTTCTCTGACTATTATTGTGAAAACAAATTCTAATCTTAGTAGATCTTAATCCAATAGAAACTGCAAAAGTGGAAGTCTTTCGATGAGTGGATGTTCAGCTTAGTTACGGATATATGTATTCTACTATAGTTTACTGGCCTGCTGGTATTATTATTTTATATTATAACGTCAGTTTATTATTTTATGTTATGATATTAAATGATGTGACATAATTGCATTTAAATTCATTTCATTAAAATCACTATTTCCGATGAGACTCACTACATAAATTATTGCAAGGAAACGGAACAGCACATCGAAATTTTAGGTTTACTTTTCTATTGCTATATAATTTCAGATCATTCATAGGTATCCCAAGTTTTATGAGATAATTTAATATCAATTTTTTTTCTCGCAGCTACATTGTCTAACTTTCAGGTCCACAAATGGAAGTGCTATTATCATTCTTATATTCATTCACTATATTATTTGTCATTATAATATTCATTCACTATATTTTTATAATTATAATATTAATTCACAAGATTTTAAATATTACTATATGACACTGAATATATATTGGGAAAGGAGGGAGCATCAGGGTATCACTCAAGCTGGAATTGGACAATGGAGTGGTATGACAACCGGCGTCTAGGAGGGAACAAACAGTATCATTTTCTTTATCCTACCGATTCGATTGTGATGCTGTGAATTCTACTCCAACAGTTTCAGTGAGAGTGACGCGCCCTTCTTAACAAGCCATCCCGTAGAAAGCTTAATGAGTATTGCGAATTGGGTTATTCGATTTGTTGGATCGTGTCATTGGAAGGAGAATCTCATGTTCCCGCGGGTTTCGCGTAAGTGTCTCTGCTTACGGGTCCGCCCCACCGTTTTTGGCCCTTCATACAGCGTTACTGTGAATACAACCCGGCAACTCAATTTGATCTTGCTATTAAGTGTAGCTGCATACATGACAAGGTCTTAGAAGGGATGGTGGCTACCTTACATACATACATACATCTTCCAGATGTAGGGTGGGAAAGCCGCGACCTTGGCGACATGGTTGGTTTTTATGTCTAAATATTTATATTTATTTTGTAAAAAATAAGTTATTTAAGGAAAAATAAAAATTTTTTTTTTTCTTGTTGTGGTGTTGTTTTGTTGGTGGGGGGGTTGGGGTGGGGTTTGGTGTGGTGGTTATTTAAATTTTATTTGGTCTTTTTTTTTTAAAAATACAAATGAATTTTTCATGAAGGATCTTAACAATATAGATCATAAGCTTTAAAATGACATCATTGAAGGCAGGAAAACATCAAAATTCGTTTTTGGTAGTTATGGCCGCCTCAATGTATGGAGCCCGGCTAATGTGTACCGGTACTAGCTGCCCATACCTGCCCGGTTGGGCAAGTGGCATCAGCCGGAATGGAGCAGGAACAACAAATCGGCGATCAAGATTGGTGTACAACGAAGAAGCCAGGCCGCGCGTCGCGAAGGGACGAAACTGCTGTAAAAACGGTCCAGATTCATCGGAACCCGAAACGACAAAACTTCGAGTGCTCGAAAAGCAATCTCTGCGTACACGTTCGCGGATTCAACGATGGGAAAGCTAGTAAATTTGGTGTTGTAATACTGTGAAATGAACTTTTCCATCAATATTTCCACGTTTAATCTGAACAGTATAAACACAGATATTAACAAAGCAACGTTCAAGGACTGTGTAAGAAATCACGATGACGACATTATGTTTCTGTATGAGGTTACTTTTCAAAACTTCTCCTTTCTTAGCTCGTATAACGCTCTGGTAAATATAAGTGTGGATAAGAAAGGGACAGGAGTTTGGTTAAAGAAAAACCTAAGTTACAGCTCTTAAATTTTTGACCCATCCGGTAGAATTGTATCAGTCGTAGTGCATGGGATAAACTATTTTAATATTTATGCTCAATCGGGAACCAATAAGAAGAATGAAAGGGATAACCCATTTCTCAATCAATGCATATGTGTAAAACAAATTGTGAATATTCAGTATTAGTTGGAGACTTTAATTGTATCCTATATCCAAATGACTCAAATAGCTCTGTTAAATTTTTGATCAGGAAAAAGCATTCGATAACGTGAACCATACCTTCCTGTGGAAAGTGCTAGACAAATTCAGATTCCCTACCCAGTTGATTTTTTGTTTCGATGTATAGCAAAGCAGCATAAAAAATTTTGCTAAACGGTTTCTTGACACCAGAAATAAAAATTCTTTCTTCAGTGCGACAAGGATACCTGCTCAGTATGATCATTTTCGTGCTTTATATCGAGCTATTGATCAGGAACTTACATGACAGCTCCACAGGTGTTCTTGTTTACGGAAAATTCCTAAAAGTCGTAGCATATGCTGATATTTGTCAAGAACCAGGACGAATTCGATTTGATTATGCAAATACTCGATTCGTTCACTCAATATGCCAAAATACGGGTTAATTTTCGAAAATCTTCGTTTCTAAGGTTCAATTAAGCAATAGCTATATTTCAAAAAGTTGCGGAGGTCGATGAATTCACAATACTGGGTGTTGGTTGAAGATCATAGACAATACATATGCGAAACTAACCAGAAATATTAATTTTCGCTTGCACAAACGCACCACGGAATTTGAATTTGCTGGAACGTGTATGGGTGTTGAATACGTTCATACTCTCTAAATTGTGGTACATTGCGCAGGTTTTCCCACCAAGGAATTGTTATTTGGCTAAAATAAAGAGCATGGTTGCTAGAGTTGCTTGAGAACAGCTGTATTTGGATAACTCTAGGGAAGGTTTACGTTTGGTTGATCCGGAATCAAAATGCAAAGCTCTTTTCTTGAAAAAGGTTTTACATTCTGGCATCGATGGAGAAAACATAACGGAGGAGTATTTACTGGATTTCACGAATAGCGGTCGCCTTACACGAAATTTTAAGGAATGGATCTTAGAAGCGCGAATCAATAGCGCAAGGAAGAAATGCCAGAGCTGAAACATGCAATCAATTGTACAACAACCTTCTCAATGACGCAGAGATTTCAGTTCGGGTTGAAAATGATTACCCTGATGAAAACTGGACGTTACTTAGGAAGAATATAAGCTACAACTTTCTATGTTTCGAGGATAAATCAAACGTTTTTCTGTTAATTAATGACGTTATTCCGAATAAAGAGGAGTTATTAGCTTACAACATTGGGAGGCTAAATTGCGATAATTGTAGTCTTCTAGACACAAACCTGCATCACGCAAGAGAGTGCAATAGAACCAAAGCATTCGAGAATGGACGGTAGAAGTGTTAAGAAATAAACATAATGTGAACTTTTCTACAATAGATGCAATTCTGTGCAAATCTGTAAATAAAACCGATAATAGTCAGAAAGCTGCATTATGGTTAGCAATTCATTGTATTAGTTGGAGCATAACAATGAAAACAAGTTGTCTATTTTGTTTTCAAAAAAGTATTGGATTAGTTCGATGAGAAAACAGGAAAGTTTTTGCAGAGTATTTTTATGGAAATTTGAACATTTGTTAAGAGTAAAATAAGTTGAAGAATAAGAATTGTTGTATTGAATGAAAACTTATAGAAATAAAAAAAAAACGGAGAAATGCGGTCAGAATGTATGTTCTATTAGTGATCAGAATCACAAGCGTGTCGTGAAAGCGTTTAAGCGGAATCCCAAATGCTTCGGTCAGGGATGTGGCCAAAAAGTTGAATCTGTCCAAGTCTTTCGTTCAGAGAGCCAAGGACCGGGAGGGACTGCATACTTACAAAGTGCAGAAGGCTCCAAATCGTGACGAACGGCAAAATGAGACTTACGTCAAGGCGGACTTCCGGCAGCTTCCGGGGCTACTGTTCTTAATCACCCAGCACAAGTTTCATGTTCCGGAGGAAGTAAGGAAGCAGAAACTTTCAAAGTTTGCCAAGTAGTACACTATTGGGCAAGCGACCTGCTCATGTGGCAAACGGAGTGCGCCGTTCGTGACAACCGGGACTGTAAACGGGAAGATCTACCTCAAGGAGTGTCTACAGAAGCGTCTGCTTCCTCTGTTGAAGCAAAACCTTACGCGGCCTTACGATCTTCTGGCCGGATCTAGCTTCGTGCCACTATTCAAATGTTGCCCTGGAGTTGTACAAAGCCAACGGGGTCACTTTCGTACCCAAGGAGGACATACCCCCCCCCCACAAAGTACCGGAACTAAGGCCCATCCCCATACTGGAATATTATGAAGCAGGCACTACGGAAGTATCCCAAGGAGGTCAAATCTGAGGAAGACATTAAGAAAGAGTGGGTTTCCATACAGAAGAAGCTGCAGCCAGATGTTGTGCAGAACCTAATGAGTGGTGCGAGCGTACGGTTATGGTATTGAAGTTGAGTGAAATAAATATGCTAAAAGTTTACTATTGGGTTATATTTTACTGTCTAAAAGTTTGAAAAGAATCAGTCAACTAGGTTGTTTTCTGCAGCGTTTTTTCCGTGATGCAATTTGATGTGGGGCACCTTTTACTCTGTTAACGATTGCAATAAGAAATAACCTGTATAAGTATTCTATCTTTTTCATCTGTAAAGGTGTGAATATTTCGAGGATCTTCCGAAAAATGATTGTGTCATAAGAGCTGAAAGTGTTTAAATTATTCATGACGGTCGCAATTATGAAATTTTCATTTTGCACCCTCCATACCGTCAGACGTAGTTTTTAACAATTATAAACTCAATGCATAGTGAACCTATCGATGCCAGGTTTGCTCATATATAGGGTGTAGCACTTCTACGATACTGGAAGAATTTTCGTCAAATTTTTCAATTCAAACGACATGATTTTTGTTATAAGCACATGTGATGCCTCATACATGTTCACAATATCAAGACGGTTAGTTTGAATACGGCTGAGTAATAAAGAAGAACTAACGACTATGAGTTCGCAGCCGAAGTAGTTTTCCATCCTTGGAAACATAGTTTTTGTCAAAATAAATAATTTTAGTTACACCCAAATAGCTGCCACAGCACAGCATGAATTCGTCAAACAATTTCTGAAATAACTAAACGTTGATTAGATTTGCATCCATCGAAGCAGGTGAAGCATTCATGCCAGCTTTTATGTTGGAATCCGTCGTGGTTGCGGCTGCTGTGACTCATGGAGGAAATTAATTTCGATCCAACGCCCGTCACATGGCTCCACACAATGTTCACCGCATCACTTTTCCGTATGAATAAATTTTCAACACATGGAAAATATGCCCTGTTTTGGTGCTCATCCGTTGGTTTGGTGAGTTCAGGTGTGGCAGCAATATAAAGCAATGGTTCGACGGTGTAGGGTTCGATCCCCAAAGTACAAGTTTCTCCATCAGAAAAGAAAGTCATGCTGCAAATATCTCCAGCCCAATTTGGTTATGGTTATGCCACTTCCCACCCTGACTGTATCCTAAAATTGTGTAGAAGTGAATAGTTGTAGAACTGAGAAAAGATAAAGAGATCGCTTTAAAACCCAATAAAAGGAATGCAAAGAAGACTAATGCAGCCGGTTACCCAATTTTCATTACCCAAAATTTCAAACAACTAATATTGTAACGATTTTAGAAAAATCAGCTATTGTCGAAGTCAAAGCTAGCAATTAAGTTATGTTTAAAAGTTTAGATTAGTATGCATAGGTTCCATTTGGATCGTAGTTAAGTTATTATAATGCAGCACATGTAACACCCAAGTCAACCACAGTGATTGAATTATGCCAAGCATCAGATGGTAAATAACACACAGCGCACATTTTATGCAGGTTCGGACAAAAGATGTTGATGAACTTCTTTCGTGTTAACTTTCGTATAGTTATTTTCGTACGAATACGTGTGATGTCTGAGTAATTTTAGCAACTTATCATGATTAATATACGCATTTTGAATCGTTAATTCACTGATCTGGAAATTTGGTACATTGAAGAACATGGATATTTCCTGTGGATGAAGCAAGAAAACAAAAATCAACAAGAACTAATTTAAACTTTATTTCCAATTTTTTTTCTGATTTTGGATTTGACTCCACTCATGAGGTTTTGGACAATAGTTTTGTTGCATTTTCTGGAAGCCGCAGACCAATTATTTTTGAACTCTTCCATGGTCTTACACTCCTCAACACTCAACACTTGAATCTTCAAGCTGCACTTGACGATAGCCCAGTAGCGTTCAATTGGACGAAGCTGTGGACAATTGGGAGGATTGATGTTTTTATCAACGAAATCTACTCCATTTTCTTGTATCCCCTGCACTGTGGTTTTGACAAAATGGGCTTACGCAAAATCTGGCCAAAACAAAGGAAGGACCTTGTGCTGCTTGTATAACGGAAGCATCCTTTTCTACAAACACTCAGTACGGTAAACTTCGGCATTGATCGTAGCTTTAGTGTAGAAAATCGATGACTTGGTGCGGCAGGAACAAATGGCCTGCCATACGAGAACCTTCTGGCCAAATTTGTCCACCTCAAATGACTTTTCGGAGATGCTCATATCTTCGCTGATGACCTTGGTGTACAATTGCGGTCCTGGAAGCGTTTTGGAGTGCTTTTTCACAGATGTTTCGTTATCGATCGAAACTCAGGCAGACGGTTGTTGCAAAAGTTGGTTGTATAACTTTCTGGCTCTGATTTTCACCCTGGATTTCCGGTCAGCACTTTGTTTGGCACTGTTTAGCTATTTTCTCCTTCTTATGAGTCTTCAGGTTGTTGCGCTTCTTGATTTTTTGCACCATTCCGACGGAGGTACCAGCCTTTTTGGCCAAATCACAAATCGACAGCGATCTGTTCCGAAGGATGAGTTTGACTGCTTTCCGATCCAATTTCGGGTCAGCTGGACCGATTGCTGATTGACCGGTTTGAGTAGCCTTCTTACTTAAACAGTGTTTTAATTAGTCGTTCCTCCACAGTCGAATTCTCTTTACAATGTTTATAAATTGTTCACAAATCGTTTATATAATCAAAATTCAACAATGACCATCTTTGGCGTACTTTGAAGCATCTTTAGCGTACCTTAATCTAAATAACGACATAATATTTCAAAAAAATTTCAAAACCAACACAGAAATTTCAAAGAAAAGGCATTTTTTTATACTGCGGTCAACCGTATGTCTAGGTTGGCAAAGACGTTTGATTGTAAACATCCTTCAATACCGCAGAGGTATGTGTGAGAGTGAGATGCGTGCCCTTCTCATGAAAGTGGTTTAGTTTTACTAAGGCCTGTATCCACATTGATCCGGACACCTGAATAAGACTGTAATTTTTGAAATAATACACGTAGGAGTGAACATTTTTGCTGAGGTATAGCTAGGAGTCTCTGATGAAAAATACTTATATTTGCGTTTACAATACATGTTTAGTGTTCAAGATGGAAAGTTCAATCATCAAGTTATAGCTTGCAAAGCAATTTGATTTACCTAAATCATCTGTTCACGGTGTGCTCAAATCATTTCATTTCAAGGTTTGACGGTCGAGAGGAAACCGAGAAGTGAGAAAAATAATGGACGGGCTGATCTTGTCATGGACCAAAGTATTCTGAAATAATTCTTGTTTGTCAGCGCAAGAAATTGTTATACTATGCTGGCATACTAAACAAGGTTTTACGAAATATGTGATAAATTTTTTAGAGTAGATTTTCTGCAGTATAATAGTGCCTTCCCGTTAGGAGCTATGCATAAATCACGTAGACTTTTTTGGGGGGGTTTGACCAAATTTACGCTCCATACAAAATTTCAAAAAATTGTATGGAGAAAAGTCTACGATGGGGGAGAGGGGAGGGGTCTGAGATTTTTTTTAAATAAATCTACGAGTTTAGGAACCGGCCCTTATGGACAACACATGCGTTCTGTTTAATTTACTAACTCTGCCCAATTCATTTTTTTATCTACAAATCAAACTATTGTTTTACAGAACATTCTCTGAAGATCCTTTCTGATTTCTAGCGAACGGTCAGAAATTATAATTTGGTGAATGTCGACATACTAGGTGAATAATTTCGAAAACATTTTCCTGTCGAGGATACCCATTTTGCCCTATCAAATCACTGGTTAATAGTAAAGACTCACTTTGAAGAGTATTGCAACATACACTTGAATATTCATCACTCTCAAAGAGTATCGACTCACCTAGAACGAGGTAAATTCATAATATTGCATCTCTAAATGCTGACAGCCTAGAAAGTTCAAACCTTCAGGAAAGTTGTTCAAATGGTCAAACATTTTTGAAAAGTGGGCAGAATGATTCGAAATTCAGTCACTACATGGTGTTCGGGGGCGTGGAAAATATAATTGTTTTGAGCGATTTTGAATAGTTATCCAGAGCAACTAGGAAGCTCGAACCTTCAGCAGTGTTTTTCAGAAGGTCAGCTACTTTCAGAAGGTGTTGAGTATGGTTCAAAGTCATGTCACTACTTGGCGCTAAGTAGTGTATCGAAAATAAGCTATCCACAAACTTTCTTTCAAATTATGTTGAAAACCGATATTTTATTCATACAAAAAAATGATCCTTTATTGTACGAGGATAAACTTGAACATAATGAAGACCGGATGAAATTTAAGTTATTCCTTCACGAATTTTGGAACTTTGGATCGAATGCTCTTCATCAAGTTCCGGACAAGTGTTGCATCGCATTTTTTGGACGCTTGAGCCCAAATTTTTTTGAACTCCTGCATGTTCCCAGCTGCCTTACCAGTCTTCTTGAAGACCCTCTTCACGATTGCCCAGTAACGTTCGATGGGTCGAAGCTGAGGACAATTTGGTGGATTGATATTTTTCTCAACGAAATCTATACCCTTTTCCGCAAGCCAATTGAGAGTGGTTTTGGCATAGTGAGCCGACGCTAAATCCGGTCAAAACAGTGGAGGTGTACTATGCTTCTTATATAAAGGCAACAATCTCTTCTGGAGACACTCAGATCGATAGATTTCCACATTTATAGTTCCGGTAGTGTAAAAAATGGTTGACTTCAAACCACAGGAACATATTGCTTGCCATACCAGTACCTTTCGACCGAATTTCTCCACTTGAATCGACCTGTCCGCATTGCTCACATCCTCCCCAACGACGGCAGTAAAGTATTGTGGACCTGGAAGGGTTTTTGAGTCCTCCTTTACATAGGTCTCATCGTCCATCAAAACGCATGCATCCGGACGCTGCAAAAGACGCGAATACAATTTCCGGGCCCTTGTTGCTGCTCGCTTCTTCTGTTCTGCACTTTGTTTCGAGATTTTCTGCTTCTTGTAGGTCTTCAGGTGGTTTCGCCTCTTGATACGCTGGATCATTCCGACACTCGTTCCTGCTTTTTTGGCCAAATCACGTATTGACATTGATTTGTTCTTCATGATTAGAGATACCACTTTCTGCTCCAGTTTCGGGTTGGAAGAACTGGGTTTTCTGCCTCTTCCTGGTAGCTCATCCAAAGAATAGTGTTCCCCAAACTTATTAATTTTGGTTTTAACACTCGCATGATGAATTCCAAACTGCTTCGCCAATTTTCGCATAGTAATACCTTTCTCACTTAGCCATGTGTCCAGAACCTTAATTTTCACTTCCTTTTCAATACGCGACATTTTGAAAACGCAGAATTTGAACCGCACAAACAAGTAAACAAAAGAAAGCTGACAGTCAAACGCACAGGTGGGAAGGGGGGGGGGGGGGGGGGGGGGGGGCATGCAGTGTTCAGAGCATAAAAAACCATCACAAATACATGCGTACAACGCAAATGTATGTGGATAGTTTATATTCGATACACTCCTTAGTATGCATGAAAAACAGAGTATTTTCAATGACTTTATATCATGATCCCGACCATCTAGAAAGATTGTACCACTACGTAGTGCTAGTGCCCATGGAACAGAGAACACTGTTGAATTTTGAAAGTTAAAACGTTGAGCAAAATTGTTCAGATGGTCAGGGGCTTTCGAAAGGTTGAGAGTATGGTTTGAAATTCAGTCACTACATGGCGCAAATGGGCCTGGATTAGAAATTTTTTATTTAACGAGTTTATATCGTGATCCCGTCTACCTAGAAATCGAACTATCGTGATCCCGTCTACCTAGAAATCGAATTTCGAAGCGGAATTGTTAAGAAGGTCAAGAACTTCCGGATTTGGATAATATGGTTCGAAAATCTATCACTAAGTGACGCTAGTGGGCAAGTGAAAGAGAGCATCTTTATAATAAGTTTATATCTTGATCCCGGCGCTAGAAAGTTTGAACATTCAGCAAACTGGTTCAAAAGGTCAAGGACTTTTGGGAGGTGGAGAATTCGGTCAATGCGTGGTGCAAGTGGGCGTGGAAAAGAGAGATTTTTTGAGAAAGTTCGTATAGTGATACTGACCACCTAGAAAGTTGTAGTGGCCTTTTTGTTTATATTCCGCAATAACTTTGACTTTGACTTCGTAGAGCAAAAGAATGTTTATCTGGTGGTTGAAAACAAAAGCACTTTTGGAAGAAGAAATGATTAAGTCTATGCTCCTGCGTAACTCCAACTTGTTTAGGATTGGCACGCCACTTGCAATTAGCGGGAGGCGTCTAATCAACCTTAAAAAACACCTAAAAATTGTGCGAATCATGGCTTCAAAGCCTAGAACCACTTTAATGTGAATCAACATTGAATCACTTGAATGTGCGGTGAGCTAGTCTGAAAACATTCAAATCAGGTAGGTCATGTAGTGAATAAGTCCTGAAAAGTTGAAATTCATTTAAATGCGAAGCAGGTAATCATAAGAATATGATGTGGGTAGATTCTGAATCACAAGAATATAAAGTTAGTCAATCCTGAAAAGAATTGGTATCATTAAAATATGAAGGTACTCAAACCTCAAACTTTGAACTTTTAAAATCGCACAAAAAAGAGGCGAGTCGGTTTTGAATCATTGAAAAATGAAGTTGAGGCCTAGATTAGCTCAGTCGTTAGGCGCAGCTTTTATGCAGAATAATGCTGGAGACAGGTTGGAACATTTCTCGGCTTTCCATTAAAATCCTAATTAATAACTGTGGAAGTGATTATGTAATACCTGATCGAGAACTGTGGAAGTGATTATGTAATACTTGATCGAGAAGGTTGAGAGTAGGAAAAAGGTCGTCAAAGGTGCGTAAAAGCAAAAAGGAAGAAGAACGAGGTGACAATTACTCAGGTAACCAATAAGCATTTTCATATAATAAAACAATACAATCAGTAGCAAAAAAAAACCGAGCAAAAATTGCTCCAAAACGCAGCTCAACCGAACTTTGTCAAATATCAATATTTTTGACTGAAAAATAATTTGACTACATTATAACCAATGTATAGACCTTATTTGACCAAAATTTCATGTTGATAGAATTTATAAATTTGAAGTTTTCATAACATATGTGAAAAAAGTCGTTTTTGGACAAATCAATTCCAAAAATCCGTATTTCTGTGAAAAATTGAGGTGGCATACTAAAAATGTCACCATAGCCAAAAATAGGAAATAATGTGGACAAATTTTAGTCTGTCTCCCTCAAATTTTTCACAGCGTCAAAGTTGACGCATCAATATGAGTATTTCCTTTTTCGATATTGACCATGCTAAAATGTCGGTGCCAAAAAAAGTGACATCTTTAGTATGCTACCTAAATTTTTCACAGATTACGGATTTTATTTTGTCACATATGTTTTTCAACCAAAAACATTGATAATTGACAAAGTTACAGAAGATTAAATATGGCGTTTTTTGGAAGCAATGTTTTTTTGCTACTGAGTGTATCTGCTGTTAAGGTGCTACAAGGATTTTATAAGCTTTATATCAGCATCATATTGCTGTAAAGTAGCATTTCAAGTGCTTTTTAAATGCTACTTGTTAAATAAGAATTTTGAATACAAAATAGCCTTCAAAGATCATTGCCATAGCGTTGCAGTAAAACTAAACTGCTTTGCTCTTACATGCCAAATAGCGCGATCTAGTGACAGGAAGCTGAACCATACTCTTTCAAGGTTCAAGCTTTCTAGTTGGTCGGGATCACGATATAAACTCGTTAAAATATGTACTCTTTTACATCCACATTAACCCCACGTGGTGACTGAATGCCGAACCATACTCTCCACCTTCACACTAGCGCGACGTAGTGGTTGAATCTCGAAACATACTCTCTACCTTCTGGAAGCTTTTGACCATCTTAAAAACATTGCTGAAGTCAATATTTTTGCAGTTAATCAAGATTTCAAGATATAGTTTCATAAATTCTACTGTTCTAGGTGAGTCGATACTCTTGAGGGTGATGCAATAATCAAGTGTGTGCAATATTTTTCGAAGTGATTCGATACTTTTGACTGGTATTGCACCACCTGACTGGGAAAGTTAATGCATAGATATTTGGCACTAATTAAACATCTGTGTGATGCGACCTTCCATGATGAAAATGCGGTTTTCATTATTGAGACGAAATGAACATATCACCTTATCTCAACGAAACCTGCTGCATTGCCATTAACTTATTGTTACATATGGCAGTGTATTTTTACCCTTCTTACACCAAAAGAAGGGGGCCGAGTGTCATATACCATTCGACTCAGCTCGACGAACTGAGCACATGTCTGTGTGTATGTATGTGTGTGTATGTGTGTGTATGTGTGTGTGTGTGTGTGTGTGTGTGTGTGTGTGTGTGTGTGTGTGTGTGTGTGTGTGTGTGTGTGTGTGTGTGTGTGTGTGTGTGTGTGTGCGTTACAAATAATGTCACATCGGTTTCTCAGCCATTTGTGAACCGATTTCAGTTCTGTTGACGGCAAATGAAAGCTATAACATTCCCATAGAACGCTATTGATTTTTTTCATATGGACATTTCGTTACGCAGATATGACCGAAACAGTACTTGACGGCCTATTATAATAGTAATCAAACAGTTCAGTCTCCGATTACATACTGAGCTATTTGTGTTAGTTTTGTTAGCGCCAAATTGAAGCTATAAAGTTTTTAAATAACTGGTCAACATTTCATAAGGATTGGATAATCCTTCATGGAGATATGACCAAAACAATACCTGAGAGCACATAATTGCGAGATGAACATATACTCGTTCAAAACCGAACAAGACCGCTCACCCCAATCGATGCCGTTTGTATTCTATTGTTCTGCATCTGGTGCGTTGTATAGCACATACAGCGGACTAGCCACACAATGCGACTCTATAGAATTAGAGCAGGATCGATTGGCTCGAGTGGTCCGGTTTTGAACTGCAACGAGTATATTCGAAAATTACACAAAGTCTCCATTTACTATAACTACACAATTTTCAACGATAAGTACATGTTCTTCTTCATATCGATAATCAAAATTGACCCTAAGAATTGTTTTTTAATCCATTCTATGAACTGAATATATGAAATTTCTAATATTTATGTAATTTCTTCTTTTATATTATTAACATAAATAGGTCGTTAAACACTATTAATGTCAATATTTTAATCACATCGATGAACAATACGTTCATTTTATAAACTGAATGTATGACATATCGAATATTCCTATATCTTCCTGGAAATACTGATAAAAATATGTATCCAATACTATATTGGCCACATTTGAGTTCATAATTCTGGTGAAGTGTAAGATGGGGTCAGTCTCACCATCGGTGGATTAATTCGGGTTTTTCATGTTATGAATATACACCATGAATAAAAGTCATGAAATCATGAATCAGCTTACTATGATCCAACGTAACGCCACTATGGTGTTATGTTTTTGATTTTTGGTGGTGAAAGTGGCAATTGATTTATGAAATCATGAAGCATCTGATTAGTAACCATAAATTAAATTCATGAAAACATGCACTACTATTCATGATTATTGGGACCTGTTTTTATGATTCTAATTAAGAGAGGAAAAGGAGAATGGTTGATAATATATGAAGAAGTGGTTGGACAGAAAAAAAAAAAAAAAAAAAAAATAATATATGATTTTTAGATAAAGAGTATGGAATAAATAATGAATAGATAAAAAAAACTTTAGAGGATTGTTTATGATGTATGATATGTACTACCACCCATTGTAGCACGGAAACTAAGTCCGACAGCAATGGGCTCTCCCCTCTGTTAGACTTGATCAAGCTTTAATAACCACTGATTATCCTAATCATGCCGTTGTATGAAGGGCCAAAAAGGGGTTGGGTGGATCGATATGCAACATCACTTATACGTATCCACAGGGATATAAAGAATCTCCTTCCAACAACAAGACTGAACAATTGGTCAAAAGAGCAAGCTATCTAACATGAGGATGCCCCAATGGGCGGGGAGAAGAGCCCGCCCTCTATTCACAAACTGTTAGCAATGGGGAGTTGGCATTCCCACTCTCCCCATCCAGAGTGCTTCAATCGGGTGCCCTGATGGTCCCTCCCATTCCCATGAAATATTTATATAATAGTGTATATATGTATATGTAAATGAAAAATACTACAAGCACTCGTATCTATTATATATGATATTCATTCGGTTGATCCTGAAATGCAAGAAATGTTGTAAAGTGTTAAAGTGGCGCTTAAGCACGTTTTCGTTCGTTTTCAGCGATAGCAGCATTTCACCAAAATCTTGATTTGAGGTATCCTGAAAAAGTTTGTTAAATCTATTGAAATTTTACAAAACTAACATTTATACATTTTAGTTTACTGTTGCCATGGTCACTATTTGCTACTTGATGCTGATTTTATAACAGCAATCCGCTTTTATGTTTGCTGATTTAATAGTTATTGCTACCGAGTTAGGAATGGGAAGATTTAACTGGAAGGGAGTTTAAGATAAATGGGCAAAAAAAAAAACAATAAGTAATGTTTATATCATCTATGAAGTAAAATCAATAAAATAATATTACCAAATATAATGATATTGTATGTTATGATGAAGTAATGACAAAGATTGAATGTAAAATCAAACACTAGCCAAATGGCACACAGCGCTGCATGAATCAGCTCAGCTCAGAATTGGTAAAAAGTCCATTTGCAAACCGGAAATGAAAAATACATTCAGCAATAAGTGCAAAAGCCTACCACAGATTCCGTAATTTTCAAAAGCCTACCACAGCTGTAATTTTCTGCGTTATATACTGGACATATATGGAATGCTAGATGTCATAAATTGAAGGGATATTTCGTGTTTAAGCCAGATACCGCCTAAATCAGGTTTTTTTTGTATGAAAATGTGAAGGGTATGATATGATGGAAATAATACGATGTTGTAAAGAAATACTACATAATGTACATATAATAATTAAATGCCGCTATTTGCCTCTTCCGCTGCGATGTTAGATGATTGAAACTCTAAAATAGCGAAAATTCCAACGTGATATAATGAAATAAAATTGATCACCTGGCCTCCTAGCAAAATAGCAAAGAAAATTTAGGCAAATAAATTTCATATGAGTATGATTACTGCCCAAAAACGGAAACTCAATAAATCCAAAACGAATTTTTTTTTGTAGAATTTGTCGTATATATTCCTCTCTCTAAAAAAAGGTAAAAACCATCCTATCTTTTCAAATACATAACGTGAGTTAGGTGGGCCAAAACTTACAACGATGCAAATGCGAAGCTGAAAATAGCATAAAAAAATATTGTGAAGGGATGTTATAATATAAAATGATAATAACAATTATATTTGTAATGTCTGCATGTCTGCTGATCCTGCTGCAATTGTAGACGGACTTGCATTATCATAGCCACGGGGGAAGAAAACAATTCAAACCCATTACACAATACCCGGGAATTCTATGGATGATCTGAGATTATATACCGTATAAAGAATACTTCCATTTTTCGATGCAGAGTAAGATTTCAGCATGCTACTTAACCGGGGTCACGCTGCCTACCTCGCCTTGGTGCGGCTGCCACCTAATGTATAGTTGACGCGATACTGCGTTTCTTACTCAACCGCTGGATGCCAGGACAGACGCTGTTTGAGCCGCACCTCCTTGGTAGACAGACGCTCGGAACGCACCTCCTCAATCTAGCTGAAGTCAGAAGGACAACAGTGCCCAGGCTGCACTACCAGCTAAGTACGCAACCCTTAGCTGGCGGTCTTTGTCATCTCTTGACCCGTGGAAGCATGAGGTAGGAACTTGTGAGGACCATAGCTATGTTGCGAGGACGCACGCTCCATCCCAGCTATCTACACACCATTTTGCAGCCCACGGATTCTTTCAGGAGTTTGATAAGTAAACTCATTTTTTGATTTCAGTTTTTGATTTCGTTTCAATTTAAGTATTTTACGGAAAGGGAAGGAAAAAAGGAAAAGGGGGTAAAAAAGAAGTAGAAAAAGGGGGGGGGGGGGGGGGGGTTTTAAAAATAGGGTTGGGAAAAGCGGGGGGGGAGGGGGGGGGGGAAGGGGGGGAAAATGGGGGGTTTTTTTTGTGGCCGAAAACCACGATAATGGAATCGCGATGCTCCTACCGTGATTATTTGCGGCTGCATTTGGACATTTTCAAATTTTGTCCGAAGAAACTCCAATCGTTGGTTGATCTTGACTTCGCCGTCACCCGCAGTCTACATGAAAAAAAAAAAGAAAGAAAGTAACCATACCAATATGAACTCAACAACAAAATAGCACCAGATTGTTGAATTTTAAAAACATTTGTTTGTGACAATCGTAATCACAGTTGTAACCCTATTTTGTTTACGAGAAGTCTCGTTAATAAAGCAATAAAAATACTGTTTTGTTTCTTGGGTAAATTAAAAAAAGCTCTATCCGGCATGCTTCACTGCCTTCGCTTTGTCTTGTTTACGATCAGTAGCTGTAACTGTTCACCGTTATCCGTATTTTGAAAAAAAAAAAAATCAGCACATCAAATAACTGTTTACCATTACAAAACTTCGCTTAGGGAAACATTTTTCCGATATTTCAAGTAGGAAGAATTGAAATATCTAATTGATTTTATTTTGCCTTTTATTTTTTTAAAAAAAAAAAAAAAAAAAAAAAATTTAAAAAAAAAATAAAAAAAAAATTTTTACAAAGTTCACAAGAGGTGGGGGAAAAAAACCTGGCGGGAGCTACAAGAAAAAAAAACTTAATATCGGTGGCGGGGAGGTCGAGGAATCCTTTGTGTGGTTCAATACAGGGGGGCAGAGGGAAAAAAAATCTGAATTTTCATTGTGACGTAATTATTAGAGCATGTGATATTGCATTTCATTCCACACGAAGCAGCAACTTGCATGAAATAGTTCTAACAAAGATGAGTTTTTGCATACAACATTATCGATAATGTATGGAATGTCCCAGAACTTTACACTACTTGTACCTTAAATTTGTATGTTTTGTGACGCTCCATTTATGTGCATGATATTGAACAGAAATTCACACAACTTTTTGGAGCTGTGTAGCGTAGTTCTCCAACCCAGCTCTTGAAAGCATGACCTCCAGCTCCAGTTCCGGGGGCTTCGGGGCCGAGCTGGGTGGTAAAACCTCTGTTCGGGTGTTATTCGCGCCGCGGGCCGTTGGGGAGCCGAGGGATGTAATGTAATATAAACTTTATTTTTTCTGTTTCCTTTTACACAGCTCCAAAAAGTTGTGTGAATTTCTGTTCAATATCATGCACATAAATGGAGCGTCACAAAACATACAAATTTAAGGTACAAGTAGTGTAAAGTTCTGGGACATTCCATACATTATCGATAATGTTGTATGCAAAAACTCATCTTTGTTAGAACTATTTCATGCAAGTTGCTGCTTCGTGTGGAATGAAATGCAATATCACATGCTCTAATAATTACGTCACAATGAAAATTCAGATTTTTTTTCTGTGTAGCATAAAAACTTTAAAATTCTAACTTCAATTTTTTTTTTGGTTCCGGATTAAGACCGAAAACCAAAATATTTAAAAAAAAAAAAAAAAAAAATTAAAAAAAATTTGGCAAAAAGTGGTTATAGGTTGGTGTGGGTTTTTGATAAAACGTTTTAATTTCGCCCTAATCGAATAAAAATCAAGATGAAAAAAAACTTACCGCTAGGTTTTGTTGCTGTTTCTTTTACTGCTGCTGCAGCTACTGCTGTGTAGCGTTGCTGCTGCGACTACGCGGTAAGCTGTGCTCTTGATGTTTTTACACTATAATTAAGCACAAGTTAGTTTTTTTCGAGCATTTGTTAGGATTTTAAAACCTAACCTGAAAATTACCGCCGACCGGTAGGCACGCTTCGGTTGAATTGATGAAATTTTTTGACAGGTTGACAGCTTTGCGTTACGCTTATAGAGCAACCATGAATCAAATTCATGGATATGTTTGTTTTGGTTCAGGAATTTTGGAATTTCAGTTATAAAGCATGAATGAGGGTCATGATTCCATGACTCAGCGGTATGATATTTTATTCCGAGTTGGATTCATCAAAACGGGAATTGATTTATAATAACGATTGTGGCGATCATGACTCATTTTCAACCGAGCAGTTGTTATTATTCATGATAATTGTGGTTTTCGTCATGATATCATGAACCATAGTCATAATGTCATGAAGTGACACATTTTATGATTTCATGAATTTTTATTCATGAATCCGGCAACGGATTTTTTTCCGTGTATAGAATTAGAGCAGGATCGGTTGGCTTGAGTGGTCCGGTTTTGAACTGCAACGAGTATATTCAAAAATTACGCAAAGTCTCCATTCACTATAACTACACAATTTTCAACGAACATGTACTTGTTAAGCATCTTGAATCTATATCGATAATCAAAATTGACGCTTAGGATTGTGTAATAATTCATTCTATGGACTGATAATATGGAATTTCTAATATATAAGTAATTTTTCCTTTTATATACCTAATATAAACAGGTCGTTAAAGACTATTGATGGCATTTTTTTATTCACTTCGATGAACAATACGTTCAGGATTGACAAATAATTCATTTTATAAACTGAATGTATGACATATCGAATATTCCTGGTTCTTCCTGGAATTTCTGATGAAAATATGTATAAAGTACCATATTGGCCACATTTGAGTTCGTAATTCTGGTGAAGTGTAAGAAGGGTTCAGTCTCACCATCGGTGGATTAATTCAGGTTTTTATACATAGTGTTGATCTAAAACTTTGGCCATAGGAAAAGAAGAATTACAAACCAAATTCATCTGTCACCCAATAGCACGGGTCGTGATTGACAAATGCTTGTTAGGGAAGATCTTTGTAGGTTTCTATTCGGATTAAATTGGGTGCAAAACTCAGTCATTTTTAAATTTTCTTGAGAATCTCGAAAAAAGATTGACGATTTATGGAAAGTGATGGAAATTTTTCTATTATTCATCAATGAATTGAATAACTGCAAACGCACTCTTTCATTTGCCATCTATGTTGAGTAGTCAAGTTGTATTTCTGTTTCTGGCTCGCCATACTCAGCAACCGAGAGAGATTTCCAAAGCAAACTCATAGCTTCATCTATAGCCTTACCAAACTTATCTTGACTGGTTAATGCTGCAAGCAGTCGAAAACGAACGTTGTGTGCCATTTTCGTTCGAAACATCCCCCGAGACGACATGCTATCATTGAACCGATCAAATCACAGCCAGAACGAAATATCTTGTAGGCTTCAGCAGGATCATTGCGGTTCCCTAGCAATAAATTTCAATTTTCATTCGTTGGGTCCTACCACTAACTGGCGGGAACGATGTGTGTGCTTGAATATGCTTTCATTTGCGTAGATGCTCCATTCTTTTAATAAAGAAGCTCGAAGCTGCTCCGATGCTAGGGATTTACGGTTGTGGTTGCAAACCCGGTCGTTGCAAGCCTGGTTTATGAATCAATTTGAATCTGCGGCTAGATGTCTTACTTGCCGCAACCCATATCCATCCGACGGACCAGCGCAGGAAAATGTTCGACAAAGCTACAATGTATACGTTAGGTATTCAGGCTGCGGTTCTAGTGGTTTTCATCCCTTTGAGTGCACTAATTGACCAGTGATTCACGGAGAACTTGTACAGGGAGGAATTTTTTTTCCGCAAAACCAAACGCAACTTGTCAACGATGTATCTACAAACATTTACGAAATTTAATGACGTGTCCTGGTTAACCATTCGTTTTGTTTTTTTGTTTTATTCCATCTCGGTTTTGATGCGATGTTGCGGTTGTTTACAATGCGTTATTGCTTCAATGGTGGGTTTGGGATAACTAGGGACTAAAACAATTGTCGAGCTGGAATAGTTCAAAAGTTTTTGAATTAAGTTTTTTTTTTATGAATATTCAGTTGGCACTATAGAGAATTTTCATATGCAGGCATATTAATTTGCAGAGCAATCTTCTCAAGCAATCAACTGAAATTAGATAAAATTGGCTCACAGTGCCTTTTGGATGGGTTTACTCTTTCTGCATATTTTCCGAATCACATGGAATGTAATTAAACTTCATGAATGATGCGTTTTTTTATGAGTAGTTGCAGGATAAAGGCATTTATTGAAATAAATACATAATATATTTACAATCAAACAAAGCCTTGTGTACATGGGCATTTCACATGTCATCAGATCTCATCGACTTTCGCACCAGTAATCAGGCACCACGTTGTCAGTAACAAATATTTTTTCCATGCTTTTTAACAACACACAACAACACGCGTAAAATTTTCCTTCGTTCAATTGCAAGCCAAAGCAAGCGTAAACAACGAAGTTGTTTGCAATCGTCCATACAACAGGCCTAAACGACATCTGGCTTAGCTTTACATGACATTTCTCATGAATTTATTACAAATCTAGCATTTTGTACATGAGGATTAGATAACGCAGAAAATAACATGCTTCATTCAATCTGTGAAACTGTGTATTAGCGATCCAGACAATTGAAATCGTCATTCTAATATTCCATGCATTACCAAGCTCATTTGCGCAATGGGTATTTTGTATGTTTTCGCTAGTGTTATTTCTTCTCCGGTTTTTAAACAACGATCATCAAAAGGTGATTGCATACACAGTTCGAAAGGAACATGTAAATATCAAGTGACCGGAGAAATGCATCGACCCTCTTTAATTGGTACAAAAATTGGCTGATATCCTTTTTATAGGCTATAAATCGAAAATCCAAAGTTTTGGAGCAATCGGTGAACCCCTCGGCCGATGGGCTGCTCCCACTTTCTTGAGATTTTTGAAAAATCTATATTTGTTTTTTGAATATCTCGATGACTATAAGAGCTACGAACAATAGCAGGTATTTTTTTAAAGGAAATTGAATTTCCTATCAAATGAAGATTTCTAATAATTTTGACAGTATTGCCAACATTGTTAATTTTACAGTTTAAGTCTTAAACTGCGTTTTTCTTAAAATGCCCCCATTTTTTCAATTTTGATAGGATCAATGTGTTCAGCAGACTTTTGACGTAGACTTGTATTTCAAACTATTGAAAATAACCAAAATATGAGGTGATGTCTTATAATGCCGATTTTTCAGAGTAAATTTACTTAATGCACTGTACTTTACTATCACAGATTTCAAATGTAAGCAAGGGAGGTCTCATATGCAGCAGTGAACGATATAAAACGGGTACACCTTCGCAAATCAACTCACGGGACGAATGACCCCTAGGGTTAAAGTCCCGTAAAAACAATAAAGAAGAAGAAGCAAATCAACTCAGTAGTGTTGCAGTACTGGAGCTGTGAGGAGCAACGAGCCATTATGGATTGGCATTTGGCGATGGCATGTACCCTGAAGGGTGCATTCGGCAGTGCCGAGCGGCAAGGCGCCAATGTGAATGTGGCAGCTGGTGGTGGCACGTACCATAGAAGGTGCCGTGGCGACCAACCATTGGTCATTGTGCTGATTGCGCTGAAGACTGTTGCTAGCAAGCCGTTGGCTAGGCAACCGTTGCTAGGCAGCCATAAATTATGCAATGGTTTGTTGGGCCCAAGCCAGTGATTTATTTGTAGCCAGCCGGTGGGTGCAGCCTCGACGAGCGAAATAAGGTGCTTGTGTGAATGTGTGTGTGTGTGTGTGTGTGAATATGTGTGTTTGTGTGTATGTGTGTGTGTGTGTGTGTGTGTGTGTGTGTGTGTGTGTGTGTGTGTGTGTGTGTGTGTGTGTGTGTGTGTGTGTGTGTGTGTGTGTGTGTGATCTTGTTGCTTGCCATCTTTTGATAAGGCGCAACGTGCAACTAGTGAATTAACCTGATTCATCAAAAGACCGAGAAGGTTTGAATTCAAATGCAGACCATTTCGAATCCGTCCTTTTCTGGTCGATGAATTCAATTTCGAGAGAGTTTGTATGATTGGAATTTATCTTAAATTACTTTCCAAGTTCTAACCAATTGGAATACAGCGGTGGCTATAATAATTTTAGTTTTCTCTTCGCTGCATAACTTGAGAATTGTGTACAATTTACAAATGGCTGCCGTCTCAAAAATTGAAACACCGGACGCTAATAATTCGATCGTTTCTTGATTGATTTATTTTTTTAGATATTTGTACCGATTGGGTCCTCCCTTAGCTCAGTCGGTAAAGGCGCAGCTTCAAAGCAACACCATGCTAGAGTGGCTGGGTTCGGTTCCCGGTCTGGTCTAGGAATTTTCCATAAAGGAAAATTTCTCGACTCCCTGGGCATAGCGTATGATTGTACTTGCCACATCATCATACTGATGCAAAAATGGTTCTTGGCATCGAAAGCTCTCAATTAATAACTGTGGAAGTGCATTTACAACACTAAGTTGAGAGCAAGCAATAAGCTTATTGTGAAAGCAATAAGCTTGAAATGCTAAAGAAGAAGAAGAAATGTTTAACGATTGCCATTTTATTTATACAATTATATATTTGTAATATATTTGTTGCGTTCCGGTAAATATCAAGAAATTCCTTATAACGGACAACGTTTTGATTCTTCACCAAATGCTTTCTAAAGAGTGTACAAAAGAATTTTCTAACATAATTACTATCTAATGCTGGTCTAACGATCTATTTGGATCACACCCACGCTTTTTGATCAGACTACACCTTACGGCAAGGGTAGAGGTCAAATGAAAATTTGAAAATTACTTAAACAGTTAACGCTAATAGCTTTATCATTTCTCGATAGATTTTCGAGATTTTTGCTTCAATCAATTGGAGATTTTCTGTCAACTAATTACTAAGAAGGGAATCAAGCGAATGTTCTTACATACTTTCTCACTTACTTATGCTAACCCTACGTCTCATCAAACGGTTTAACGAAATCTGCGTCAACCGGTCGTGTGTTATACACAACCCCACTGATTTTTTACATAAGAAACACTTATCGAGAAAAATCAGTGGGGTTGTGTATAACACACGACCGGTTGACGTAGACTACGTTAAACCGATTGATTTGTTCCGTTAGTTTCGTAGCGGAACAATGCAACGCAGGTACTGTTCCAATGGGTTAGCATAAGTAAGTGAGTTAGCATGTTAGAACGTTCTGTTATTCGCTTCTTAGAAATTATTTGACGGCCCTGGAAAGAGACGTTTGGTTTGAATATCGGTATGATAAGAGGCAACGGTTGTGCTGGCTGAAGTGATATAAAGATCAGTCTTGATATGATTGACCAGCTGGATACCATTATCCTTATTGCGTTATAGATTGTTAACGGTCGGTTTGGGAATTTAAAGTCAATAATTAATGATATTTTTGTAAGTTGACAGTCGTGAAAGCCTGCAACTGAATGAAGTAATAATCTCGAAAATCTATCGAGAAATATTTATGTTTCAGTTATTTTCAAATTTTCATTTGACCCCTACCCCTGCCGTAATGCGTAGTTTGAGCAAAATAGTGTGGATGTGGTCCTAATAGATCTTTAGATAAGCTGTTTGTTAGAAAATTTTACTGTACACTCTTTTGAAAGGTTTAAATGATGATACGGCCTCGAGTTGATGGCCCTTCTCCAGCGTCCTAACCAGTAATTGGCAACGCATTACATCTGGCTGCATTCAGTTTCGCCCGATGAACACGAGCTCGCACGGCATCGGTACATGATCGTTTCGGAGGATTATCCGTATGTTCGAACTTGACGCGCTTCCAAAATTTGCGCATACGGTTGGCATCAAAACGATTTAGCATTGCACTTATTATCACTTTCACAGTTTCTCGAAACTTATTTCTTCCTAGAAGTAAAACTCTTTCCAATGCGAATCGTTAACACAATAGAATAACTAAAGGGCGATCACGAAATTATTGCGACACATTCAACAGGGCATAACTTCTTTACCATTGGGTAAAAATTAACCAAATTCTGCACACTTTCTCATTGATGTGTATTGTTTACATGCTGTCAAACTCGAAGTCGTGTTTTTCGATTCAACGAAAATGGAGGTGAATCAACGCGATTCGAGAGAACAAATTCTTTCCAAACACCTGGAATTTCCTGACCTGTCGCACCGGCAGTTGGGAAAAATGTTGAACATTCACCATTCAACCGTCTCCAGAGTGTTGAAGCGGTTCCAGGAGCGGTTGACGTTGGACCACGGCAAAGGAGCTGGAAGAAAGCCGGGACCGGAGAACAAAAAGACGGAGGGAAAGGTGAAGCGGATGATTAAAGCAAATCCCAACGTCTCAAGCCGTGATTTGGCTAAAAAGATCGGCATGTCGCAGAGCTACGTCCAGAATGCAAAGAAGAGAGCTGGACTACATACATACAAGGTACAGAACTTCCCAAACCGCAATGAGCGGCAACAATCGACGGCTAAAACTCGGGCACGGAAGCTCTACGAGAAGATGCTGACAAAATATGGCTGCTGTGTGATGGACGACGAAACGTATATAAAAGCCGATTTTAAGCAAATTCCGGGGTTGGAGATTTTCACCCGCAAGAGCAAGTTCTATGTGGACGACAAATTTAAGAAGAAGAAAATGTCGAAGTTCGCCTCCAAATATCTCATTTGGCAGGCCATCTGCTCTTGCGGACTGAGGAGTGAGCCTTTCGTGACAAAGGACACAGTAAATGGCGAGATCTACAAATCTGAGTGCCTCGAGAAGCGCCTTTTGCCGTTCTTGCAGCAGCACGACGAAGCTCCGCTATTTTGGCCACTATTCTAAAAGTGTCCTGGAGTGGTATGAGGCCAACTCGTCCATTTTGTTCCAAAGGACATTGGCATGAAATTTTCGGTGTCGCATTAATTTCGTGTTCGCCCTTTATTCATAACAGTACTTATTGGAATGTGCAGAGACTGTAACTTCAAAATATCATGTTCGAGAATCAAATCGTTGTCCGTAATAGGGAGTTTCTTGATACTTGCAGAAACGCATCATTCTTTAAAATTTTCCAACACCGATTGATATACATGTACGCGAAATATATTCATCTTTTGTTTGTAAAATTTTAAATACCGTAGCAAATAAAATGGCAATCGTGAAAACCTCTTGTTTATATGATCAAAAATCTCAAAAATAATTCAATCAAGAAACGATCAAATTATTAGCGTCCGCTGATTAAATTTTCCGTGACGGCAGCCATTTGTAAATTGAACACAATACTCTCAAGGTATGTAACGAAGAGAGAACTTAAATTGTTTTAGCCACCACTGACTGCAAATTGGTAAGAACTTTAAAAGCAATGTTATACATTCAAATCAAACAAACTCTCTCAAAATTAAATTGGTCGTCCTGAAAAGGACGGATTTGAAATGGTTCGCATTTGACTTAAAACCTTCTCGGTCTTTTGAAGAAGCAGGTTATTTCAGCCGTTGTACGCTGCGCCTTACCAAAAGATGGCTACCAATCAGATCACACTCACACAAGCACTTTATTTCGCTCCTCGTAGTTGCACCCACCGGCTGACTACAAAGACATTATTCGCCCAAGTAACCAACTGCCTAGCTCACCAAAGCATAATTTATGGCTGCCTAGCAACGGTCACGAACAAGAGGTTCGTGACAAGCAAGGTGGATCGATCAAGTAGAAGGCGACCTGCGGATCTCTCGCAGACTGCAAGATTGGCGAACTGCAGCCATCGACCGAATAGAATGGAAACAACTTCTATTGAGGCCACCCGGCCTTGGTCTAATTGGTAAGTTGGTAAAATTCAAATTTTATTCGAATTAAAATTCATTTTAAATCGGATACTTCTCAAATTTGCAGGGATTAAATAACTATATATTAGCTATGTTTTGGCATAATTTATTTATTGAATTTCTTCCCCCAAGCTGAATGCTCGTACATTTCTCTTAACACTGCTCATGAGATCTTGGGCGAGGCTTTGTCCATCTTCCTTACACAATTTCTCCCAGTTTTTCTTCAAAGCTTCATCGGGTTTGAATGTGTTTCCGCTTTTCTTCAACTTCTTCTTCATTGTCGCCCAAAACTTTTCAATCTGACGAAATTCTGGTGTATTTAGCGGGTTCGCCTCCTTCGGGACCACATTAACGCCCTTCGCTTCGTACCAATTACAGGCTTGGCGTAACGGTTGTAACAAACGGCTTGCTGTACCGTTCGCACTCGCAGATCGCCTGCCACAACAGGTACTTGTTCGCGAATTTGTCCATCTCTCTCTTCCGGAACTTTTCCGGAACCTCCATGCGGGACGTACCGACAAAAAACTCGAGGCCGGGGATTTGTTTGGTGTCCGCCTTGATATATGTCTCGTCGTCCATGACGAGACAACCTGGTTTGACCAGCCACTCACGGTACAGCTTCCGCGCACGCAATTGAGCCACCGTGTTTTGCTTGTCAGTCCGGTTTGGCGCCTTCCTGACCTTAAAAACACGTAGCTCAGTCCGCTTCATGGTCTGCTGGACGAACCACTTCGACGAATTGAACTTTTTGGCCACGTCTCGGGTGGAAAGGTTCGGGTTATTCTTAAAGTACTGCCTTATCTTCCGCGCCTTCTCTGGGTATTCCGTTTTCGGTTTTCGGCCGCTTCCAGCGCGCCGCTCGACGGTCTTTGTCTCCTGGAACATCTTCACAACGCGGGACACGGTGAAATGATGGATTCCAAGCCTTTTGCCGATCCATCTGTGCGACTGACCGGGATTATCGATCACCGCGCCCAAGATGTGCTGGCGTTGCTCTTCTTATTTCGAATGCATCTTAAAAACTACTTGATAAATCGCGATAAAATTTTGCACACATAAACATAAAACTTTAAACTAGTTTTACTCACAATTTCATTATTTTTTACTCACGCGATAAAAAGTTACACCCAAATCAAAGGTGTCGCATTTTTTCCGAGTCCAATCTTTATTCATGTAGGTTAAAAGATCTAAGCTGAATCAAGTATTTAATGGTGTACGGAATCAAATTGCGACACTCACAAATATTCGGCAAAACTCACCCGTTCAGCCAATCATCTTCAAACTTTCAAAGAGTAAACTAAAACATGTTATGAATAGTTTCCCATGTTTGTTTTATTCAATTTCAATTCCATATCCAAATGCACGAACCTTCTTCTTTACACTACTCATAAGGTCCTGTACCACATTTGGACCAACTTTTTTTTGCGTGGCAATCCATTTTTTCTTCATAAATTCCTCCGATTTCCCTTCCTTAGGATGCTTTCAAAGTGCCTGCTTCATGATGGCCTAGTTCTTTTAAATTGGCCGCAGTTCCGGTGCGTTCGGGGGGTTGAGATGCTTCGGTACAAAATTGACCTCCTTAGGCTTGTACCACTCTAAAACCTCTTTCGAGTACTCGCACGAGGCTAAATCTGGCCAGAAAATCGTAGGACCACCGTGTGACCTCAGAAGAGAAAGTAGACGCTTCTGGAGGCATTCCTTTAGGTACACCTGCCCATTGACCGTTCCAGTTGACACGAAGGGGGGGCTCCGCTTTTCACACGAGCAAATTGCGTGCCAAATCATATACTTTTTGGTAAACTTTGACATCTTCTGCTTTCTAACGTCCTCAGAGACATCGAATTTATGATGAACAGTGAAAAACTGGAGCCCCGGAAGCTGCCGGAAGTCTGCTTTTACATACGTCTCATCATCCATAACGAGGCAATGTGGTTTCGTCAACACCTGGGTGTAGAGCTTCCGTGCACGTGTTTTACCTACCGTATTCTGCCGTTCATTGCGATTGGACGCCTTTTGTACGTGTGTAGTCCTTCACGTTTTTTCACAACTTGCACGAAAGTTTTGGTTAGATTCAGTTTCTTCGCCACATCTCGAACTGAACTGTTGTGATTCCTCTTGAAAGCTTGAACTACCCGCGTGTGATCCTTAACTCTATACGGAGATCCATTTTGCCACTTTTTTCTTTCCGATCGATGGTCAAACGTTCGTTGTACCGATTTAAAACACGAGACACCGTAGAATGTACCATTCCCAGCTTCCTGCTGATGCACGATGAGAAAGATCCGGATTTTCGAGGTACGTGTGCAAAATTTCTTTGCGCCGCTGCTGTTCTTCCGACTCCATCTTCGCAACGATTGCAAATCTGCTAGTGAAACTTACACAGCGTAAACAAATACACATTGAACTAATTGCTCCCAAAATTTCAATGGAAAATACCCAACGGGTAAAAAGCTACAGCCATTTAAAAGTGGTGCTATTTGATTCCGTACAACCTTTAAAGCGAGAGGTTATTCTTGATTATACCAGAATTCTCGGAAGAAAATGTTTTTTTATTGCGAGTTTATGGATACCATATGAATTCATTGAGGTCTAAACAACTAAGTTAAGACTCGTTTTGAGGTGAAAAGAACTTGCAGAAATAAAATAATTTATATCTGCAAAAGTTTGGCATACAGTGATGGACAATACAATAAGACCAAAGCCTGATTTTCATACAAAATGGTCATGTTAGGGGGCTTGCCTTTCATTTTCTCGAGAACCAATTGAGCTGAAATTTCGGCTGTGGTCCAGAAGTAACCTAAATTCTCATCTACATTAAATCCATCATTTTTCATTCACCACTTTAAAAGTTACAGACACCGCATACGACAAAACAATAAGACAACTTTTTGATTACGACGCAGTTGTAAAGTTATGTAAAGTTATGTAAAGTTATGTCATGTAAAGTTACAAAAGCTGTTGAACCGTTTATCTCCCTCGATGCCTACCTCCCAGATTCGATAACGTTTGACGATTACACCGATGATTCGCAGATATACGACTACCGCCGTGCTAATCATGCCGATATTTGTGCTGCTATTTACCCTAAACTATGGATATCAAAAGGAGGTCTTATTGTTTTGTCGTAGGTGGTGTCTGTAGTTTCTGAAGTGGTGAATGAAAAATTATGAATTTATTAAAGATGAAAATCCAGGCTATTTCTAGGCTATTGCCAAAATTTCAGTTCATTTACTTCTCGGGACAGTGAAAGACAAGCCTCCAAACATGACCATTTTGTATGAAAATCGGGCTTTGGTCTTATTGTATTGTTGGTATCCGAATGATGGTGGTCGTTCAAAAGTTGTTTTCGTCTCTTTCATAAAATCCTTCAACCGCAATTCCGCTTTCGACTTTTTGTGTTAACTTCGTCTAAATATTGTCGCCAGTGATTGCAGTGCGGGAATTTTCCAATTCCATAATCATTGGTTTATACTCCAGAGGTAGTATGGAACGAACCAAGGTAGTGATTTCTATCACTTCTCCATCCACTGTTTTTGCTTACATCACGTAGTCATACCTAATTGCCGGGATCTAATCTAATTCTCTGCGATTTCGCTCGTCAATTGGAGGCAGTCAGTGCTCTCGCAGACATAGGTGCCATCTTTGGGGGAGCGAGGCACTTTCCGCCCCGCAATAATAATATTTTTAAGAGTTCATTTTCGAAGATTACCCATGAATTTTCATTTTATTGCAACAGGAAATTCAAATCGTCATCAGCCTATTTGGTTTACATGGGGTGTGCAGTTCATTCTTGCATCACAGTGTGCGTTCTTTCCTGTTGTTATGTGAATGGAGTTCGTTGCAGGGAGTGATTTTTGTTGGGTTGAATGAATGAAAATTTCTGAAGCTTTGAATGCGTGTGCACTAATTTTGCTACATCCAGTTGTTTACCTGTTTGTAATTAGAAATTGTCGTCGCAAAAAAATTGCGGGAAGGAAGATTTTATTGGACTATTCTTTGAAAGTAAGTATTAATAATAAGCTTGGTTGAAAAAATTAAACCGAATTGGGCTGAAGTAAATGTTAACGTACTAAACAGGAAAGAATCGGTTTGTTTGGAAGAATGGACAAGTTTCTCATCAAGTTGCTGGTGAAGAAAACCACCGAGGCTCTCTCTCACTGGCGGATTCCCCATCCAATGCGGATCCAGCGGAGGGAACATCTACTGCTACTGTCGGTACAATGTGTCTACCGTTCTCCGCTACAAAAGAAACAGTTCTTAATGAATCAGGGTCCAGTAACTATGTAGTCAAAGGGAGTGGAAAGATTCTAGTTGCACGATCAATCTGTGTGCCACAAAGAGGCGGTGATGAAGCTGCGTATGTTAAAAGGATCAGTTAACGTCGTTTCGCAGATCTCGGACCAGAAAAAGGAAGAAATGCTGGTGAATCGAACGTTCTTGGAATAGATTTTTCTTCGTTACTGTACTTGGCGTTCCAGGATCAATTTTGAGAATTTATTGAATTGGCGAAGTCAGAATGCTTTGGAGTTCAAGTCGTGGTTGAAACGTGAATCGTATACTTGGTGTGGTCATGAAATTCCAAACGAAATTAGGTCCAGAGTTCTGGTTAAATCTGAGTCAAACTCTTCTCCGTAAACTACTTGCGATTATTAGGAACGTGGATTCTTATGCTATCGTTTAGCTCATTCATTGAACTTGGTTGCACAGACCACCATCAAGCCGCTTTCTACCTGTAGGATAGATTAAACATGGTTAAGGATAAGGTCAATTTTGTCAGGGATTCTCCAAAACGGCTTGCTATCTTCCAGGCTCTGAAATAAGATGATTCCACCAATCTATGACCGTTTTGCCCGAAAAGATGGACTGTAAAGTATGGGTCGATGTCGCCTGTCCTGGTGAAGTATACTGCTTTTTTTGAACTTTTCACAACTAAGTCTGACAGTGATGCTTCTAAGGCAGGTGTAAAAGCTTTAGGTTTATTGAGAATTATGGAGAAGTTTGAGTTTTATTTTATTTTGACGGTACTGGTAAAATTGTTCTGCTGATCGAAGTAGGTCGCGCTCGAGGACTGACGTGTTTGTGTTTCGCTGCTTGTTTTTTGTCGAGAAAATTTGACAGTGGAAATTGATAAGTAGTGTTGATTGCGGTCTACCACGAGGCTTTCACTTGGTGTGGAAACAAAGTGTCCCCGCTGGAGACGGAATACCGAACATACAGCATCGCGGCAGGAGGAGCAAGTGTTCAGCCGTGTCACTCGGATCGTTTGGTTCATGGTCTTGGAGTGAAATCCTCAAGAACAGGATGTAATCTGGTGGGCACACGGACCTGCTCTGGTTGCTCGATGATATAACCACAGCAACGGAATGTCCTGAAAATCCGGGTGAGCTCTTTCCATTTTATCTTTTTGTGTCCCACTCCCAAATTTTGGAAATATTGTTTGACAATATCTGAGGGAGGGGGTGCTACTAAAGGTCGTGCACCTTTAAATCATATGGTTTGTTTTTAGTTCTCATTTGGTTAATTATTTCGGAACACTTAGGATCGTCTTTACATTCAAAAAACATTTAACTTAAGAGCATGTAGATCAATTAAAGGCTCAATTTGTTTTTTGAGCATTTCAGGCTCGAAATAAGACGCGGTTTAGCAGTGGTGTGGTGAGGGCGTGCGACTGTAGATCGTGTGCCTTTTAGTCATGTTGTGTACTTTCCGTACTCATTTGATTGATGGTTTCAGTTAACTTTAGAGCATGCCGATCAAATAGAGGCTCGATTGGTTTTTGGGCTTTTCAGCATGAACATGTGGATTGCACTTCTGAATTTCAACTGCTATTTTCATAGGGGACTAGCATGCGATCGTGGGCAGTATGGGATTGTATTTGAATAAATTTGTTAAGTGGTGTCGTGATTGGATAGGCCATTTGTTTCGGCAATCATCAGGACGGGATCTTCAGTCACTTATACTGCTGTCCTTGAGGTGTGACTGGAGAAGTGTACGAGTGTATTATTTACTATTTCATTGTAACATCGTGGTGTTTTCATCGTATCATTGTATATTATTCGAAATCATGTTGAAGTTTTGGGATATGGAGTCTCAATTGTTATATACATGTACGTGTGTTTCCGTTTTGCATATCTAGGTATTCTTATATTTATCATATTTGTTTATGGGTGTTATTATTTGGATACATACAGGTTTTCACATACATAAATTCATGTTTTGGTTGAGGGAGCCAGTATCAATTGTAGCCATTTTTTTCTCATTTTTTACATGGACCTTTCAGTATACATTCATAGACTACTAGTTGAGCGGTGTACAGCTGAATCTTATTATTAGTTGCATATCATTGATATTTTCCTTTGGAAAATAATAATAATAATAACAATAATAATAATAATAATGGAATTTGGTCTGCATTAGAGTTGCAAGCAGTTGATACCAGGTTGTATAGATTGTTGGTTTGAAGCAGGTACAGGTTGTTGCATTGTACCATGAGATTGTATTAATTGGGATCAACGGATGTTATTTTATTTTTTATTTTTTATTGATAATTTATTAATAGTTCAATTCTGCAACGGTTGTATTGGATGAGACTAGATCAGTGACCAACCAGTTGATGTCATCATTTAAGCCAATGAGATCTACTACAAATGAGAATAGCGGTGCATGGAAACGGAACAGCACATCAACATTTTAGATACACTATTTTTTATATATAGTTTCAGGTCATCCATGGAAATAGAATGATGATATTGTCATCGAGCTGATCACTGAAGCTGTTTTTCGGGTACGTTCCGCTTTTAAACATCTATAATATTGGGCAGCCCTAAGTTTGCACCTTTAAACTGAAGGAATGATCCATGAAAAATTGAAATTCGTTCCATAAAAAACGTATTTCTGACCCATAAAGCTCTGATGAAAATCCATAACAAAATTAAATTAATCCATAAAATACAGCAATGTGATCCATACTTTATGTTAGTTTTAGCAATAAAATGTCAAAAATGTACCGTTATATATCTAGGCTATGATCCATAAAATAACTTGGTAAATACTTGAATCAGCCGTTTGCCTGGAATCTAATCTACACTTCGGATGTCGGAAACATCGACCGTTTAGTTCTTCAATCCTCAACACGGCTACGCAAAAACTCCGCAAACCTTCCTTAGCAGTAATACTATATCCGGATACCTGAAAAAACGGACATGTAACTAAATTGAGCAGTAACGCAGTTGGAGGTCAATTTTACAATCTTTAAGGATCAAAATTTAAAAAAAAAGTGCCCCAACCTGGAAAAATGCAGGCATAATATATGGATCATACAATATGGCTTAGCGAACAAAACTGATTTACTATGTATCATTATTATAAGCTTATGGTTCATTATTCATCATTCTATGGATCATTGGCAATTTATTTATGGAAAATTTCAAATAATTTATGGAACATGCGAATATATTTTATTGCACAAAGGTTACATTCTATGGATCAATTTTACAAGTTTAAGGAAAGTTATTGAACCTTTTATGGATAATTTGCAATATGTTTATGGGTAATCGGTACACTTTTAACGACCATGCCCTAGATATAAAACGGTACATTTTTGATATTTTATTGCTAAATTTGTTATAAAGTATGGATCACATTGCTGTATTTTATGGATCATTTCAATTTTTTTATGGATATTCACCAGAGTCTTATGGGTCAAAAATGCGTTTTTCGTGGCACGATTTTCAATTTTTTATGGATCGTTTATTACTTTTTATATGCAAAAGTACGTTTGCCATAATATTGTGAATCACTAAATACGCGTCAATCAAGCATTGATCATACGCTTGATTGAAAGTTTCAGTATGTCACTACTGGAGCGGGGCTTATTGTGTACGAAGATAGGTTGGGGGTGGTTGGGTTTTTTAAATGGGGTTTTGGTGGTGGTGGAGGGGTCTCCCCCCCCCTCTCCCCCGGTTTTTTTTTTTTTGCTAATAAAAAAAAAAAAAAAAAAAAAGGTGGAGAAAAATTTCCATAATACCGCTGCCAGACAGTGGGAATTAGATTGTAAACACACACACACACACACTGGTAAAATTGTTCTGCTACATTGTTTTGGTGAACACGGCTTTTCAAAGGAAATCGCTGAATTTGGAAGAAGTTTACCGAATGATTGAGACACTAAAAGATAACTTAAGTTTTTGTTAAGTGTTTTGTGTAAAATTTCCGCGCTTTGGCAAAAGGTTGGTGGGTGTTGGCCAAATTTGGATTTTTTAGATATAATCCGAAATAGGCTATAGAGTATGTGCTCCGTGCTCCATCACACTATTTTCTATTGTGATGTGTCCAACTCAATGGGTAAATTTAACTGAAGGTGAGTTTGAATGAAGGGGAACTTGGAGTAGAGCACACGTACCCACTGGTTGACACTAAATATTGGCCAACGTGCTTTTGCACATTTGTTTGCGGATTTGTTAAGCGACACAAATTTCCAAATCCTAAGTTTTTGCAAAGTCCTAGCATGCAGTTATGAGCTTCTAAATTTATCATAATAGCATATTAGCGTTAAACCTGATCATCGATTTCTGTTGAAATTCCAAGTTGTAACATTCCGACAATTTGCATGTTAGGCGGTGGAAATTTCTCTCGTGCTTTGGAATCGGTGGATTGTGAGTTAGGTTATTACAGGATGCGGAGGGACTGACTAGGGAAGTATACATTGAGAGTAGCTGAGTGGAAGAGATAAATAGAAATGAGCTTTCAGATGATTTGTTTATAGATCAAACCAATAATTAATCTTCAAACATAATATGTACTCACTAACAATAAAGGGTGACAGTAACAGTATAGACCAGTAACATGACAAGATTAAGGGGCTATTAAGTAGAACAGTCGACTGAGGTCATCAGATATAGCTTTTCATTAAAAAGGTTTGGGTATGATGAAGTGTTGGGTTTCGATGGTAAGGGGAATACTTGAAGGAGAATTTATTGTTGGTCAATGTAAGGCACCTTCTACGTTTTCATTTGGTTGTTGGAATAAATATTTAATAATATGGGTTTATGGAATGTTACTAAATGTTACCGTTTTACACACGGGTTTTCTCAAAACTCTTAAGTAATAATAATTCAGTTAGGCATAAAGATTACTATCATAGAGCAATAAAGACATAACTTGTAGGTCAATAGGTCAATAAAACTTATAACGTTAATATTTTTTACTCTGGGAACAATTTAGCTAAATCACAGTATTTGGAATACAACTTGATAGGATCACAGGGGTCGATAATAATCACACAACTCAACACATTAATATAAGCATGAAATGCCTTTTTATCATAAAGGGTCTGTTTAATTATGTTTAGATATATCAGCTATTAATGATATGACGGGCCACCAATCCGAGGAGTAGTCCGGTTTGTTTAGTCTCTATTTGCAGGATCACCCCTTGTAAAGGAGCACGCCGTCGCCGTCGCTCAGGAAAATATTCACTGGAAAAAATATCACTTGTGCAGCCGAGGGAACCAGGAAGGGAATCGCCAGCCAACGAGACATGAAAGCATCCGATACTGACCTTTTGTCAATTTGTGTCTACATATTTTATTTTTATTTTTATTCTTATTTCTTTCCTGGAAAGCATTTGGATGTGATGAAGTGTTGGGTTTGTATGTATAAGGGAAGGGTTGTACAGAGAATCTGTTGGCCAATACAGGGCACCTTCCACGCTGCCATCTGGTTGTTGAGAGAGACATTTAATGAGAAAGGTTCATGTAATGTTATTAATAATCCAAAATCTAAAAGGTACAAATATGGACATTAGTCCCATTCTCAAAAGTTTGAAATATTTTCAAGAGGTCGGAATAAAATCTTCATTATAATGGCCAATTGAGCGCAATACCAATTACTACTAGTTAGTTGTTTTCACACGGCTTTCTTTATAACTTTTTAAGCATTAGTACTTCATTCAGGCATAAAAAATAGATAATTAATGTACCAGAAACTGGACGGACACTTGTGCCTACCCAGTGGAGGACCCGGATACGACCACCCATGTGAGTCTAGAGTATCGCACGAGCTGACGAGTGCAACGGGAAGGACTATAGGTGTATAGACCTGGGGGTGAGTCCCCGGATACGCAATCTTAGCAGGAAAGCACGGACTATACACTGAACAATTACAATTACAATTTCCGCGCTTTGGCAAAAGGTAACCTCGGATAAACCTGCTGAAGTAGGAGCACTTAAGACGTCAAGAAAAAGAATGGTTCCAAAACGTTTTGAAGCAGACAATCAACCACAGGCTGCTCGTTCAATTGAAAAGATCCATGAATCTCAATATATGGACAAAATCGAAAAGATTCTAAAATCTCTTGACTGTCGATTTGACACCGCATCTTTGAAATGCCTTTTGGAAGTTGAGCAGCTCCAACTGGGTGATGACAAAAATAAATAAAAATATTTAAGCTTTTATGAAGCCGACATTGATCCGGAGCGGTTGAAGGTACAAAGGTAATAAATCAATAAAAAGTGTCTCAGATGTCGTGGACTATCTGAAGGAACAACCACATTTGATAGATCTTCTGCCAAAATTTATTAAGTTTTTGAAGGTATTCATCACCATTTCGACATTTTAGGCTACTGCTGAACGATTGTTCTCTGAGCTCCGAAGGTTGAAAACCTAATTATAATCCAGTATGGGAAAACAGCGACTGAATTCCATATCTCTGCTGCCCTTTCACAAAAACATGACGAATGATTTGGATGTGGATCAAGTCGATGATGAATTTATTTCCAGCATTAATCAGAGAAAAACCACGTTTTATATGTAAACAGGGCTTAGATATTGAAAAATCGTATGAATAAATTTATGAACATTACAGTTTTTGATTTCATTTTATAGAGTTCAGTCCAGAGACCAGTTACTGATCAATTTTACTCCTCGTTGCTTGTTGATTATTTTGCCCACCCCTCGCCCCACTTAAATTTCATGAAGTTGGTGCCTGTACTCACAGACAAAGTTGTAAGGTGAATCAAGCACCACTAGTTCATCCTACATCATATTTTGAAATTAAGCATCTGGAATGAAAAATCCGCGATCGACTTTAAGTGGATCAACATGAGTGACCGCAACCCTGTTTGAAATTAATTAGGAATCGATTGAAAAAGCGTTGTTCCAAGCAACAGCTGCATAACAATTGCATAGAAGCATAACAATATATGCAATACGAGCTTGTCGCAATCGTTTCAATAGTTAATTATGTACATTTAAACTAATCATGTTATTTGTTGTTGCACGAAGCACGTAATTAATTATAATGTTTGAAAATTGGAAATATCCTTCTTATCAACATGCAGGAGTGGACAGCAATTTCTGCTAGAACCAAAGACGGGAAGAGAAAGTATTGATAGGTCCGTACGTAAGAGCACGGCAGGTTTTGAAATTGAATAGAAGTAGTTGAAATTGAGCGTAGGGCATGTTTGGAAGGCGGTATCTGAGAGAAGCAGATAGACTCTTACCTAGCTACCACAAATCACGGTAGGCAAGGGGGAAGGAAGCCCCCCTTGACAGGCAAAAGTTTACCGACTCGATCATGCTTATATATCACCAACTGGCACGGAGCAGTTCTAGCGATGTGAAATCTCTGTTACACTTCCCTAAGGCTACATGCACAGCAAAAAATAATGAAAATTACATGTGATGTAAAACGTTCGAATGGTAAAAATATATCAATGTAATCCATTGCTTTATTGAATTTTAATTAAAAAATTATGCACATATCTGGAGCATTGATAAACATTGAAATATACGGGTACTTCCATCGGATCATACATTAGTACACGTTGCAAGGATAATAAATCTCACGTAACACGTTTCCCAATGCATATACGTATTAATTTACATGATCGTGTAAATATAAACCTTCTTACATTGATTTTTTTTCGATTAAGCTTCCGTGCTGTTTTTCTCTTCTAGCTGTCATTCAGCGTTGTCATTTTAGCAATTGTCGAGTCGAATGAAGCAGATTTTATTGCTGTTTCAGAATCCATTGTGTTTTGAGCTGTTCACTGATACTTATCCGGATTCGTCCATCGCAGCAACCTGAAGTTTCTAGGAACGTATTAGATTAACCCTTTGTCATGAAAACATGAAGCGCAGTCACAGCCTGGATGTTTTTTTTTAAAGAAATGAATGTCGTATAATTGACATTTTCCATTATTTATGATTCCTCCTAACAGTTGACGCCCATGGCTGGCATTTTTGGATTATCAAGTTATTGGTGGGGGTTATCAATAGACCAATAATCTCTTTCTCGATTATAATCTCCTCCACTCTCACGTGAAAAAATACATTTGGGTGTAATAATGAACGTTGCGAGCATCTGAAGTAGGTCATGTAAAATTCAAGCGAGCTATTATTACAACATGTGATTTTCAAGTCGTGTAAATTGAAAGCTTCATGTAATTTTGAAGGTATTTGCATGCTCTTTTTATGTGCATGAAAATAGATTGAAAATTACAAAATAATTTTAACTGTGTGTGACAGAAATCAATTTCCAATAGAGGTATTTTATGACACAACTACTAGTGTTTTCGGTTGTGTTTCTCTCGTCGTCATTTATTTTAACAACCTCAGAGAGAAACCCGATAACGTGTTGTATATGCTGATCCTCCTACAACAGCATGTATTGATGGTGTCCCCGACATGGAATTTCAAATACATTTAAACTAATCATGTTATTTGTTGTTGCACGAAGCACGTAATTAATTATAATGATTGAAAAGTTAATCATGCGGCTGATTATGTCTCCTAGGTTTGCTTGACTGGAGATTTAAATATAGGGTTATCCTGCCTTGTGATATTTGTATAATTTGTTTAAAGTTTGAAAGTGAATAAGAAAATGAACCATTCAAATTACTTCAAATGTTCTTTGGTCAGTGTCGGCGTCTGAGCTCTTATATATTTATGCTCCAATCCAAGCCATTGCAGTATCCATCACACTCCACGCAACAGAAATTTGTGCAGAACCTCGATCCTTACAAAGCCTCCATACATGAAGGTGCGAATCCTTAAAACAACAATCCCATCAAATTGAATTTTAATTCTCAAAAACCGTTACGTGCTTCCATAAACATCCCACACATAGCAGGTCCTGTTTCAATTCGAGCGTCATGCCACCAAAGTACAGGGTGAATCAGAGCAATATTCTTTTCTGTTACCCGTCTCCTTGTGAAAAGATTTATTTTCACGTTCCATTTTCCCATTTTACAAAATGTCTATTCCATTTTACAAAATGTCTATTCCAGTGCCGCTTAATGAAGTTGATTGAACTTATGCATTAAGATCTCACATTGCGTGCATTTACCGTCAATGTAGGATTTTATTGATACTGATCGAAAATTTGTTGCATACGACATTCTTATGACTGAGTCAAGAAGTATTTTATGTTTGACATCAATATAGTACAAAGAAATTCTTGCTTTAAACGGTTGTGTCAGTAATGTGAGTGCTCTTAAAATAACCAGTTTCTCTCTGGTCCTCTCTTTATAATATTGGTTGGTAAAGGTGCAGCTGTAAAGCCAGGTCATGCTGGAGGTGGCTGCCTTGAAGCGGGCTATAAGCCTACAACAACAAACGATTTCCATGCAACGCCCAAAACGAGGGAAAGGAAGTTCGTAAAATTATAAGAGAATTTTTTTTCTGAAAATAACGTCGACTCACCCTGTGCAGACAAGAGCCTCTTTCACCATCCGTATTGACTCCGTCAAAAGCACTCCCCAGTCGGCTGTTCCTCATGCTGGTGAATAGTTAAATTGAATATTTTTCACACTTGGATGAACTTAATACAACCGGATTTTCTCTTATCCAACGACAACAGCGTGGAAATAAAAAAAAACATGCGTTCCTTTATCGAACGGCGAAGGCTGGTATGTGGGAAGAAAGGAAAAAATACGACCAGTTAAAACTCAGCTGCTTTACTGCTCCGTGGTTTGTCTACCATAACATTTTCTTACGATCAACAACCTACACAGTAGAAGAGGTTTTATATACAGGCCTTTTTTAGTTCATTTGGTAAAGGTGTAACTCTATAGCGAAGTTATACTGAATCCGGAGGTGGGATTCCATCCATGCCGCATGATTTAAAAAAAAATGGGTTTGCTTAATTACACTAATGTAAAATGTGCTGATTTAGAATGATTTAAATTTACTGTTGCAAAAGTTCTTCGGAACAAGGTACTACGTTCCAGTTTAGCCAGTGAATATAAAAAAGGCATTCATCGACAATGACTGTTAATGACAACTCCCGATCCTTTTGGCTGACATTCGCAGCTGGAATCAACCAAAAAGCGATAGTAAGGAACAGTTGCACTTTTTTCTGCTGGTTATGGCTGCTGGCTAGCCCATTTCTGTCTCTCCTTCCAATCAGAGTGAAGCGAATAATAAAATGGAAAATATACAATCCTCCTTTGGGCAAAAGCATTAGGTAAATAAATACCCGGCTACTGGAAATTTATAGTTGCATTTTTTTAATTGAATAACGCCGTTTCCGAGCGAATCAAAACCGTGAAATGGATTCAAAACGGAATCTAAACGGAACAGAAATGGAATTGTGATAGAATCAAAATGGAATCGAAATGGAATCAAAAGGGAAGTGAATTTTGCTGAATTGGAATTGAAATTAAATAACCGTGATTAAAATACTATTAAAATAAAATTAAACACGAAAGCGAGGTGCAATGGTATAAGACTTCTGACAAACTTCGACGGATTTAAAAATTTTATGTAGTAAATTTTCACCCATATAAGAGTGAAAAAGTCCCACCTCTGGAACTACGGTTTCAAGGTGGGTACTTTTAGCTCACACTGTATTTTTTGAAATCACCCATCTTTTTGACAGCTTGATATAGTTGCAGAAGGTAAGTGTTTTTATACATAAAATGGAATCTCAAATCTCCGGACTCTTTCACCTTTGACAAAAACCATGGCAACGAAAGAGAGAGAGAGAGAGAGAGAGAGAGAGAGAGAGAGAGAGAGAGAGAGAGAGAGAGAGAGAGAGAGAGAGAGAGAGAGATTACGGCACGAGCAAAATTAAAAAATTATATGTGTGGATCTATACAGAAATTGGAGCTTTGCTAATTCTGTTTGTAATACTCCTAGCTCCACTGTCAAAACATCAGTTAATCTGAAATATCTCGTAGAAAGACTTACTACGATAGCATTATTACCACTTTGATTTCAGTATGCTCAGCAAGATCTTCAGTGAAAACTTATGTAAAGTAAGTTTGTTGATAGATTGGTAGATTTTCGCTCATTCTGTGAACAAGATGGTGTTTCAGAGAATTTATAACGAGACTCGTTTTTGATTACTCAAATTATGCCGGGAAATGGAAATTGCCTCTCATGGTCAATTGTACACCAAGCATTATATGCCACCACGCTGTGATCTGTGATGCCTCCAGATGAGACGAGCGGCAGTCCGCGAAATCCACACAATTCTGGAATAAAGCCTGTGCACGATAAATTTTGGACACCAGAAGACTATCAGCAAAAAATGTTTACACATTATTTAACAAAACCGATTTCACAATAAGAGAGTTATATCTGCATTAGAAACAGTTGGTTAAGATGTTAATCCTTCTCTCTGTAAGATTCTCGAGCTTTCTGTGGTACACCCGCCATCAGGTTCCGTACGGTATCCTCAGATACACCCGCCGTGTCGACTCTCCATCTTCGCTTGAAATCATCGGTACCATTTGCTTTCTTATTAGTTTCGAAGAGTTTCCGCTTAACTAGAGCCCAGTACTTCTCTATTGGGCGAAGTTCTGGACATTTTGGTGGATTGGCTGTTTTTGGCACGTATTTGAACTCTTGCACTTTATACTATTCCAGGACGGATTTCGCATAGTGACAAAGGGCCAAATCAGGCAAAAACAGAGCTGGAGAGTCGTGACTTCTGATAAACGACAGCTGATGCAATTGCTTTGGCAGACATTCTTTCTCGTACACATCCTTATTGATAGTGCCGGTAGAGACGAAACTTTTAGATTTTCGACCACAACTACATATGGCCTGCCAAATCAAATACTTTTTCGGAAATTTGGACACCTTCTTTGCCTTGTGGTATAAAAAGATAGACCCGGAAGCTGTTCCAAGTCCTCGAGTAGGCATGTTTCGTCGTCTATTATAAATCAAGACAATGTTTGCAAAACATTGGTGTAAAGCTCCTTAGCACGACTTTTTGCTGTGAAATTTTGCTTGTCATCACGGTTGGGCACCTTTTTCACTTTTTGCTCCTTTGCCTCTGCTTCACTTCCTGTACGAATGATTTTGGCTTCTCTACTTTGCGAGCCACATTTTGCACAGAAATATTGGGATTTTTCTCAAAAATGGCTACCACCTTCTTGGCCATTTGTTGGGAGCATACTTTTCGATTTGTTCCACTTCCAACCTTCCGATCCACAGTCAAGCGCCGGTCAAATGATTTGCAAACACAAAACACGGTACGTTTTGGTAGTTTTAGTTTCTTGGCAAGATCGCGAACCGATAAATTCGGATTTTGCTGCCGTTCGTAAAAAATGCGATTGTACACTTCCACTTGATTCGACGCCATTTTACTGAATGTAACAAGAATGTAAACATGTTGTACTAAGAAGTAAAGTGGATTTTGGAGTTTCAGCTGTCATATTAGTGAAACGTTTTTTGACTTACAGTCCTTATCGACATTCAAATTTTACTCTCTTTTTAGTTATTTCTTGCATTTATATTTGCAGAAACAGAAATGCACTGTAATTCTTCAAAAATGGAACTTGAAAAAATTTTCACAAGCAAAAAAAAAACATGAAGTAGAACACAAATACACCACGTCACAAAGACTCCCTCTTCGATTGATTTTTTAGTTACATCAAAAACATTCCAACAAGGATTACTTATTCGATCAGTTTACTACTTTAACTAGTTTCAGTACTACTCAATCTCTTAAATAAAATAATAAATTTATGTTCACTCTTAGTCTGGATTTCGGAATTTAAAAAAAATGTTATTTCTCAACAACGTTTTCAAAATAATGTGTCTGATTTTGTTAACAAAAAGGTAAACAAAGATTCAAACCAAAATTTCTCGAGAATCTTCGCTATCCCGCGCACATTAGAACCACCATACTGTTAGAGAAAAATTAGTCTTTTTTATGATGGTGCTGGTTTATGTGCGTGTACGAGCGTGAGCATGAGCATGATTGACCGCCCGAGGTTGCTACTCTATTACTGCCAGATCAGCTGTTATTACACAGAGAACCAACAGATGATTCTTGGGACTAACATACATCTTCAATGTGTAAAAACTGGTGATCCCAAAGAAAGCAATACCGGCGCCGGCCCTGCCCGAATGTAGGTCAAGTAAGGAATGAGTAGGAATATGTTGTCGTGATACTCGCTTAATTGAAAGCCACGGAGTCTACTGCACTTCTATGAGAAATAACTGGGACTTTGGACAACAGGATTGGGTGGCAGCAGGGTACGTTTTGGTTAACGATAAGCTGTCAAGTGAAATATTTAAGAAATAGTACCGATTTCCGATTTGAACCGACTTGAACCAACAGTAAGGATGCTATTGGGGCCACTCACAAAGGGGCTGTGCATAAACTACGTAGACTTTTATGTGGGAGGGGAGGGGTGGTGGGTTTGACCAAAGTCTACGCTTCATACAAAATTTCAAAACATTTATGGAGAAAAGTCTACGACGGGGGCCCTCCCCCGTTGGGGTCTGAGATTTTCAAAAATGAGTCTACGTGGTTTATGAACCGGCCCAAAGTGTGATTGTGGTTTTCCATTGGGAAAACAAAGTGAATTTTGATAATGCTGAAAAGCCGATTTTGACCGGTTTAAACCAACAGTAAGGATGCTATTGGGGCCACTCGTAGAGTGTGATAGTGGTATTTCATTAAGAAAACAAGTTAATTCATCTCAACGCTTGAGAGCCCACTTGGACCTATCTACACCAACAGTACGGATGCCACTGAAGTCACCTACAAAATTTGTTCGAAGATAGGCTGGCCCGACGAGCATGGCGAACGAATGCTTTGAATCACAATTAATTATGTACCTCACCACCGACCCTTCTTACCAGGCGAACCGCGACTTCTCTTGCTCACTCGATCACTCGCGCAACGAACAATAGGCAACCGAAACGAACAATAGACAAAACCAATAACGTTTATACAAAGTCCGGGCCACCAGGCTTCATGGTATTCGTGAGATGTGGAAATGTATTGTGGTATTTGTGTTTCCTCACAATGTTTATCTTTTTACGCGACACAGCTGTTTATGGTGATGTCAAACTATCAGTTCACAGTATGGAATGTTATGGTAGTTTGTCGTCGGCGCTCGCTTGCCGAGCAATGTTTACTATATTTTTGCATCCAACACAAGTAAACTGCTTGGTAGCCTGGACCTTGTATAAATGTCATTGAGACAAAACGCTACGCCCGATTACAAAATATTGCGGAACAAAGTATCGACACAACCGATTTGAACGAAGGTGGATGCAAACCAATTAAAAACACATTATATTAATATTCACACTACCAAAATGTCATGTAATCCCCTGAGACCGACACATGCAAGCGTCCTTCAGCACATAAGAATGAGTTGAAAGAGGTGGAAAATAAATTCAATCAAACACATCTTTTGTCGAATTCCGTATGTGTCAGTCTCATGAGACTTAATTTTACACGAAATCTTTCTTTACGTTCCCCGACTTTTTACAAATATGAATAACGTCTCATGTAAAATTCATAATTTCTAAGTGTTTAGATACAATGGGCAACAGTTATCTGTCCTGCTCTTACCCTCTTTGAGAGCACCTACTACCTCACGAGTCGCCTGTACCCAACTTCACAGGTGTTCATCCAGTTTCTGGTACATTAATTCATCTTTATGCCTAACTGAAGAATTATTACTTAAAACAATTTAAAAATAGAGAGATATTAGATAATGTCTTCAAAATTTGGTAGAAATAAATTATTTCAAATAAATTATTTGTTGAAACAAAATAAAGAACGAATATATAAGTAGAATCCTTGTTGTTCCCCGGATGTTTGAAGAGCTTAGTCATTTCTATGAAAAGTTACTAAGAGTTATTGTAACGGGCTGTCGATGGTTGATTATAACTGTGTTGGACACTATTGGCTGAAATGAATATTGAATGAGAATAGTGAGAACATTTCATTGAATAAATGACCATAATACTTAGTTGTTTATTAAGCTGAAGCCCATTTGAGCTATACCTGTTGAACTCAGTCGGTTGTTCTACTTAATAGCCCCTTAATCTTGAAAGGTTACTGGTATATAATGTTACTGTCACCCTCTATTGTTAATGAGTACATTTAATGTTTGAAGGTTAATTATTGGTTTAATGTATAAACAAATCATCTGAAAGCTCATTTCTATTTATCTCTTCCGCTGAACTACTCTCAATGTATGCTTCCCTAAGCACTCCCTCTGCATCCTGTAATAACCTAACTATAATTTCACAATCCACCGATTCCAAATCACGAAGGAAATTCCCACCGCCTAACATGGAAAAATTGTAAATGAAATCGATGAATCAACCATCTCAGATTTATCGCTAATATGCTATTATGATAGATTAACAAGCTCATAATTACATGCTAGTTTGTGATTTGAAAAGTGTCCCGATTCATGAACAAAAAGTCCGGACACTGATGCAGCACGACATCCCAATTATGGCTTTGGAAATTTGTGTCGCTTAACAAATCCTCAAATAAATGTTCAAAAGCACGTTGGCCAATATTAAGAGGCAACCAGTGGGTACGTGTGCTCTACTCCAAGTTCCCCTTCTTTCAAACTCACCTTCAGTTCAATTTACCCATTGAGTTAGACACATCACAATAGAAAATATTGTGGTACGTTTGAATCTAAGTTTACCTCTTTGTTTACAAAATCGGATACGTCGTTTTGAATAAGTCGAGATTTGTTAGGCATAATTTCTGAAATCATGGATGGAATGTCACGTCAAAAACTGCTTGAAAAAGTGTTCCAATGAAATTGTTACGCCGTCAATCTATGGCTCATCCCCAACTGCATGGAAACGATTCAGTGCAGGATTTCCTTTTGAACATTAAATTATGTTGTGAATTTCAAATCAGTGAAGCACCCCCAACCTAACTTGGAAATAAACGCATATAAACACGGGGTGAGAGGCAGCCGTGAAGTGATTTCTCTCACGACAGAATAGATAAAATTCGACATCCAAAAATATACTTCCCTATTACAAATTTTGTTCTTCCTCAATAAATACGCTTTCAGTTGCTGTAGATGTCAACCGAAAACAATCAAATCAATTGAATTGAAACATTTCCACTTATATTGCGTGGAGGCAATTCGAAAAAAATGCCGTTTGATTTTATTTCAAGCCAACAGAGCGTCTACTATTCGGAAAGAGATTTGTCACATCGATCAAAGTATGCTGTAGGTGCTCTGCAACATCAACTTTTGGCGAAACGGTAATAAGAAAACCATACAATTTCTGCGGAAGTAAAACAAAACAACAAAAAGAATGTGATACCTACTACGAGGAAACAAAGCGAATGTTTCTCGATTCAATTCGGTCCAATGAAAATTTACTAGTTGATGGAATTGGCAACACATGGATTTAATCGATTTTGTTCATATGAAATAGAGCAAAATGAATTGATTTGAAGGGAGGGTGGAAACAAAAATTCGATTTTTTTTTATATTATTCATAAAATCTTCTTTTGTGGCATTTCAAGCACATTTGCTCACTTATAATTTACCTACTTACTTACTAATTTAAGAGACCATTTTTATAAAATCACTTTTAATGAATATCGGAAATTGTATGGAGAGAAGATACAATTTCGAACGTTCATATCAAATATTTCATCCTAGGTAGGATTTGTGGGAAAGCGGTGGGCTACATCTACACCCAGGATCGATTGTTTTCCATACAGACGGTTTAAAAATGACAATAAACTAAAGCCAGGAGTACTTAGTCCAGGTATAAACGTGTCAAATTTTAGAGCTGGTGGCCAATTCCAAAGCTTAAGCTAAAATCCAAACCAAAATTTCATTCGTTTCTCTATTTTTGTCTCTTTGTAAAAGGCAGCAAATGGTTATTTTACAGCGGAACGTGACAAACTCAAACCTCTGGGGGATAACCCTGGCTTTGATTCCATCATGAGCTTTAAAACTGACATGAAAGCATTGTTTTGTTCCAATCGGCTCAGCAAACGCACGCTTTCATTTATTATTTATGTAATAGTTTTAACATTTAACATTTCCGCTTTAGTACTCGATTCTGTGTCTTCTAAGAGGTGAACAAGATTCAGCATTTGTTAAAATTGTGACCTTTACACCAAATGTTGCTTAGTGGATAATACACAACCGTTAAATTTTTCAATAGAGAGAGTTATTTTCACTTCGAACAACCACAATTGAAGCTTTCAAATTAATACGTGACTTGTGCAATCCTTCAGTAATGTGACATTCCAAGCCAAAGAGCCAGCACGCCCTTGACTGACATCAAGCACGAAACAGGAATTTGCTAGACCTGCTGATTTCGTTAGCAGAAGTACTTAAAGGCTGTTGTCAGCGAACAGGCGGCAGTAATCGGCAACGACATCGACACAGCCAACGATGTCGAATGACCCAAAACGTGACGTGAATTTGTTTGGCACAGTAGTACGCAATTCTTTTAAGAACTGCCACGGCAAATAACGAAGTTTCATAGAGATGGAAAGTAAATTTTATGTTCGAATCCATGATCTGTTCGTGAAAATGATGGAAGTTGATCACTAGAACAAGCTGCCGTACTTCGTCTTAGAGCTTTGCCTGTACTCGTGGTAAAAGTTTTAAATTAAATTGCAACTCATTAATGTCATAAATTTCCCAGGAATTTTCACTGTCTTAGAAACAGATACTGGAGGGCGATTGCTTGACTCCGTTAGGCTCTGCTTGCCATGACTGTGTTATTAAATTGAAGTGGTGTTCTGCGACGGTTCAGTGGTTTGAAAGTTAGTACGGCAACTTTCCGAGAACGATTCATAACCTCCAGGAGGAAAGGTTGCACATACCATAGTCAAGGTGCAGTTTCAAAAGTCTGTTCCTTGCTATTAAGAAATTTATTCGCGCAGCAAGCGAAGAACATTGGGAACAGTTTGTTAACTATTTAATTAGACTCATTTATTCGAACAGCCCCACTCTTACCAGGGATTTGACGAGAAGGAGCTGAATGCTGCAGCCCGATCTCATTAATATTATATTGAGGGACTCAATCTCGTTATAAGTTGTAAACAGAATTCCTGAGTGCAAACTTTATTCCATGGTTTGTAATGCTTATGTATACACTTACATAGATATGTGTAAATCCGCTTTGGGAATTCTATTCGAAACATTCAAGCCTTGGGTCCATAGATGATAAACTATTATGTTGTTTTGTTTCTGGAACCCACAACAAGCAAAGGAATGGAAGCAGTAGTGACATGATCAAATCGAATTAATTTTCATTACGTATTATATCGTTTCACTTCCTACGCATATATTTAATTGCCATTCATCACCAAATATAGCACCTAATCGGTGTGTATTAGCAATTTCCACTGACTGAAAATTTACCGCAAATTGGAAATTGATTGGATTCTAGTCAGATCAACTGGCTTCAACTCGTTCAACGACATCAAAAGCATACCGATAGGAAGCGATTTGTTGTTCGTTAACAAATCGTGAGTGTTCTACATCCTCGGTAGTTGTCATTATGACATTGTGGTAAACCAATGCATCGACACCGAACTATGTCTTCCTTCAGTAACAGCTCAAGGATCTCAAGTGCTCTGTCATTTTCCTATCCATTCTGAGACGTGATTGCTCTTGTAGGTACGTGATTGTGATGATATAGGCACACCCAAACACAAACGTGCTGCTAACTATGTACAACGTACGTTGAATGATTGAACATTTCATTACGTCCCTTGCCCTAGATTACTTTGATAGTGAAAAGGAAATCAACCGCAATGAACGGTTGGAGGTACCACCCACGGGCACCGGGGACTACAGTGGCTGGCAAAATAATCTAAACTATGATTCTTGATATGAAATAAGACAACGGCCAAGATTTTAACGAAAGGGAAATTCAATTGGAGCAATTTTAACACGATAAGGATCATAATAAGCTGCAGCAACTTGATTGTTACTTATTCGAATCACATTGAAGTTATTTCAACTGAATTGAAACAAGTTGTGCTACAAGGGACTGATACCAGTAATTTGATATATTCTCAAGTAGCACTGAAAACTTAAATATAAAAGTAATATTTCTTGTTAGAACGCACGTCGATTTGGTAAACCACTCGATAATAGCAGAGGGAGTGAACAACGGAGCCTGTCATGGATCATGTCATGGTCGCCACGGCATGATCGTGTGCATGAGTTGTCATCCGATGATGATTGGCAAAAAAATAAACATCAACAATAGAGGATTTTTTTTGGTAAATACTGTTGTTGCCAAACTAATTGTTATATTAAAACTTTATTTTGTCGAACATTTTAAATGTTGGTTATATAGGGGATATTTTTAAAAAATCAGTGGGGTTGTGTTTAACACACGACCGGTTGACGTAGACTACGTTAAACCGTTTGATTAGTTTCGTTACTTTCGTAGTGGAACATTTACTGAAAAAATAAAAATGAAATTTAGCAGACGCGTAAAATTCTCCGTTGTTCAATTGAAAGCCAAAACATGCGTAAAAAAAGAAATTGTTTGCAATCTTTCATACAACAGACCTGATTTCAGTGATATCATGTTTACATTTAAATGAAATATTCCATGAATTCGTGTCAAATCTAGCATTCTCTTTATACGCATTAAATAATGCAGACAATTAAATGTTTATTTCAAACTATGTTGCAACGCAAGTACTGTTCTAATCGGACGTTGGGTTAGCATAAGTGAGTAAGTTAGTCAGTAAGAGTTCGTATTCTTCTTATTCTTTCTTAGCGTTTCAAGCTTATTGCTTTCGAAAAATAAGCTTATTGCTTACTCTCAACTTAGTATTCTAAATGCACTTCCACAGTTATTGATTGAGAGCTTTCGATGCCAGGTACAATTTTTGCATTAGTATGATTGTGTGGCAAGTACAATCATATCCTATATGTCCAGGGAGTCGAGAAATTTTCCTTAACGAAAAATTCCTAAATCAGACCGGGACTCGAACCCAGCCCCCTCCAGCATGGTGTAGCTTTGTAGCCGCGCCTTTACCAACTGAGCTAAGGGCGGACCTTGTATGTTAGTATGCATTATGAAAATTAGGAAATTCTATTGTACACTCTTCAAAAAGGTTTAAATTATGATACGGCCTCAAGTTTAAGGCCCTTCTGCAGCATCTCAACCAGTAGTTGGCAACGTTTAAGTTTTGCCTGATAATCACGAGTTCACTCGGCATCGGTACATGATTGGAGAATTTTCCATATGTTCGATTTTAACGTGCTTCCAAAATTTGCGCATACTTTTGGCATCAAAACTATTAGGCATCGTACTTATTCTCACTTTCACATTTTCTCCAAAAACATTTCCTCCTAGAAGTAAAACTCTATCCAACGCGAATCGTTGAAACAACAGATTAACTATTCATAACTGTACTAATTGGAGTATGCAGTGAATGTTACTTCGGAATATACTTTTCGAAAATCAAACGTAGGAAATTTCTTGATACTTGGCGGAACGCAACATTCTTTAAATTTTCCAATACCGATTGATGAATTGTACGCAAAATATATTCATCTTTTGTTTGTAAAATTTCAAATACTTGAGTAAATAAAATGGCAATCGTAAAAACCTCTAGTTGATCAGAGCGAAAACCTCAAAAATAAATCCATCAAGAAACGATCGAGTTATTAGCGTCCGGTGTTTAAATTTTTCGTGACGGCAGCCATTTGAAAAATGTACACAATGCTCAAGGTATGCAACGAAGAGGAAACTTAAATTGTTTTAGCCACCGCTGGCTGTCAATTGGTAAGAACTTGGACAGTAATGTTGAGTAAATTCCAATCAAACAAACTCTTTCAAAATTGAATTATTCGTCCTGAAAAGGACGGATTTGGAACTGTCCGCATAGTAATTAAAACCTTCTCGGTCTTTTGAAGAAGCAGGTTATTTCAGCCGTTGCACGCTGCGCCTTTTCAAAGATGCCTACCAACAAGATCATACATACAAGCACCTTATTTCGCTTCCTCGTGGTTGCGCCCCACCCGGCTGGCAACCGACTGCCTAGTGCACCACTGCATAATTAATGGCTGCCTAGCAACGGTTGCCACCGCCAGCAGCCAAATCCAACGTTGGCGCCTTGCCGTTCCGCACTGCCGAATGAAGCTAGTGCACCCTCCAGGGTACATGCCATCACCAGCTGCCAATGAATACTGGCTCGTTGCTCCGCACAGCTCCAGTACTGCAGTACGAATGAGAAAATTTGCTTTTGTATCGTTCAGTGCTGAATATGAGACCTCCCTTGCTCACATTTGAAATCTGTGATAGGAAAGTACTGTGAATTCATGGAATCAAGCCTGCAAAACAAAATTTTAAGACATCACCTTTCATTTTCGTTACTTTCAATAGTTTCAAATTATGAACGGATATTTTTTGATAATTGAATTGATATGCAGGAAAGTTTCCATCCTATTGATGTACATTCTGAAAATCTATCGAGTATTTATGAAGTTATGAGCGTTTAATTTGTAACGATATTTCGTGACGGTCGATTATTTTTCGATTTTCAATTGATAATTCAATTTTTCATGACGGCAGCCATTTGTAAATTGTGCACAATGCTCAAGGTATGCAACGGAGAGAAAATTAAAATTGTTTTAGCCACCGCTGTGTATCATTTGGTTAGTTGTTAGATAAATTCAAACTAAACAAACTCTCTCAGATTTGGATTGGTCGTCCTAAAAAGGACGGATTCGAATTAGTTCTTCTCGGTCCTTTCACGAAGCAGGTTATTTTTGCCGTGCACGTTGAGCTTCAGATAAAGATGGCTACCAAGAAGATCATACACTCAAGCACGTTATTATGCTTCTCGTGATAGCGCCCACCGGCTGGCTACAAAATCATCACCGCAACCGACTGCCTAGCACACCACTGCATATACAATGGCTGCCTAGCAACGGTTGCCTAGCCAAGGGCTTGCTAGCAACAGTCTCAGAGCAAGCTCACTAGCTCACCACTGGTTGCTCACCACTGAACCTTCTGTGGCTTGTTCCATCACCTGCTGCGATGGCGCCTTGCCGCTCCGCACTGTAGGTTTCATGCTATCGGGGTTGCCTCCATCGCCAGCTGCTGATCCTTAATGGCTACACGATCTGCGCAGCTCCAGTACTGCGACACTAATGAGTAAAATTGCGAAGGTGTACTCGTTTTATATCGTTCAATGCTGCATATGAGCCCTCCCTTGCTTACATTTGAAATCTGTGATAGTAAAGTACAGTGCATTTAGTAAATTTACTCTGAAAAATCGGCATTATAAGACATTACCTTATGTTTTGGTTATTTTCAATAGCTTAAAATTGTTTATGAATGATGTTTGATTATTGAATTGATACGCGGGAAAATTTCTAACCGATTGATGTAAACATCTTGAAAATCTATTGAGTATTTATTAAGTTATTAGCGTTTGAGTTGTAACAATATTTCGTGACGGTCGCTTATTTTAAGATTTTCAATTGACACCCTACCCTTGCCGTAAGACGTAGTCTACGTCAAAATGTGATAAAAAGGATGGAGGGGAGTGAATAAGGAAGCGTTGAAAAAGCTGTTCGATAACAAGGACGGAACGAGTTTGCGTGACGCCGGCCGAAAATATCACTGATCTCATACCTTGATTCACCGAACCCTCAAGATGGAGGACATCATTTGTCGGTAGAAGACTCGGTTCCCCAAGTACAAGGACGAGCAGATAGCGACCGTGAAATCGCAGTGCCGGCGGATCACGAAAAACTACCGTGGGACGTCGTTTTGCTGGACGTTGCTCTCGAAGACCCACATTCCAGGAAATGACAGCTACTCTTCCAGCGACAAGTCGGCCACACCCCCCGAAGTAAAATATAACCCAAGTAGCACAACTTGTTTCAATAGAGCATAAAAATCTCTCTTGAAACAAATTAGGGATAGTTTTGTTTGGCTATGTACCGCACAATCATACACAACAGCAACGCAAAAAACGCAAGGGTGGAGCCTATTTGCAACTTGACGCTGGTTCTACAGAGTTGCAATAGCATTTTGTAAAACTTACAAATATTGTAAATCGCTTTGCAGGAAAGTGAAATGATGCCGATGTTTAAGGATAACTTTTTTTAATGGATATCGTTATCAACCAAACATTCCTGATCAAAATATTGAGAAATATAATGATCTGAAAATTGTGTTGGAATAAGTTTATTTCTTAAACGCTTTCGGATTTATGGATCAATATTCTGTTCTACTACGAAAAATATAAACGCCCTAGAATAGAGCATTGCTTCGGAATTTGAAAAAGAAACATTTGAGTAAAATTATGTTTACATTTGGAAGAATCAGATTTCTGATTCATTCGAAGATTAATAAATCGTTACAGGTTCATGTTAGGATCAAACTGTGGAGAAATGAGTGAAATTTAAAAATCTCATTTTGTATTGCAAGATGTTGGTATATGGCAACTGCGAACAAACCAAATACACTACCGGCTAAAATAAACATGAATCCATTCTTAACACGTGGAGTACTTCTATGATGTTTATTTATGCAGACATCTTAAAATTATAGCTATCTGGTAGCGACAGTCGTAGTTTGATAGTGAGTTTTCTTTGTTTGTGTATACCTGATTTACTTAGAATTAAAAACTACTGTACTATTAGTAAATTGAATATTACACTAAACTAATAGCTGCTTATTTGTTCAAAGGATATGTATAACATACAAAAAAGATAATGTTTGACAGACATTACAATTAAAACAATAATGTCCTAAATACGCCTACAACAAAAGTGTTGAATCCATTGGAACAAAGAATTAGAATAATTCAGATGCTACACCATGTTTTTTTTACTTAAAAAACTGAAGAGCAATTGAGTGGGGATTTCGTTAAGAGGTTCAATCGTAATAATTAAATAAAATCTTAGTATTATTAATTCATCCATGAATTCGATGTCTGGATTGCTCGCAATTCTATTATCCGTAGTTTTGGTATAGGTCACACAAAAAATTTCTAATGGTATAATAACATAAAACGAAATGTTTTATTTCAATAACTTTAGATACAACTGTTTCTAAGTGAAGTTATCTTAGCATAGGTGGAAAATATCAAACCGTTCTTAACATGCAGAACTTATAGTGCAATTAACTGCAATTATTTAATTGCATTGTTTATGACGAAAAACAACTAGCCTTATAAATTCAATCATATGATTGCTTAAAGGAGCTTAATAAGTCGTCTCCTGTTCGGAACCCCGAGAAGTTAAATAACTTACTTTTAAAAGACGAAAACTTCGTCTCATCATTTAAGTTGGTCGTTTAAATCAATCTTGATAAAGTTTGTTTTTATTGTTACTTAAAGATTATTTTATTGTTACTTGAAGATTTATTTGCTAAACTCACAAAAAAAATTCATGTATCAAATTTATTGAACAACTTCATTATGATTATTTTCGCTTATGATCAATCGATTATTCCATATTTAAAACGTTACAATCCATACTTTACAGATATTCATATATTGGGTTTTGATTTAAATAAGTTTTTTGAAAAAAATCAGGTACTGAAACATTGGAAATTTTACCAAAACCAAAGCTTTACTATGTGATGAATACATTAGGTTATAGTTGGGAACATAGAAAAAAATTTCTTTTAAATTGGGTCCACGGGTTTCTTGTGAAATCATTGATTTTGATTTTTTGTAAACTGTTAGCAGAATTATTTCAAAAACGTAACAGCTTATGTTCATTACGAACAACTAGTAATCTTACAACTGTTTATTTTGATTGGGAAGATAATTTATTTCAGCTTTATGAAGGTAGCTATTTTATTTATATTAATTAGTTAGTTCAGCCAAAAATTAAAATATGATGCTCTCACTATTTGAGTGATCGTTGTTTAAAAGTTAAATAGTAATAGCCACTACTATGAAAATCATAGCTTATAGAAGTTGCAAAATGAACACTTCAAGTCATTTTCTTTTTTAGACCTATGCAATAAGAACAACCTCTAGAAATCAACCCTTACCTAATTTGATCAGATTATGAATTGATTATGTTTTCATTCATATCAAAACACATGTGGTCGGTAGTGTGCATTTCTTTCGGATATATTTCAATCGTCCTCACTGTTGTGGTAATGTGCAATTGAACGTTGCAAGAACGTAACATTATTCATTGACTTTATATTGCGTTCTCATTACGTTGCGCATGTGGCTCAAAAAACGCATTCTGAAAACATTATGTATCAGAACGCTTCATTGGAACACGAGTGTAAATTATTTGTTATGTTGCACTGTAGGTGAAAATTTCTTCATAATAAACATTACATACACTGGAAAATATTAAATATGCAACGTCATGTTTAAGTTTACTTAGCTGCAAGTTTACAAAGACAAACTGGTCTCGAATAACTCCAATGTTTGTTTTGAATGGTCTGGGCAAACCATTTGAGCAACACCAATGAAATATCTAGTATATCATATACATAAAACAAACTCTGCTGTAACAAAATATGCTTTTTGTTACTGCAGATTTACTAAAATGAAACTTGAAAACCAAGTGTGGAATATTAAAGATGTTTTGTGTGCTACTTGGGAAGTTTAAGCATAAATTTGAAAAAAAAAGTTACGCTGGCAATGTACCCATATCGGACAAAGGGATTTCAAAGCCGTGGTTCAAGCCGAGCGGTCTGGCCATCAATCAACAAGTGTACCAGGAGGAGTGTCTTGAGAAAAATTTTCTGCCGTTCTTAAAAGAGCATCATGTGGATGGGAAGTACGTTTTCTGGCCGGACCAGGCGTCTTCCTATTACGCCAAGAAGACGCTGGAGAAAACGATACCGTACGTGCAGAAAGAAAGGAATCCGACCAACTTGCCCCAGTGCCGTCTCATTGAGGATTTTTTCAGCTCCCTCAATGCCCTAGTGTACAAAAATAATTGCCGGGCCAAGGATACGAAGCAGTTGACAACGAGGATCCGGAATTGTATCCGAAAGATTGACGTTAGTCCCGTCCAGCGCTCTTGTGAGAGTATCGTGACTGAGTTGCGACGTACGGCTTACCAGGGCCCCTTCTCCAATATTCATTGACGTTGTTTTTGAAGAATAAAAATTATTGTTTTTAATAAAAAATACTGAATTCATTGAAAAAAAAATTTTTTTTTCTACGTGGCTGAAAAAATTCTCATTTTTTTATTGAACACGCGTTATATTTACCTTCCTAGGGTATTAAAAAAAACTGACACAGAAGGCATTAGGGTCAATATTGACCCGGATTTCAACCCTTTCTAGAATTATGAAATTCAAAGCTAGACACAATGTTTATACCCGATTTGAAAGTTTATGGTCTAAAAAATACATTGGTGGTAGAAAAAACTGGTTCCGGTAACCGGTAATTGGCTATCGGGAATCTGCTACAAAGGGAAGGAGGTTTTGATTTCGATGTGTGAGCATACAAAGCATTCCAGACTGGTTGTAGAGAGTTGCCGACTTGTACAAAATATCTCAGTATATTATTTATCGTCTTTTGAAATTATCATATTGATTCCAGATTATGCCGCGGAGATGGCGCTGTAGTCTATCTTTGCCAAATAAAGTGCCAGAGAGTTGCCGCAAAGTTCGTCAGTGTCATTTGTCGTCTTTTGACATTATCATATTAGCTCCAGATATTGCTAAGCTTTTATCAACGAAACCAGAACGGTCGACTGTTGTTCGACCACTCTCAGCATGGGCTGTACACGGTGCAGTTTCCGGATGAACCGACATTCATCTCCCCGGCGGGAAATCCATCCACGCTGGACTTTTTTCTGAACACCACAATGTCAAAGCCGGTGGCGCACAACGACCTCAGCCCTGACCACCAACCGGTGTTGGCTGAAGTCTATCGAACAAATTTGCTCAGCGCTGAAGAGCACTAAAACATGAAGGCATGATGGGATCTTCAATTTGATCCTAAAAAAGATTAACACAAAAGCCCACTCGCTCTTGAGTGCTATCTTCAACAGATGCTTGGAACTGCACTACTTTCCAAGCATCTGGAAAGAAGCCAGAATCATTCCGATCCACAAACCCGGGAAAAATCCAACATCGCTTTCAAGCTACAAACAAATACCCCCCCCCCGGGGGGGGGTGATTGTTTTTGAAGTTAATTTTTTTTTTTTGGTTTGGGGGGGGGGGGGAAAAAAAAATTTTCCGCCGGGGGGGGTTGGGTGGGGGGGGGGGGGTCCCTCCCCCACTTATGTGGTTGGGGGAATAAAAAAAAACATAAGTAAAAAAATATGTGGGGGGGGGGGCTGGGCTTGGGGGGGAAAAGGATTTTGTTTTTTTTTTTTTTTTTTTTTTTTTTTTTTTTTTTTTTTTTTTTTTTTTTTTAGACGGGATGGAAAATCTGCAACCAGACACCTGAAGAACTCAGGGTGTGGGGATGAGGGTGCCAACTCCTCGACCCACTAAAAACCCACCCGTGCCTTTAGCCCTGGTCCCTCCCCGGAACCACCTTTCGGTATTACTTCGGGGAGGGGGCTATTGTGCTTGTCAAGCACCCACTATATCTAACCACTTAGGGCTTTAGTAGTTAGGTGGTCCCTGCGACCTGCCTTTGGTCGTTTCGCCATTTTTGTTGGAGATCAAGGACGATCTGGGAGGCTGCTACGCATACCGCGTCCCAGACGTCCCGTTCTTGACACATCCTCTGGACCAAGTTATCCGGAGTCGTGTCGCGACCGCATACGGCCATCATGCCGGATCTCGCGCCGTCGAAGCGAGGACATGCGAAAAACACATGTTCTGCAGTTTCTTCGACTCCCGCGCACTCACTGCATGCGGAGGACTGTGCATGCCCATATTTATGCAGGTATTGTCTAAAACAGCCGTGGCCAGACAATATCTGCGTTAAGTGGAAGTTCACTTCACCGTGTCGCCTACCGACCCACCCGGTTAGTTCCGGGATTAGTCGGTGGGTCCACCGACCTTTGGTGGAGTTGTTCCATTCCCTCTGCCACTTAACCATGGATGCGGCTCTAGTGGTCTTTCGGATACCTCTTGTTCCACGTTGCTCGAAGCACTCTACGTCCTCTTTTATGACGATGCCTATTGGCATCATCCCCGCTAGGACGCAGACCGCGTCGCGTGATACCGTTCGGTATGCACTCACCACTCTTAGGCACATAAGCCTGTGTGTACTCTCGAGCTTATTTGCGTAGCTCTTGGTACTCAAGGCGGTGATCCATGCCGGCCCGCCGTACCTAAGTATGGACAGGGCGACACTGGCCAGGAGTTTACGCTTACTCCCTTGCACCGCCGAGCTATTCGACATCATGCGGGATAATGCCGATATAGCCATAGAGGCTTTCTTGCAAGCGTAATCGACGTGACTGACAAAGGACAGCTTGTCGTCGATCATAACCCCAAGATACCTCAAGAACCTCTTCGATTCTACTGTGCAGTTACCTGCACTAATCGTCGCATGTTGCTCCGATTTTCGATTGTTCACCACCGTGACCTCGGTCTTATGGTGGGCTAGCTCCAATTGCCTGGAGCTCATCCATCTCTCCACAATGCCAATGGAGTGTGAGGCCGTTAACTCGACCTCCTCGATGGATTCACCACATATCTCCAGGGTGATATCGTCTGCGAACCCGACGATCTTTACCCCGCTCGGGAACTCAAGCCGCAGTACCTCGTCGTACATCGTGTTCCATAACACCGGACCCAGGATCGAACCTTGCGGGACGCCTGCGGTGATCTGCACACGTTTCTGGCCTGCCTCTGTATTATATACCAGTACGCGATTCTGGAAGTAGCTTCCGAGAATCTTGTACAGGTACCCAGGAACCTGAAGGCGTTGGAGCGAGTCGGCGATAGCCGCCCAACTGGCGCTGTTGAACGCATTCCTCACGTCAAGGGTGACCACCGCACAGTATCGTACTCCTCGCCTCTTGCGCTGGATTGCCACCTCGGCCGTCTTGGTGACGGACAGGATGGCATCCACCGTCGACTTCCCTTTACGGAAGCCAAACTGATTACTTGACAGACCGCGTATACCCTCCGTGTATGTTGTCAGTCTGTTGAGGATTACCCTCTCGAGCACCTTACCCGCTGTATCCAACAGACATATTGGTCTATATGCCGATGGATCTCCTGGTGGCTTCCCTGTCTTTGGTAGCAACACAAGGGTCTGAATTTTCCAGGCGTCTGGGAAGACGCCCTCGTCCAGACACTTTTGCATCACCACCCTGAACATTCCGGGATCCAGCAAGATAGCCGTCTTGATGGCCAGGTTCGGAATACCATCCGGTCCCGGCGCTTTGTTCACCTTTAGCGACTTTGCTATCGCAATGAGTTCATCATTCGTCACCGTCGCCTCGTCGCCGACCCCCGTTGTGCCGTTGTCGGTGCCCACGTGGTCACGGGTGTTCGGCTGAGCCGTCCACCCTTCCGTCGCTATGACAGCGTTAAGGTCTGGGATACTGGAACGCTGGTCATGGGACACGTCTACGGCGGCGGGGGGCCATGGACTTGGGTCGTGGCTCGGAAAGAGTCCCCCAACGATCACCTGCAGCAGCTCTGGTGAACGCTCGGTTGGAGCCGCCGATCCTCTGGTTTTGGCCATTACAACCCGGTAGGCGTCACCCCACGGATTCGTATTGGCCTTCTGACACAGACCCTCGAAGCAGGCTCGCTTGCTGGCCTTTATCTCCCTCTTTAGTGCGGCCTTCGCGGCGACTAGCGCCCCTCTACGCTCGATTCTATCGGCGTCTGACCGCGCTCTTTGCACCCTCCGTCTTGCGTGGAGGCATGTTCTTCGGAGGTCGGCGATCGACTCCGTCCACCAATACACCGGCGATCTTCCATTCCTCGGTTTGACTTCCCTCGGCATGGTCGCATCGCACGCTCGTGTAAGTGTCATAACGAGTCTTTCGCCGCAAGGTTCCTGGGTTTCGCGTAAGTTTCGTTCCCTCTCAAGCGCCTCTTTAAAAACCTCTACATCAAAGTAGGACGTCCTCCATCTGCGGGCGAATGGAGTGGATGCTCCTCCTTCCGCACGCTGCCTTGTATTGTGGACGATACAATAACGTACCGCCAAGTGGTCGCTATGGGTGTAGCCATCATCCACCCTCCAATTGCTAATTAGCCCAGGACTGCTAAATGTTATATCGATAATCGATTCCGCTCCATTTCTATGGTAGGTACTCGTGGTACCCACGTTGGCTAGGTCTACATTGAGCCTAGCCAAGGCCTCCAGAAGAATCTGGCCCCTAGGGTTGGTAAGGCGGCTCCCCCACTCGAGCGCCCAAGCGTTGAAGTCCCCCGCTATTACCAACGGGTTCAGGCCAGTTAGCTCCGTTGTCATCCGATCAAGCATATTGGAAAACTGTTCGATCGACCACCTTGGCGGTGCGTAGCAGCTGCAGAAGAACTCTCCATTCAGCTTTTACAACCACGATCTCACCTTCGTTTGACGAGGGCGCCTCCTCCACACCCTCACCTAAGGCCTGTTTTGCCAGGTCTCTATACGCCGGGCCCTTAAGCGTTGTCGCTTTTTTAAGCTCCAGGAGCATTTCGCCGGTGCGGGTACGGCGTATACTCCGCACGTCGGCGCCTAGGCCTGCCAGTTTAGCGTCCCCGCGCATCGCTTTCAAGACCTCGGAGTACTTTGACGCCTCGGTCTTAACGATGAGGGCCTCTCCGCGGTTACGCTTGCGGGCCACCTGTCGCTTATCTTTTTCTTTTTTAGTTTTATTTCTCTTTTTCCTCACTTTATTCCATGGGGCTTCCCTGCCCCGCCTGGGGTCATCGCTTGTCCCCCTCCTAGCACTGGCATCTGCCTCCGTGCTGGTTATGGCTGTTGTTGTCGTTGGAGCCCTGCCGCTTGGGCCCCCTTCGGCGCTTGAGACAACACGCGAGCTGGTTGGCGCGCCTTTCGCGCTGGGCTTAGCGCCGGGGCCTCTCTCTTTGCGAGAAGCCGAAGCTGGTCGCGAGGATGGACCCTCTGACCCCGCCGCCACGTTCGCATAGGTTCGTTTCCCCTTTGGGGCTTCCGACACGATGCGCTTCTTAGAAGCGCCGGGTGCCGTCTCGCCCGGGGACTGCCTAGCCCGCTTGGAGGTCCCCGCCCCCATGGATAGGGTGGACTCTCCGACGGAGACGGATGATTCCGTCTGCGTCTGCTTCGAGGCAATGTCCCTCGCCCTTTCGGTGGCCGCTAGCCGTGCCAACTCTTTGGCACTTTGCTCGGCTAGCAGTTTGGCCTCCAGCTCCTCCCTCTCCTTGCATGCAGCCTGCACTGTCATGCGTAGCCTAAGAAGGCTCAATTTTAGGTCTTTCGCAATGTTGTTGCGCGACGACGTAAAGTCGATGATCGCATCCAACTGCTCCGAGACCTCCATCACCTTAGGAAGGGTTTCCCGCATCCTATCCATGGCCCGGATGAGTCCTGGCCCATCCATGGCCACGCCTAGCTTGGTGCCACCTGCCTCCGATGCCGTAGCACTACCGCAGGTGTCGCTCACGCCCGATCCCACCGTTTTACGCGGTGGGGACCTCGCTAGGCCGCCTTTAGCGAACGGATTCGCTCTCTCTTGTGTCTTTTTTGTTTCCTCCATGTTGTTGGGTCCCCCTCCAGCCGCTATCCAAGCCCACGTGGAGTAGTCGCTATTGTGATCCCATGGTTATCTATGCAAGCAGGGAGGCCATGCGAGGGTTGACACGGCCCTTCATGGGGAACCGTGTTCAGAGCCGGATCAGCGCAAGACAGGTATAGGTCATCTGAGCCTACTCCCACCCGACTGGCGAGGTCGGGCGGTGGAGAATGGAACGTACTGGAGGCCTGCCAGGGTTTTAATGGGACGGAGACAACCTGTGCCGCGGAAACCTCGCCATTTCCTACTCGGTGTCACCCGGCAGTACTGAGGGAGACGACACAGGCGCCAGCCCGAATACAACGGTACCACTCGTGAATCTTTTCGCAGCCAGTTGCCATAATTGGGGTTTTACTGGCATCCACCCCAATGCGTCGTATGACGCTCCCTCCGTAGTTCGTTTAGCCGTTAAGGGGAGCTTAACGTTTCCAAGGTGCACCGCGGGGAGGCGAACTACATTCACACCTCAAATAGTAGATTAGGTAGTTGTAGAATGTACATAGTAGTTTAAAGTAGTTTATTTTTAAAACCAAACAAACCAATTTCACCAAGGTGGTAAACCAATATCCAAACCCGATAGGACTAATCATTCTTCTCAACAAATAACAATTTTTTATAACCAAAGATGAAAAGGTAAATCTGTATCACTTAAGCTATTAACATGTTAACCCCCAACAAACAAAGAAATAAAGATCATTTTAATAATAACATTTTTACTCATTAGTGTCGTAGTACTGGAGATGGGCAGATCATCCTGCCTTCAAGATCAGCAGCTGGCGATGGCATATACTCTGGAGGCAACCACGCCAATGTGGATTTGGCAGCTAGTGGTGGCAAGTATCATAAAAGGTGCAGTGGCGACCAACCAGTGAACAGGTAGCTGATTGTTCTGCAGGCTGTTGCAAGCAAGCCCTTGGCGAGGTAACCGTTGCTAGGCAGCCAATAACTATGCAATGGTGTACTTGGCAGTCGGTTGCCCAAGCCGGTGATTTGTTGTTAGCCGGTGGGCGCCACCACGAGGAGCGAAATAAGGTGCCTGTGTGTGTGTGTGTGTGTGTGTGTGTGTGTGTGTGTGTGTGTGTGTGTGTGTGTGTGTGTGTGTGTGTGTGGCAATATTTTTGGCAGCCATCTGTATCTATAAACGTGCACGGCAGCTTTGTGAAAAGACCGATAAGGATTCAATTCTCATGTTGATTATTCGGAATCCGTCCTTTTCAGGACGACCAATCCAATGTTGAGAGAGTTTGTTTAATTTGAATTTATCTAACCAATTGGCAGAAAACGGTGGCTAAAATAATTGTCGATTTTTCTTTGTTGCATACCTTAAGCAGTGTGCATAATTTACAGGTGGCTGCCATCATGAAAAATTGAAAAGTCTTACGGCAAGGTTGAGTCCATTGAAAATCGAAAAATAATCGTCACGAAATAGCGTTACAAATTAAACGCTTATAACTTCATAAATGCTAAATAGATTTTCAAAATGTTTACATCAATCGGTTGGAAATTTTCCCGCATATCAATTCAATTATCAAAAAATATCCGTTAACAATTTTAAATTCTTGAAAGTAACGAAAATGAAAGGTGATGTCTTATAATTTTTTTTGCAGGCTGGATTTCATGAATTCGCAGTACTTTCCTATCACAGATTTCAAATATGTGCAAAGGAGGTCTCATATTCAGCACTGAACGATATCATTTTCTCATTCGTGTTGCAGTACTGGAGCTGTGCGGAGCAACGAGCCAGTATTCATTGGCAGCTTGCGATGGCATGTACCCTGGAGGGTGCACTAGCTTCATTCGGCAGTGCGGAACGGCAAGGCGCCAACGTTGGATTTGGCTGTTGGCGGTGGCAACCGGTGCTAGGCAGCCATTAATTATGCAGTGGTGTACTGGCAGTCGGTTGCCAGCCGGTGGGCGCAACCACGAGGAAGCGAAATAAGGTGCTTGTGTGTGTGACCTTTTTGGTAGCCATCTTTGGTACGGCGCAACGTGCAACGGCTGAAATAACTTGCTTCTTCAAAAGACCGAGAAGGTTTTAATTACTGTGCGGACAATTTGAAATCTGTCCTTTTCAGGACGACTTATTCAATTTTGAAAGAGATTGTTTGATTGGAATTTATTCAACATTACTATCCAAGTACTTATCAATTGACAGCCAGCGGTGGCTAAAACAATTTAAGTTTCCTCTTCGTTGCCTTCCCGTGAGCATTGTGTACATTTTTCAAATAGCTGCCGTCACGATAAATTTAAACACCGGACGCTAATAATCTTTGTTTTACAAACAAAAGATGAATATGTTTCGCGTACAATTCATCAAAAATTTAAAGAATGTTGCGTTCCGGCAAGTTCCAAGAAATTTCCTACGTTTGATTTTCGCTTTGATTTTAGAAAAGGATATTCCGAAGTAACATTCTCTGCCTACTCCAATTAGTACAGTTATGAATAGTTATTCTGTTATTTTAACGATTTGCGCTGGATAGAGTTTTCTAGGAAGATATAAATTTTGAGAAACTGTGAAACTGAGAATGAGTACGATGCCCAATCGTTTTGATGCCAAACGTATGCGCAAATTTCGGAAGCGCGTTAAAATCGAACATAAGGAAAATCCTCCGACCATTTACCGATGTCGACTGAACTCGTGATTATCAGGCAAAATTTAAACGTTGCCAACTACTGGTTGAGATGCTGGAAAAGAGCCTTCAACTTGAGGCCGTAACATCATTTAAACCTTTCTGAGGAGTGTACAATAGAATTTCCTAATTTTCATAATGCATTCTAAGATACAGGGCCCCCCCTTAGCTCAGTCTGTAAAGGCGTGGCTACAAAGCTACACCATGCTGGAGGGGGGTGGGTTCGATTCCCGGTCAGGTCTAGAAATTTTTCGTTAAGGAAATTTTTTCGACTCCTTGGACATATAGGGTATGATTGTACTTGCCACAGAATCATACTAATGCAAAAATGGTACCTTTCATTTTTTCATTTTCATTTTGCAGCGTTTGGTGGGGCAATGAGAGCGCAAGTCAATCCAAAGCCGAGGGTTAGGGAGGGGTAATGGCGAACTGGTCTATGCGGACTACTTGAACGCCATGGGCGGTGATAAGGATTAGGTTGGGGTAAGGGGTTTGTAGTGTTTTTTGGATTGAGATGGCCGCGTTGCTACAAAATGATCTGAAATGTTTAATTTGTTTGTGATTTGAAACTAGTAGTGACTGTAATATAACTTTTTCATCTTAAGTAAGATGAATGTTTTTGATAGTTTGACAGTTTTGATTTCGCATATACTTATCTTTGTGTGCTGTCTTTGATTTTTTCGAGGATGCTTCACATGTACTTTTTCTTGAAATAGATATGATCACTTCCTTGTCAAAACCGCATGTAGCCTAGCGCTGAGTAGGTCTTTCGCACTTCAATCGATCCATTTCACAGCCGTTCTCGATCATGAAATCAATAAGAAAATAAGAGCGAAGAGGGTGTTAGTGGTTCATAGTATGCAGGGCGTAGGTGAGAGATTATTGGTGATATTTTCACGACGATATTTTCGTTTCTCTGACTAAGAATTCCGAATTCCTAACCTAACAAAATTTGAACAGCATGAACCAGAAGTAATAATGTTTGAATCAAAAAGGATTTAAAAAAAAAAAATACTGGATTAAATTTAGACAACAACATTTTAAATTCTAGCCTAGCTTTGGATCTAGTAACCATCCCCATCCCAAACTTAACAATATTTCAAATCACTGACTAACTAATCTGACACTTGGAAAAGAACAGTTCTATTTCCTATCTAGTTTCTTTTTTTCTATTTATTTATTATCTGGTATGGAGGACACATGCTATAAAATGCATGGAAAGGTAACGATAAAATAAGAAGAAAGACTAGCAACCCCCATCCAACCCCAACCACCTCCATCGCCCGTCCCGACAGACACGCGCATCCCGTCCACAATGCGCAGACCCCCCCCCCCAGTGCCATGCACTAATACTCGAGAGTCGATATTAGTACACGAGACTGAAGAAGTCCGCACACCGTAGACGAAACACGCGTATCCGTCAAGACAAGCAACAAATGTAGCTGAGATCAAACGGAAACTACCAATTCCTGCTCTAATTTTCCAGTTACAGGCATTCCACTAAAAAGCTCACACTTTCCAGGATTCATACATGGAAAGGTTCATTATATTGTTCCAATGGTGTTCCCTAAGCGGGCCCTCCGCGTCCTATCTCTAATATACATGCTTGTCGTTGTCAGTCTCAAGTAACACTTTTCTATGACTATGTGCTTCATTTCGAACAGTCAGATAATTACCCTGATCAAAACATTCACCCCTTTCGAAAATGTTGCAATTACATTTAGTTATTATACCATGAGCAAACAGGTATTTCGGTTATTCATTCCATAAAAAAAATGGATGAGTAACAACATAAGTTGTCAATAAAATGAAAAGTGTACTTTTAGTCGTTTCCCTTAGATTGATAGTAAGAAGTCTAAGAGTGAATTGCGGCATAGCCCGCTAGTATCACATCTGATGTTAGTGCTTTTATATAAACGTTCTACGACGTGGCAGTGAAATAAATGATAAGAAAATGTGATACTTTCACTACTGGTCAAATTCTTGGTCTCACATGCATGTTTATAGCATGAGATAAGCCCTCTCACCGTCGACAAGGTGACAAATTTGACCTACGAGAGGGTCTTTACTTTAAACACTTATTCTTGAGCAGAAATTGAAATGGAATTGAAATTACACTGAAATGGAACCGAAACGGAATCGAAATTAAATTGAAATGGATGCAAAACGGATTCGAAACGGAACCGGAATAGAACCGAAATGGAATTGTAATGGAATTGAAATGGAATCGAAACGAAACCAAAGCGGACCCGAAATAGAACCGAAATGGAGACGAAACGGAATCGAAACGAAACCGATATGGAGCTGAACCAGAAGTGAAATGGAACTACTGTGATTAACACCCCTCTTCTATAGTAAGTCAAACACTAGACCCTCGCTGAGCGGACCCTCCGCACTGTTGCTAAAATAAACTACTTGGAAAGGTTAAATCTACTACTCGTGTTTCCTAAGCGGGCCCTCCGCGTCCTATCTCTAATAAACATGCTTGTCATCGTCAGTATAAAGTAACACTTTTCTGTGGCTTTGTGCTTCATTTCGAACAGTCAGATATTTACCATGATCAAAACATTCACCCTTTTCGAAAATTTTGCAATTACTTTCACTTATTACACCATGGGTAAACCAGGTATTTTGGTTATTCATTCCATGAAATAAATGGATAAACAACAACATAAGTTGCCACGAAAATGAAAAGTGTACTTTTAGTCGTTTCCCTTTGATTGAAAGTAAAAAGTCTAAGAGTGAATTGCGGCCAGTATCACACCTGATGTTAGTGCCTTTATATAAACGTTCTACGACGTGGCAGTGAAATAAATGTGCAGAATATGTGATACTTTCACTACTGGTCAAATTCTTGGTCTCACATGCATGTTTATAGCATGAGATAAGCCCTCTCACCATCGACAAGGTGACAAATTTGACCCGCGAGAGGGCGCAGTGTGAGAGTTCAATTTACTCAGAAGCATGGGAACGACTATGTTTTGTAAATAGTGAGTCTTGCCGATGAGTGACTTTACTTTTTACAAAACTATGTGGCAGTTTCCAGGCTACTGAGTAAGTGGATTCTCACACGAAGTTGAATTTGTGGCTGGGCTTTAATTTATATGTGTGATGAGATGAGATATAAAAAGTCTTTTTGACGCTAGTATAAGCTTTCATGTGCTGCTAAACAATAATTCGGATATAATTAATTTCGAGAGAGGTACAAGCAAACTCATTATTCATGCGTGGTCGAGTCAAATTAATGGTTTTTGACCCTTTTAAATTATTTTGCCTGTATTTGGTTATAATTTGAACTGGAATTTTAAACTCAGGAGGTTTGCTTGCCCCCGAAAATGAAAAAAAGTACTTCTTTTAGACTCAGGAAGAAGTTTTATTGAAGAATCGGTACAAATCGAATACTTTAACTTATTTGATAGGTGCCTGGAATAATTTAGAAAGAATTTTTTTGGTGAGCCTTACAATGCTTTCGAAGCCTGTGGGATATTAAGATGTATTTCAAGCTTTAATATTTTCTTAAAGTTTTCTTTTGCAAAGCTAGTGTCAATTAACTAAAATAAATAGCACAAAAAAAAGTCTGTTTGAGAATTTTTCAAATACGAACATCTTTTATAAAAATATTATGAGTAATTTTTCATCCATGAACTGCATTTAATTGCATTTGCAACAAAATATGGTAACGGGATGTCATGTTATCCTACCCCATCATTTTACCGATGTTCCAAATATGTCATAGATTCAGCGGTGATCCACAAATCCACAATGAAATTATGGCAGTCAATTTATTCTTAAGCTGTCGAGAACGTTGGCGTCACATATTGAAATGTAATTGAAAGATATTAACGTTTTCCATAACTTAATTGCTCCCATGATTTCACTGCTAAGCTGTCATAATATCTTCATGATTCTTAAAATAAGGTCTGTATCCACATGAATCCGGACACCTTAAAATCATTGTAACTTTTGAAATATTGCACGTAGGAATGAAAAATTTCACTGTGGTATAGCTGAGAGTCTATGATGAAAAAGACTATGATTGATGTTTACATTTCATGTTTAGTATTCAAGATGGCGACGAAAGAAAAACAAGTGCGCGAGCGAATTTTGTACGGGCGTACGGCAAATCCTGACTTGTCAATACGGGACCTTGCAAAAACATTGGATTTGCCTAAATCCACTGTTCACGATGTGCTCAAATCATTTTCGGAACGTTTGATGGTGGAGAGGAAACCGAGAAGTGACAAAAACATTGGACGCACTGATCCTGTCATGGACCGAAAGGTGAAAAGGATATTAACGAAAAACCCAAATCTCTCCATTCGAACGGTGGCTCGTAAAATAGGGATGTCGCCTGGTTTTGTCCAAAAATCAAAACAACGTTTGGGACTTAAGTCGTATAAAGTAAAAACAGTTCAAATCGCAACGACAAACAGAACTCGGCAGCAAAATCACGGGCTCGACGTTTGTACTGCGAATATTTGACGAAGTTTTCATGCGTTGTTATGGACGATGAAACTTATGTCCTGGAGAATTTCAAGCAGCTTCCAGGGCTGGCTTTTTATTCTGCTATGGCCAAAAATGCTACAGTTGAGCATTTCAGAACAAAGAAGGCATCGAAATTTCCCAAAAAATACCTTGTGTGGCAAGCAATTTGCACGTGTGGCAAAAAGAGTAAATCTTTCGTCACTACAGGCACAATCAACAAGAAGATCTATCAGAAAGAGTGTCTGCAGAAGCGATTGCTACCCTTCATCAAAAGTCACAAAGAAAAACCTTTATTCTGGCCCGATTTGGCATCATGCCACTATGCTAAAACTGTGATGGAGTGGTACCAAGCAAATCAAGTGAACATTGTACCAAAAACCTCAAACCCGCCAAATTGCCCAGACCTACGACCAATCGAGAGATATTGGGCTCTGATGAAGCGGAAGCTTTCTGGAAAGAAGCAAGGAATCAAAGACATCAAACACTTCCAGCAAATTTGGACAACGACGGCTTCTACGATTTCTGAAGAGTCTGTACAAACCCTAATGGACGGAGTTAAGCGCAAAGTTCGAAAATTTTATGCAAATACCGAATAACTATGTTTTGTCTTCACGAATTGTTAAAACACATCCCATGAATCTGAAATAAACAACTACGACGGAAATATAATGCGAAATTTATGTTTTATTCATGTTTTGAGGTGTCCGGATTATTGCGTATACAGACCTTATTCAAACGGATACATAAACCGTGATTTAAATGTTATGTTTTTATATTACTTTCCATGTTCCTAACTATGGCCTTTTTTTTGGGGGGATTGTTTTATTTTTGTTTTTTTGGATATGGAAGGGGGGTCCCTGCCCCGGGGGTTAGGGGGGGGGGAGGCGGGTTGTGGCGTTGGGGGGGGGGGGTTTTTTTGTGGGGAGGGGTGGAACAACAACGTTTAAAAAGTGCGGGAACAAAAGGGGGAGCTTTTATAATCATTTGTGGAGGTGTGGTTGTATTTTTTTTTTTTTTTTTTTAAATTTATGGGGTGGGGGTTAAAAAATTGTTTGTATTTGAAAGGTATATGTTCTGTGGTTCCGTCGAACCATTCTGTACGGCCGTTGTGAGAATATCACCTTGAAAATCTCACATACCAATACCATATGACATTATGTATAGGCCATAGGCCAGAATAGGTCTTCGCCTAAAGTCAGCTCCTCAAAAGCAGAAACACCGAGACGACACCGAGCAATAAGTAAAGAACGGTTTACAACCCTAACCAATTTTACTTTCAGCCAAATTTTTTAACACAAGGTAAGCAATCAAATTGTCATAATACACTAAATATTCATGACTTAACACATAATGGGGGAATGGAGAAACCATCAGGGCACCCAAGTGAAACGATTTGGATAGGGAGCAAGGGACTGCCTCCTCCCTATTGTTAACATTTCGTGGAACAAGGGCGGGCTCTTCGACTCCATCTTTGGGTTTATTCTGTCAATCGAGGGCTCGAATCTAGTGCTGTGGGTGTAAACTCGCTTCTGGAAGGAGTTTCTCCTCCATATATTCGGGTTTCACGTAATTGTCTCTGCTTACGAGCCCGCCCAAACGTTTTTGGCCCTTCATATTGGAGCTTGGTGATCACAAACAACAATAGAAACCTGATAATAATGATGTTATACTACCAACTATTGTAGCAAGGTAACTGGAATAATCTGTAAAACGATTTGATCAGGATGCTATTGTTGTTTGTCACCATTAAGCTCCTGTATGAAGAGCTAAAAACGTTTGGGCCCGTTAGCTACTACTACTAAATTTGTTTTTATTTCCATTCTTTGTCTTATACATTGTAAGTGTATTAGCCCTATTGGCTCTCCAGCTTTGTTTAGTGTTTTATGTGTTTGATGTGTTTAGTGTGTTTATGTTATAATTTAGTGTTGAGATCAGCCTTGGGGCATTGTTTGTTTAAAATTTGATAACCTACTCAAACTAAAACTAAAGCTCCAATTTGAAAATCCAGATTCCGGATGATCTGGTGTCCGATGTCAGGCAGCGTGCCCTGTACCGATTGTTAGACTCACTAATGCGATTGTCGAGCATTTTTATCTCGGCCAGACGGTGGACCTCAGATGTTCTTGTCCTCGGATGGGTGTTCAGGATCATCGTGAGGAACTTATTTTGAACACACTGAAGCTTCAGGTGATGTGTTTTTGCGCAACTCTCCCAGATTGGCATGCCGTACTCGATGACTGGAAGTATGATTTGCTTGTAGACAGCAAGCTTGTTTTTCATGGATAATGTAGACCTTCTGTTGGTCAATGGGTACAGTAGCTTCAACAGAACGTTATACTTTGTGACAGTTTTGTTAACCTGCTCTCTGAAAATTAGCTTGTTGTCTATGGTAACATCAAGGTAAACAGCTGATTTGGCCCATTCTACCGTTGTGTGGTATAGGCTAATTTTACAATCCTCAGGCGGAACAAGTTTGAGAAAGTTGGAGTGTGGGAATAGGATGACCTGGGTCTTCGCTGCGTTGATACAGATCTTCCATTCGGTAAAGTATTCTGACAGAACATTCAGGCTTCGCTGTAGTTTCGCTGTAAGCGGTCTTGTTACCCTACCGTGGGCCCGTAAGCAGAGGCACTTACACGAATATAGGAAAGAGAAAATCCTAGTTGCAGGAGAAAGGAGAAAGGAGAGAAGGCATTAGTGATTGGTAACATGCAATGCGCTTGTGAGATATTCATGGTGATAACGGGTGTCCACTAAAAAATGAGAATGATTTCAATACTTTTCCATCAGAACAAAAACGGCCGCATAGAAATGTCACTTTAGATGAATGAATCGTTGCACTCTCCAGAAAATTTTCATACACTCTTATTTCACTCTAACATGTTCAGTCGTGTTCAGCATGCCGTCGAAACAGGAAGAACTGCGCGCGCGCGTTGTACAATTCTTTCAAGCGAACGAAGATCGTGGAAAAAAATACACGGTGGATTATTTTTGTCGTGAAAAAGTTCCGGTATCCACCGTATACCGTATCCTGGCATGCATGAGAGTAACCCGGAAGAAAGGTTGCGGCCGTCCAGCGAAAATAATGAATGAGAAAACGCTCCGCTCGCTGCGCAGCATGTTCAACAACAAGGATTCGGTAAGTCAACGGGAAGCAGCCCGAAAGTTCCATTGTTCGAAGTCACTCATCTGCAAGACGCTAAAGAAAGAAGGAATAGTGTGTAGAAAGAAAACCAGATCCCCAGAGTACACAGATGAGCAGATTCAAACCGTGAAATCCCAATGCCGCTGGATGACTCGGAATTACGGCGGAAAATCTTTCGTTCTGGACGACGAAAGCTACTTTCCTCTTTCGAAGTCTCAGATACCGGGAAACGACCGATTCTACACTAAGGACAAATCTACTACTCCTCCAAAAGTATGTTAAGTTCAAGCACAATTTGATCGAAGGTTATGTTATACATCGTAATATCCGATAAGGGTATTTCGAAGCCGTGGTTCAAACCAAGCGGTTTGGCCATCAACCAGGAGGTGTACCAAAGAGAGTGTTTGCAGAAATACTCTCCCTTTCTTAACCTCACTCGGATGGCAATACGTGTTTTGGCCGGACAAGGCATCATCGCACTGCGAAAAAAAACGATAAGTTTGGGGGGCGGAAAAATACCAATGTCAAAGACCGGGACGGAAAAATATGCCCCCGGGCGGGCCCGGGGGGGGGGGGGCCGGGAAGGAGGGAAAGGGGGGGGAAGCACAAAAAACCAAGCAACCAGCGGAAAAAAAGGCGCCGCAGAAAAAAAGGGGGGGGGGCGGGGGGGGGCGCGAGGGGGGGGGGGGGGCGGGGGGAGACAGATAATAAAAAATAATATCAATTAATTTAAAATATAAAATTTACTGATTAAAAAAAAAAAATAAATTAGAACAAACTTCCCTTGTTTTTTTTTCCCCCTTTTTTTTTCTATTTAGTGGACACCCGTTATTCTCACACCGGCCGTTCAGAATGTTTCAACGGATGCATATGAGAAAACATTCTCAATGAGTTTCCACGCGTTTACTAAATTTCATCGCGATTATTGATACACATTTTACTACGTTTGTTTTGCAACATTAGCTCAGTTGTGTAAGGAGTTATATACAAAACATATATCTACCGTAGCATATTAGGCTGAGTTATGGGACACATACCCTACTTCATTGACACCATACTGACAATTGCTATGAATCAACTCTCTCATTTTGGCGAAGTATTTTTACCCTTCTTACGCCAAAAGATGTGTAAATTATCGCTTGGAAGCTCGACTTTTTAGCCAAGGCCCGGAGGGGCAAGTGCTATATACTATTCGACTCAGTTCGATGAACTGATCACAGGTCTATGTTTATGTTTGAGTGTATGTTTGAGTGTATATTTGTGTGTCTGCGTTACAAAATATGTCACATAGGTTTCTGAGACGGTTGTGAATCGATTTCGGATCTGTTGGTGGAAAATGAAAGCTACCATTTCGTTACGGAGATATGAATGAAACAGTATTTTGCGACGCATTGTAATAGTAACCAAACAGTTTAGTTTCTGATTACATATGGAGCAATTTATGTACCGATTAAATTTAAAAAAATTCTCAAAAACTTGTCAAAATTTCATCATGATTGGATAATCCCTCATGAAGATATGACAAAAACAATACCTGAGAGTACATAACTTGTGAGATGAAAATATACTCGTTGTAGTTTAAAACCAGACATGACCACTCGCGCCAATTGATCCTGCTTTAATTCTATAGCGTCACACATCTAGTGCGCTGTATGGCGTATCTGATGCGCCATACAACGCACCAGATGCGACACTTTAGCATGCAAGCAGGATCGATTGATGTGAGTGGTCTTGTCAGGTTTTAAACTACAACGAGTATATTATCACAAAGTCTCCATTTACTACAACTGCAAAATATTAAAAAAACTTGTACTTATTTAGCATCTTGAACTTATATCGATTATCAAAATTGACGTTCAGGATTGTCTAATAATTTATTCTATAGACTGAATATGAAATATCTGGTGAAGTGTAAAAAGGGTTCAGTCTCACCATCGGTGGAAAAATTCTTGTTTTAAAATTAATAGGGATACTTGAAAAGTACTAAAATGAGTTTTGTAACGCAAACTTGTGCTATTTTCAAACGGTGATTTCCTATTCACATAGTAGAGCAATAACCCAAGTAACAATTTTAGTTTTATTCCAGCCGTATAGCACTCCTCCCGGCTTTGTTGATAAAACTACACTCAAAACTGTTTTGTCTACCAACACCTCCTCTATGCTTCTTTAAAGCCAAAATTTGTATAAAATGGCCCACTCTATAGACGGTTGTGAAAACAATTTAATAAAACCTTTATAAGAACATAAAGCTTTTGAAAATGTTCTAGTGAAAGATGTTATGACCACTTGAGAACCTTCATAAAACCCATTGGCTGCCTTGAAAACCAGAATGTGGCCCAATGACCACAGCTGTCAAACTTCACTGTAAAATCGAGGTTGATGTTTGTTGTTCTGCTTTGTCCGATTCTCTGCTCTCCTTATTCATTTAGCAGTAAAACAAAAAGGTTTAGTGTTGTGGGAAATTTTGTTTGATAGCAAAACATCAACAAAAAAAAGTGTGTTTTGTACAGCGTAATATACTTCAAATTATAAGCGCAACTATTTTCATGGTGACTATTGGCACGATAATAGCCGAAAATCAATGCGCCTCGGAAATTATGTGAATTGACAACAACATAAATCAGATTCAAACAAAAATATTCGATAAATTAATCATGGATTTCCTAAAAAGTGCTTGGAATTGGATGAGATTATCTAAAAGAATGCCGGAGTTAGTCTCCGATCTACAGTTTATTTGCATAACATTGAAAATTTGATGCAGTTATTTTTCCACATGTCAATTGTTTCTCATAATTCAATATGGCGATTGGAAAAAATCACGCCATAAAGCCATTTTGCCTTCGCAATGACTACTATAAAACTATTTGGTCTTATGGTGACTTCCTTCATTGCCAATTTGCCGTTTAATACATTTTCTGGAGGCAAAATGGTTTTAAAATGCTTTTTCAACTGACCGTAATAAGTTTATCTCAATGAGTCCTAAGACAGCATTTCAATACAGCATTGTACGAGCTCATAAAGTCGAAATAAAACCTTTGATAGGAGTAAAAGGAATTTGAGAAACAAGGTTTTAAGATCGTTGTAAACAAGCTGTGTATGTTCTCATAAACTTGACTAAAATATGAAACCTATTGGCACCTCTTGATGCCATAATAGAACCAAATTGATTTCAAATGGCTTTCATAAAACTTTAATAAATCTTAATAAAGCAGGGTGGTGTTAGCAATGGTACTTGGGAAGTCATGTCATACCTTCTTTTCAGAAATTTGGTAATGCATGTGTAAAAAAAAAAAAAATATTCAAAACATTGAGAGATTTAACAAAATAAGTGATTGATAGATGATATTGTTCCTTAAATTTATTGATAAAGTGATGTTTGAAGTATTCATAACTAAATCGTCTTTTTGTTGAGCTGAATATTTTAACGATAGCTTTAATAAGTTTCTAAAGTGACGCAAGTACAAATTTGAGACTCCCCATACAAATTTCATACGGCGTGAAAAAAAAGAAATAAAAAAAAAAGAAAAAAAAAGACAAAGTGAAAAATCGACACAAAAAAGAGCGATAATATAAAAAATATAACAGTAAAAGCCGGGCGGGAGAAATTTTTTTTTTTTTTGTTTTTTTTCTGTTTTTCTTTTTCTACTTCTGACAAACTTCATCAAAGATCGTTACTTCCGCGCTTGGGAGAATACAAAAACAACAATCATTGAATAGTATGTAGTTAGATTGTTGCAAATTCAAATTATCAAATTATTGTCTACACCGGGAGCTTGCTTTGCATTTCTAGTAATGTAAGGCTTGCTTCATTTAGAATTGGAACAAACTTTTGCTCATATTGTGGCGCTCCTGGTGGACGAATTTGGAAGTTCTTGGCGCCCACGTGTCGGAAATTTTGTCAGCTTCACGTATGTATTTTTGACATTCCGCAAATCGACTGTACTTTGTAAACAATCAACATGGAAGCCGAAAGAAGGGAAAAAATTGTACACAGTTATTTGGAAAATCCATTGTGGTCTGCATCTAGGCTAGCTAAACAGCTGAAATTGCCCAGAAATACCGTATGGCGCGTTATCAAACGGTATAAGGAAACATTGACGACGATTCGGAAGCCTCAAGCCAATCGTCGGAGTGGAACTGTCGACCGGAAACTGCGTGGTAAGATTTTGAAGACGATTAAGAGGAATCCCAATCTGTGGGACCGTGATTTGGCCAGAAAATTCGGTGCTGCCCATAGTACCGTGAGGAGAACTCGACTCCGGGAAGGAATCAAGTCGTATCGAGCTAGCAAACAGCCAAATCGGACCATAAAACAGAATAGTGTGGCCAAAATCCGTGCTCGGAAGCTATACGACCAGGTGCTGACCAAGTTCGACGGGTGTCTTCTGATGGACGATGAAACTTATGTCAAGGCTTACTTCGGGCAAATCCCAGGTCAAAAATTTTACTTGGCAACGGCTCGGGGAGATGTTCCAGCCAAATTAAAATTTGTTTTTGCCGTCAAATTTGCACGAAAATTCATGATTTGGCAGGGCATTTGCAGCTGTGGCAAAAAAACAAAAGTTTTGGTTACAAATAAGACAATGACGTCGGAACTATACCAAAAAGAGTGTCTCCAAAAACGAATTTTGCCGTTCATTCGATCCCACGACCATCCCGTAATGTTTTGGCCAGATTTGGCAAGCTGTCATTACAGCAAAGTCGTTCAAGAATGGTATGCAGAGAAAGGGGTCCAGGTTGTTCCGAAAAACCTTAACCCACCCAACTGCCCCCAGTTCCGCCCTATTGAGAAATACTGGGCAATCATGAAGAGTAGACTCGAGGCAAAGGGAAAGGTTGTCAAAGACATCAATCAGATGAAGACCTGGTGGAATAAGATAGCTAAAACGATGGACGAAGAAGGTGTGCGCCGCCTAATGAGCCGTGTTACAGGAAAAAATCGAGAATTCCTTCGAAACCGTGACGAATAATTTTATCCGTATTTTTTTCTTAAAAATATGAAGAAAACGCTACATTTGTATAAAAAAGATCTTGAATTCAATAATAAATAACTGAAATACAGGCAATTGTTTTTGTTCCAATTCTATCTGAAGCAAGCTTTAATGAAACCAGCCTCTGTAGCATACTAAGTTTTCATATTTTTTTCAAAGAAGGTTCACACACGCAATTTGGGTGGCTTTTTTTCCCTTTTTTTTTAGTGCCTGTTTTCATTTCCCTCGCGTTTTTTGGGGCTTTTTTTTTCCTTTTTTTTTTTTTTTTTGGGGGGGGAAAAAAAAAAAAAAAACGGGAGGGGAAAAAAAAAAAAAAAAAAAAAAAATTTTTTTTAATGCTGATACCTGTGGAATCAAATAAAGCACCTTGGGCAATCATTTGAACAGCCGAAAAACGAAATGATGGGTAAATCAGAGAGCTTTTTGTTCAAATACTAGACTCAACAAGTATTTACACACGCAAAAGAGGCAAAGCTGGAAAAATATTTGATTGAAAGTTCTCAGATGAACTATGAATTAACGTACCAACACGCCAGAGCGTTCGCAAATCATTCAGGTATGCTTCCGGTTGACAAAATCTGGACTGCCGGGGCTTTCATTTAATTTCTGCAATCAGATTCTGTACAACCACCTAGTCCACTTTGTTTGCTACAGAACGCAGGTTTGCCTTTATTTAACTCTAGCTTCCAGCGGTTTTTAGGGTCTTCACCAGGTTCCGCTTAAAGATGACTAAAGCATAGAATGGAACTAAGTGGTATATATTGGATTTGAATTAACGGATTTGAAAACGGTTTTTGAACGAAGTGTATACTATTCCTTATCTTTAAAAAAAAAATACGAAACACGGAATTAAAAACATGCCAGGTACCATTTTTGCATTAGTATGATTATGTGGCAAGTACAATCATATGCCCAGGGAGTCGAGAAATTTTCCTTAACGAAATATGCCTAGACCAGACCGGGAATCGAACCCTGTCACCTTCAACATGGTATTAAGACTACGATCTATTTTAAATTTACATGAGCAAAAAACTGTGCTCTTAATTTAACATGCCATTACGTATATTTTAGTCACAACGCTTAGTTTTATAGATTTTAAATATTTTTTGAAAAGGAATCTTACCATAGAATTTATAAATCTTATTAGTATTACAGAAGAGCGCAATTATTCTACTGCATAGTTGATCATTTGAGTAAAATGTTTTGTTCAGCATTGTAAACCAAAGAATCGTATTATTAATCTATCCTTCTATAGGAGACATCCGTTATTATATTCTGTTAAAAAAATCTAAGAAAAAAAAAACATTTTCCAACGATTAAATGTTTTGAAGCAATGACAATTAATACTTCAGTCACTATTGTGACTAAAATTTTCATCGAAGGGATAAAGAGATATAATGCGGTGTTCTTTGACAATGCCGGCCGATGTACGACTATGCGCTGTTGAAAACATTCTCTACATAAAACTTTTATTACTGACGGTAGAAGGCATACAAATAAGTCGAGCATGTGTTTTAACCCACTTACTTAAATCCGCATTTCCTATCATTAAGCTCTTGATGTAATATTGCATCACAAGACATTATTTCGCATCATATTATACTAACTTTAAAGTGACAAACAATCTTTTTGGATTGGCATCTGCACATATACATTTGCACATACAATTCAGTCATTCATTGATTTACTACATTATACGAAATTTAAATCTTTAAAGTTGAAGCTCATGTAACTTCCATTAGTTTTAAGAGTGTAACGCGAACAAATGTAGTCCTGTTGCAGTTCTGGTATGTGGTTCGCAGTTGTTATTCTCTTAAAAAATTGCCTTGCACCTAAACGTAAAACCGGAATAAATCAAACAGCACCAACGTTTTTTGACTTAAATATATTACATATGGAAAATTCGCCTGCATGATGCAGCTGTTTTTCAAGTCGATGAAAGCTGATGTCGTTTGATTTATTTATATAATTCGTTTCTTGGAACAATTTTCGAATTGCATGAACAGGGTAGTCTTCCAAATGTCAGTTTGTTGTGTATATTATCCATCCGATTTCCCTTTCCTGCTCATAGTAAGGATATAAATGAAACATTGTATCAGGATGGAAACCAGACAGCTGCAGACAGCTAGTATTGTGTCTTGGCACCCGGGTCATTTCGAGTCCTGTATAGAATCTGACCGAGGGAATACTTGGAAACGCTTTACAATAAATGTCATCCGTACGGTCTCTGCCATCGTATAGTATTCAAGAAAATGGAAAAGCAAAATTGCTCACGGCTGCTGCTGCTGCTACCGATGTTGAACTGCACTGAACATGCGAACCGAATCAAACCGATATACATGTGTGCTTCACCACCTAGCATCCAACTTTGTGCTATTCGGCTGCAGTCATTTGTGCAAGATGGAAATTTCATCTCATTCATATTCTTTCCCTCATTCGATAGTTGGATCAGTCGGAAAGGGGGCAAAATTCCATTTTTCTCTACTCTTTCGCCGTTCCAATTGGTGGTAGCAACAGATCGTACCAAGCATTCGATTGAAGTCGGTTTCATCCGCGTGTGTCTGGCTGTGGATAACGCTGTTTATGTATGTGCAGTTCATACTCTTTGGAAATTGTCTGTCAGTAAAGTGACGGACACGCCACAATGGCCTTTTTCATTCCATATTTGTATTCAGTGCAATCTGAAATTAAATTTATATGAATAAAAATGAAACGGTGTCCACATATATAATAGGATTCAACTAACAACTTCTTCTTTGTATTTAGCGTAGATTGATATGACTTTATCATAACTACACAATATTTTCGGTGTCGGATGAAGATCAAATAAATTGTTCAGAAAATGGGCCAAAAATATAACCGAAAAAAAATATAATCCGCACCAAATTACGTTCCCAACCCTTTAGAAACAAAAATAAATACATAATTATTCGTTAAAATATATATAGACATGTATCATACAGATTGGATTATCTTTTTTCGGTCACGTGATAACTCAAACAGCTACTTGTGTATTGCAACGTTACTAGTAAGTATATCAAAACTTTACTAAGTTTGTTGCGTCTGAACATGGATGGAAAAAATAGGCCACAACTTGTTTCGCAAATACCTGAAAATGTGGTGACTTGCAAGAAATTTTGAAATTAGAGCCTGTCCACGTTAAATTTCGAACACTTTTCTTTTAGTGTAGATTTTAAATATTTCACGGATCGCTAAAACGTTTCACTTATATGACAGCTGAAACTCTCCACTTTATTTCTTAGTACAACATGTTTACATTCTTCCCAAGTAGCACCAAAAACATATATATTAAAGTTAAATTTTCCATGTGCCATGCTGTAGATCTACAAAAGTGCAATTAAACTTGTTTAGTCATGTAGGTTTACGTTTCATGCATGTTGAATCTGACTTATTGATTTGTCAAATATGTGTTTTAATGTTAGGACATGTTTGTTTACATATGACATGGTGTTTGTTTGCATATTATATTGTATAAATGTAGCCATTTATTTACATAAGCCTTCCGTATAGTAAACAAGAAACAAACATAATTTTGAAATCTCAAAAGCCTACACAACCACTCAGGAATGTTTTGTTTGGGTCGTTTTGGAGGTTGAATGGCCGTTCTCTTACCCTTAAATAAGACTAAAAACTATCAAATATATATTTATATCACCCATATGTTTACCGCTGAAACATTCAAGAACTTAACTCAGTTATGCCAGTATTATGAAAAAAAAAAATATTGCTGTAGCCTTGTACCTTGCACATTATTTGCACGGGTTCACTTGCTAGTATGAGCAAAACTAGTATAATCAAAAACTGAAGTGTAACCGACCGATCATCAACGTTTGCAAATCCATTTAATTCAAACGCTTACTATCTTAAGTCTGAATTATCTTATGTTTAAATGAGTAACTGTGTGCCTAATCACATTGGCACTAGTTGAAATAATAATGATAATGTTATGGTTTAAGAAAATTCTAATTGTTCCATCTCTCACATGACGAGATGGTCGAGTGGTAAGAAGACCGATCTAGTAAGCTTTGGAGTACATGGTGCAAACCTTGTTCATGAATACTTTTTTTTAAAACCGACAATTATTTGTTTTACTGAAGTCTAAGATTTTTTTGTATATGCCCATTATCAAACTTAAATTTTGTTTCATAGGCTCCACCTTCTGCGCTATTTCAATTCTATAGTAGTATTCTAAAAAGTTTTCGATCACCAGAATGGCAACATTATTATATGTCACATTGATGCAAAAATGCGTACGTTTAAACATTTCGGGTTACTTGGGTTGTTACATTCAGTAAAATGGCGTCGAATCAAGTGGAAGTGCGCAAACGCATTTTGAACAAACGGCAGCAACATTCAAATTTATCGTTACGCAATCTTGCCAAGAAACTAAAACTACCGAAAACCGTATTTTGTGTTTGCAAATCATTTGACCGGCGCTTGACTGTTTCATCTCTACACAACCCCACTGATTTTTAACTTTTTTATTTTTAAGGGTGGCTTGTTGATCGCCGGAGAAACATCGTGCACAGCACTGTTTAGAGTCATACGCTTGTACAAGGACGATGATCAGCCGCTCCTAACATGGAGAACAGACGCTCAGATAGATTGCACCCTTCGAAGTACGCAGCCTGCCTTCCCTGTCAGCATATGACCAAGGTCCACGGGATTGTTACTCGATCTTTATAATGGTTACTCGTACATCAGGCGACACCACGGGGAGGTAGGGATAGGAGTAACTGAACAAGAGACAAGGGAACGAAGTAGGATCTGTTTTATACCTGAAGGTGCAGGAAGTACCTATGGTACCCATTGTCCAGTAATTTACCAACCAACATGTAAACATTTATTTACGGTACCTTTCGGACCTCCTTCAGTCAAAGAATCGCACAAATTCTTGTGAAAATTGTACAGTTCTTGTACCATTTGAGGTAGCAACATTTTTCCAGATACAGACCTCGCAAACATGAGGGAATTGCTTAACTTAGATGGATCCATGATTCGTTCAGCATGATTGGTGAACCGATGAACGATTACCTTGGTTCGTCCAGGATCATCGCATAAATAGGTTTCATCGTAATTTATCACCAGATCGAGAAAAACATCTTCTACATTGGCCTGCAAATTATCGAAATATTTCCGGATTACTTCCATAGAGATGCTTGCTCTGGATCGTTTGATATTTTCACACAATCTTAGGCTTAGGTGCGAGTGATGTTTCAAATAAGATGCACACCAATCTACACCCGGAAGATTGTTTTTGAAACGCGACTCGGTTCTTTCCATCGATTCATATAAATCTTTACCATCCGTCGAATGTCCACACGAGTAAACGGCATTGCCCATTCAGCACCGAGAAGTACACCTTCTGACAATCTGTACTCCTCTTGCTTGGAAAGAACGGTTGATGTTCCGTATGTATTTTTTGAAATAGGTGTCCTTTTGAAATCCCGACTGATCGATGATGGAATTAGGCCAAAGGGCGGATCGCTCAGTAAACTTTTTTCCTCCTGTGCTATTTTATTTCAGTGTGTCTACAAGCGTTGCAATGTTCTGTGTGTTCCCATAATGTGCCAAATATGCCGATGTGTTGACAGTTTAAATTTTTATTTTTTTGCTGAACCTGGCAACCAACAATGCATATTGGCAAAGTTGCTAGTTTCTTATTTCTAAAAACTCAACTGTCAAAAGTGTGCTTCAGTGTGCCACACATGTGCATTGGATTGAAAATCGAAGTTCCACAGTTGTATAACAAATTCGTCTAGTGTGTAAAACTTCGTGGCTTGCACAATGCACAGTGGGAAAAAAAGTACATGAATCGCGAAAGAATCCTATAATTCAGCTCCAAGTAGCACAAGGTTAGTGAACAATAGCATTTTTTATGTGAAAATTCCTGGGAAATCGAATGGGGTCCCACTTGCCGCAAAATTCAGTGGACGGAGATATTGGGCTTATTTTACCCCAATTCACCCGTATTTTCAAACAATGCCCAGTAATCTTTGCTAGGAGGGGTCTGCGGTAGTCAAAATACGACTATTCTTATGTAGATTTTTATTCTTGATTTTACGGAGATATTTCTGATTTTATCACCCAATCCTACGCAATACTTTTTAGTATTATGACTGACATTTTGTTTCTGCTATTGCACGCACACTAATCAAACAAATCTGTTAAATTTTCTGTGTTTTTCGATTCAAAATGTTTTCAAACCAGGAAGTTACGGAAATTTATTTGAAAAGGTGGAAGAAACAGCATGTTTTGGATTTTTTTCGGCAGAATCTTAAAGTGGAAGAAGATGTTGTTGAAAGGAGTGTGGACACTTGGATACACACATTCCAAAATTATTGGAGGAATGTTCGAAGTAAGAATAGATTCTTCGAACTAAAGGCTGATTGGCTCGTTTTGCCGTTCCAGGTAAGTGAAGTTTTTTTTTTTTAATTCTTTACCATAGTACTGCCAATTAAATAAACAAGAAACATATTCCAAAATAAATTGTTATTACTACTGTTTATATTTATCTGCAACGCCTTAGGTATCATCAGTCCCAACTCAATCTAATTCTCATGAAACTCATGCATTACGGATATCACCGTTATCCCAAAATCGTGGCAGAAAGTTGCTGTCATTCCAACAGTTGGCTGAACACACTAAAGTCAAGTATTGTCAAGACTTGACTCGTAGCCGCTGCGTCGAAGATCTTTTACGTGCAGCGGAAACAGCAACACGTAAAGCCGGATGTCCCGATATTTGTAGACTTTTGAGAAAGTTGAGAAAAGGAGAAGAAGCATGGGCAAGCAAGGTACTAAGAGCGTCAAAACTTCAACTTGAGAGATCATCTTTGATGATGAAAACAAGATTGGGATTAACAAAGAGCAGATATACCGGAATGACCACATTCATGCGGAAGGAACTGAAACAGAAGGAATTTGTTCCAATGGCAGATATGATAGCTCACCGTAATAGCATACTTTTTAAATTTCCGAACTTAATCATGGCGAAGGATATTTGTCTTCGAATGTTTCGGTTCGGGAAATGATATCGAACGATGTTATGCGGATTATGGAGTTGAAGGACGTACGGGACAGTCTAAATGAAATAGCTTTAGGTGGGCGGACCAGGTGCAACAGGATCTGGCGAGTGTGGGTCGTCAACGAGGTTGGAGAGAAGCAGCAATAGACCGAGTATATTGGCGAAATGTTGTAGATGAAGTCATATCGTAAATGGCTATTTAAATAAATAATAAAGCTTTAAGTGGGATCATTGATTGTGTAATGCATGTGGCTGCTGGACCTGACTCTGCAACTGGCTTCAGCCACTATAACCAGGCCTAGAGAAAGATGATTCCTTATTAACGGAGCATTTTATGTCATGTTTTGTCGCGTTCGGTCCATGCACTGGGCAAAGGAAACGGATGAAATCACATTAAAGCTTTTCGACCAGTTTTTTAAGGAGGTGGATGAACTGAATGCCTCACCCATCATCTTCGACGCTGGAAACGTGACTTTGCGAGTGAAGATCAGAGCAGTCTATTCGATGATAGATAGCAAGGCGGCAAACGCCATTATAGAAAACCGAAACACTAAAGCATGTCCAGCATGTCTGAAAGATGATGAACGAATCAGACTATCCTTCTTTCATTCAAGATTGAACTTAGTAGAAGGCCTCATACGAAATTCTGCTAAGAAAGCTGTTCCTAACTATTCAGCCAGGTCCCACCCAGAAGTTAAGAAAGAAGCACGCCGAATTACAGATAAGCTTGAAGCTCACTTCAAACTGAACGTTATTCGCCCCAAAGTTGGAGGCTGCGAAAGCTCCAATAATGGCAACATGGCGCGGAGGCTACTTGCGCAACCTCAAAATTTTGCTGAAATTCTTGGGGTTGGCGTGGATTTGATAAGTAACATTCGGCTCATACCAGTCTGGCGCTTTCATCTAAAAGCTTGGACAACTATAAAATCAAACAGTTGTACACTGACATTGAGTAACAATACCATTGTGAATTTCCGTTTGTACGGCAGCTCCCACAATGTCGGCATAAATATGAGCATCTACCGGAGTTGATTGAACGTTTGGTAAATTTAATAAAAAAATAAGGTATGTGGAAGTATGTAATGCTAATAAATGTTTTGATATTTCTAGCCATTTACGATGAACTTCGTCGACGAGAAGGCTGGAGAAACAAGTCACAAGCGACACAAGTTCTCCCGATTGCACTTTGCACGGAAAACTCCTGCGGAGGATAACCTTACTGCTATGATGAGAGAAGCTTTGACTTGGTCTGATCCAAAGATGGCGTATCTATCGGTCAAATCAAGTGGCAAAAAATCATTCTGGAAGCATGACCAAGAGTTCGAACGGCAGATGCTACAGTTCTGACGAAAACATTTCCCAATCTAGCGAAAACGATGACGAATATAATGAAGATGAGCGGCAACTTTAAGTGAAGATTAATTATCTGATGGTAATGGATAATATACGAAAGGGCCCAGTTAACTTGTTTTATTCCAAAAACATCTGAATGCGTATGGATAAATCGGCAATATTCCGAAAATGGGGAGGTGGGGTAAAATCAGCAATATCTCCGTTTCCCGACTCGTGCGGTGGCTAAAAACCACTTCCATTCGATTCCTAGGGAAATTCTACATAAGAATATGCCTATTTTGACTACCACAGATCCTTCCGAGCATAGATAATTCAGCAATATTCTAAAATACGGGGAATTGGGGCAAAATAAGCCCAATATATCTGTTTCCCGACCCGTGCGGTGGCTAAAAACCACTTCCATTCGATTTCTAGGGAAATTCTACATAAGAATAGGCCTATTTTGACTACCGCAGACCCCTCCAAGTATAGATTACTGGGCATTATTCGAAAATACGGGGGAATTGGGGTAAAATAAGCCCAATATCTACGTCCACTGAATTTTGCGGCAAGTGGGACCCCTTCCATTCGATTCCTAAGAATTTTCACATAAAAAATGCTATTGTTCACTAACCTTGTGCTACTTGGAGCTGAATTATCGAATTCTTTCGCGATTCATGTACTTTTTTTTCCCACTGTGCAATATTCTTAGCGACTTACCCTTGGTTTAGGCCATAATTTCATTTTCTATATAGCTTCTTCAGCTGCTATTTTTTAGCGCCTCCTGAGAAAAGTTGTCACATTTTCAAATTCTTGGTGGCGTCCCATATTTTCGAGGCATACTTCCGGAAGTTCTGAAAAAAATGATGATTAATCTTACTTTTATACTTCTACTCACTGTTGCAAGTTACTCCACCTTAGTACATATTTTGTAAATGTTGTGTTATAATGTAGTATAAACGAAATAACTAAATGTCAATTATTTTGTTTACATATTACTTACATTAAAATGTGTATCGATGTTAGACTATTGTTTCCTGTACTGACTGAGAACGAGCCAAATGTATTCCTGGCGCATGAATCACTTAGAAAGTAGCACCGTGTTTGAAGATTTTCTTAAAATACCCAGAATAGCACAAATCGTCTTGGATTTTGGCGCTTACGTCAATTTGCAGTATCATCATGAACACCGTTGAGCTGCATCATTATGCTGTGTAGCTATGTAGGTACCTTCGTCGAGAATCGGTGTGTCAATGTCAATAGTAAAAGTATGTGAGTTGAAGTGATAATTTGGAATCGTCTTCCATTGCCTCTGCTTTTCAGGATGCACTACAACGCGATTGCATTATACGAAGCGAACGGATCGAAAAGTTTCTTGACGAATGATTTTCATCGAATTATTGATAATGTTCGAGTTTGCTTGCTCTTCGTATGACGTTTGTGCGGTGCCATGAATAACAATCGATCCTTGAGCATTGAGATAAAAAATGCATAAACGTTCTCGCATCAGTGTTTGTAAATCTATTGTTTAAAACTTTCATAACTATAACGAGCTTTCCCAAGGTTTGTTTTCAAAGTAGAATAGATTAATCTTTTTCTGTTTTCTGGGAATTGGATAATTCAGCCTGTCCATTTAGGATGGTGTTACATTTATGTGCAAAAATTGATATTGAACAGACGTTCATGTTTTGTAAAATATTTTTATATTTATTCTTTTTCTTCTCGTAGCTATAATACATGGTCTTTGCCTTCAGGTTCATAATGGGTTTACAAGTCCTTCTACAAATACAGCAAAACTACAATCTGTAGGATTTTTATAACAATTGGAATTGTTATTTTCATATTATATCATAATATTCCTTTACTATATTTTTTGAACTTTTGCATATGACATTACCTGTATATTAGGAATGGAAGAAGCATCAGGGTTTCACTCAAGCAGGAATTGGTCGATGGAGTGGTGTGACAACCGGTATCATGTTCTTTATCCTACTGATTCAATAGTGATGTTGTGTATTCTACTCCAACAGTTTCAGTGAGAATGACGCGCCCTTCTTACCAAACCCTCCTGTGGATAGCTTGATAAGTACAGGGTGCGGCAGAAAATAGTGCGAAAATGTTCAAACTTGAGTATTGGGTTAATTTGTGTAGCTAGTGACTAATTTCTGTCGAAAGTGTATTTGTTTATGTTTACTTTCAAGTGCTGCATCCAAACATTCCATTTGTTTTATTGCAAATTCGTCAAAATGTTCGCGAAAGAATGATCACCAGTTGGCCATTTTTTAAAACCCTGAAGTCAACCATAACACGCACATGGCAGTCAATGTCGGAGGACTGCGTCCGAAAGGCATGCTCTGGCTTCCAGCGTCGGCTCGAGGATGTTATTAATAAAAATGGAGGACACATTGACTGATTTTGTTTAAAAGGACTTTATAAAGATAACTGTTTTCGAAAATGTTGATATTATTGCTTGAATTAGTATAAAATGGGATTTGAAAGAAATAGAACAAATTTTCGCATTATTTTCTGCCGCACCCTGTATTGCGAAATGTGTTTTGTTGTTACTATGCCTACGGATACTTAACACCTCTTTTGACCCTTCATACAGCGTTACTGTGAATACAAACCGGTTACTCAATTTGATATTGGTATTATGTGGAGGTGCTTACATGGATGGTGGCTACCGTATATATATACATACATACATGATATTGAACAGAAGTTCACGCTAAAGTAAATACCTGTACTACCCAATCCCTCACTAAGCTCAGTCAGTAAAGCCGCAGCTAATATGCAAAAAACATGCTGGAGGTGGCTGGGTTTGGTTCCTGATCTGGTCTAGTAAGTTTTCGTTAAGGAAAACTTCTCGACTCACTGGGAACAGTGTTGATTGTACTTGCCAAACAAAAAAAAAAAAAAAAAAAAAAATGCAAAGATGATGTTGGCATCGAAAGCACTCAAATATTAACAGTTGAAGTCCATTTTGAAGACTAAGTTGAGAGTAGGCAATAGATTATGACTAATTGTGAAAAACAATAAGCAGGAAATACGAAGAAAGAAAAAAAACCTGCCCAACCAGTAAGCCTCTATGCTGGAGTGGAAGGAGTGCTGGAGTGATTTTAGTTAAATTTAAATAAATTTCCGTTTTGGTTTTACTTCATTGCTAATTGTTCTACATAATTTCAGAGAACAACCGATTTTTACAGATTTACCACATTTCAAAATCCATAGACAAAGATGAGAGCCATTTTCCCTACATTTGCGATACTTATACGTGAATGTAACCAATAATCAATCTAGGGACTAATTGTCAAATCCTCTAGAACATAAAAATGTTCCTTTTCTGTCGGTGCTGCTGATTCTGTTCCATTGTCGTTAATTATGGAGATTAATTATTGAAAGCTCTTTCATGCTTTCGCAATTGAATTTGAAAAAAAATGGTCTGTCAGCACCATCCTCTAGCACGCGGGCTGATGAGTGATGTTTGACAAGATTTAATGCATAAAAGCCAAAATCACTCGATCAAAGTAAAGCACTTAATGGAGACCGATTGATGAGCGTCGTCATTGTCGTAGAAAGGATTGCAAATGAGTGTTTGGGATTTTTTTCTCCAACATTTACATTTATGGACCGTGTGTGTGAGTGAACATCCCGTACGAGCTTTCACTGTTTCGCACGTGTAATTTTGTTCGAAATCACGCACGCAATCAAAGCGTGCGTTTGCAGAATTTCGATGAGCTTACGCAGTAAATCACTCAGGCAACACGACAACTAGCAATTTACAGGAAAGGAAATCAGGAAATCGATATCAGCTTCGACTGTGTTTCTCACAGCGAAATCAAATTGATGAATATGGTAAAACTGCTGTTCGTATCATTTCCATTTCATTTTATCAATTTGTATTGCGGGAAGCTTTGCCGCGTGTGTCATGTTTCTATTCGAACCAATCGTAATAAATAGTTCTTGGTAAAGGAGAGACATGAGCAGGGATGTGCCTTTTGAAGGGTAGCCCGTTTTTTTTTTAGAATCGTACCGAGTTTGTGGCATCAAGGTCCAATCAGTTTTCATAGTTCATCATTTAGAGCCATTGGTGCCAACAAAGTTGCATGAATTTTTATAGTGTATTGCAGTAAAAATAAGAAGTCGAGAAAATTTCCTACCCCAAAAATCTCTTTAACCGAATTGGGTTCAGGTTCTTCAGCTTCATAATACCGTTTGTTTACCGAATTTGTTATCTTGTAAAGGGTGTAACAATCAAAATTTGGTCGACTTAAACTTAGCGCATTTCTTTTAATTGTGCATTTAAGAAAAAAAAAACCTTAACCTCCCTCATTTTGTAGCTGTATCAGAATGATCCCTTTATTTTGGTTTCAACATTCACTTTCGTATGAAAGATTAAAGACTATATATTGTTTTGGCTTGCAATTAAAATTGTTACGGCGATGGCTACTGGTTGAGAATATCAATGAATTCGTTATTCAATGCTTCTGGGTTTACTATCTTTTTAACATCACTGGCCGTGCTGGATGCAAAATAGTCTCGTACTGTAGATCTGATCGATCGTACTTCAATTTGCTTACTGTTTACGATAGATGCAAGTTTGGCGTAGTTGGTTGAAAATTGGGAATTGCTATAAAAAAAACGGGTTTATTGGTGTTGAGATGGAGCATCAATAGGTAAAGTCGTGTCTTATAAATCTGAAAGTCGATGGTTAGAATCAATTTTGCGTGAGTGCTACCAACATAGACTTTACTCAAGCTTGAATTATTTAATATCTGGACGTAAAAAACGGATCCATCTTGAAACCAAATATTGAGTACTCAAACGAAAACAAATATTCCAAATAGTTTGGATGAAATCTCGAACTTTTCTTCGAGTACCACTTATCATATTTTGGACACTGGCTAACCTGAGTGACTTTAGGGTACGCCTTTTGGCCACTAGATTCTGCTTCCGTGTTCTGTTTGGTTGTTTACTGGCCTGAAAAGATCGAAATCCTTATTGCAGACAAATCCTTCTGACAATGTTTTGGCTGGCATTGAATTTTTTTTTGGCGATATCATAATCCGACAGCCCTGAGTTTGCCCTAATCGTTTTCAACGACTTCAAATGCAAATTCCGACTCATAGTTCCACTACGACGCTTGCTTTGGTCTTGCTGATCAATAGCTGCTCACGAAATGATTTGAGAATTCTGCACACGGTTGATTTACCCAAATTCAACGACTTCGCGATGTTTTAACCTGACCACGTCAGATTTTCGAAGTTGATGTTCAAAATTAATTGTTGGTTCGTGGCTTCCACCAAGTATAACTTCTTTGAAACAAAATGAGTCGTGGTGAACTTTTTAGCGCTGAAGGAGAACATAGCTTGAAACAAACTGCTGTCAATTCATTTCAGATCCGATTATGAGCACTGCCGAAAATTGAACAATGCGTCCAAATATTAAACACACAAGCCTTATTATGTATTTCACATGATTGGGCCTGTAAGAAAACAAATAAATAAAAGTGGCAGCGATCTCAGTAATATCTCACAGTCTTGTTCCAAGCATCAAACGAAGGATCTGGCCATAAATATCTTGATCAAAATGCCTTCTAAAAAAGTTTCCAGCCCGTGAGAAGAGGGCCAACGCTGTCGGTGCCAAAGTCGAAAGTGAGGAGAACGCTGCTGCTACCAAGCAAAGGTCTGCCAAGAAACCAAGCACTCTAGAAAAACCTATTAAAACCCTTAACTACCTCTTGAAACAATTAACTTACTTTTGTTGATCCAACGTCCCAATAGGGCCCCAATGTTTCGCCATGAAACTTGGTTGAAGGGTGGTTGTCTCCAGTTCTTGAGTGTCCCATACTTGCTAGATCTGGCTGCCCTGTCGCTTGTTACAGCCGGATTGAGGAAAACACCATTTTTGAAATTGCTGTCCGACATTCTTACAATATGTGACGCCCAGAGTCCAGCTTAAGCGACCACTAGGATACTGTATTTGCCATTGAGCTGCGCTAGCTCGAGGATCATTGTTTTCCCCCATACGCCGTTTTCAAATACACCAAACACGTCGTTCAAAGACTCCGAGTGCTGGCAAGTCCTACTCAAACATTGTCCACGTCTCATGCCCGTAGAGTACTACCGGGCTTATCAGCGTGCTGTACATTTAGTACTGGGGGTAAAATTTTGAGATTTAACGGTCTTGTGGAGTCCATACTAGACACAACTTCCGACGTCACCAATGATCCAAGATTCACAATCCACACAATCACATCCACCATCTCGAAATCAGCTCCCTGATTATTATAGTTCGGTATAAATGATCTCCTTCACGCTCGGTTCTTCTTGCCAACAAATGCTTAATCTTCGACGCATTCTTCTTTAATCCAACCTTTTCTGCTTCACATTGCAGATTAATGTACTGTTTAGCAACCGCTTGGAATGTTCTTCCGGCAATATCTCCATTGTCGCAAAACTGATGAAATGGCTGGATTTACTGAAAATCGTACTCTGCATGTAAAAGTCGGAACATTTCAGAGCACCTTCCTACGCAATATCAAACAGGAGGCAGGTATTTCTGAGTGTTCATCGCCTCCGTTGTGATGTACGGACTAGATGTTTTACCACACTCGCATATTGCCTGCCAAACCATAAGCTTCTTACCGAATTTTTCAGTAAAAATTGCCTTCTCCGTTTTGGGGATGTCTTTGTCTTCGCTTACAGTATAGAATTGTGGTCCGGGAAGCGTTTTGTAATCTAGTTTCACATACGTTTCATCGTCCATTATTATAAACCCAGAATTTCTACACAATAACGAATCGTAGAGTTTGCGGGCCCTGTGTGGTTTCACGGACGCGGCCTGTTTTGAGTTCCTTCTGGGTTTTTTCTGCTTCCGGTATGTTTTTAGCCCAAGTCTTTCTTTGGCACGCATGACGTTACTCGATGAGGTCCCTAATTTTTTCGCAACATCCCGAACGGAAGTCGCTGGTTTTCGCTTGTAGGCATCCCTGATCTTTTTATCGATATCCGGACTAACAGGACCGGATTTCCGACCACTCTTCGGCGCATCTTCAAAGGTACACTGTTATTATATATATTTTGGAATCGCAGATCGTACCGCTCCGACGCTTACACCCTCTTCCTTGGCCAATTTTCTCAAGGAGAGTCCGCTCACAGTGCACCATTTATGCACGATACTTTTTCGTTGTTCCGGAGTAAGACCGCGCATTTTGATAGGTAACACAAAACTGAGCATTTTTTTGATGCTATGTCATTCAGAAATGTGCAAACAAAAGGACGCAGCCAAAACATGTTGAAATATTTCATTATATTCAAGGTGACCGTTAAAATAAGGTGTGCTTATACTTTCTGGAACAGTCGTTATTCCGAGACTCAATATTCGCGCTTCTTTTGAAAGATCAGCTGATGCTGCAACAACTATTTAAAAATAATATGGCGACAATGAAGAGGGCCATTTTGTTTCAAAAAGTGTTCGAAATGGTTCTACTAGCTAGAGTCTCGAAGGCATTTATTCCGCTGGGTGCTTCTATTTAGTTGGCTTTCTCGCCAACTATCTTCCTGTCTGTTTATGTTCCTGCCCGCCAACTTTCCACTACCTGACTTCATATGGTTCTCAGTGATACGAACCAATGATGCTACCCGCAATGGTACATCCGTAATATACCTATTGGATATACGATAGTTTCGAATTTTTTTTCCGAAATTTGCTAGGTAAAAAAACTGCAAATTAAATTTGTATCATTTTTACATTATTGATCATTATTTTAAACTTTCGGGAATAGAAAATCACAATATCCATATATGAGCACAAATTGTATGTTTGCTCTTGAGCTGATGTTGAATCATGTGAAATTTCTCTCCTACTGAAAACAGGCTAAGTTTCGTCCAAATTTGAAAAACATTCGTGTGGAACTTCTCGTCAAAGGGATGGTTCGAAAGCTCGTCAGAGATAGAAACAGAATAAAGAAAAAATGTAGTGAAAGAAATTCTTAAGATAACTGTTCGAAGCATCTGTATGGGAGGTCTTAAGGTCTGTATCCGCATTAATCTGGACACCCAGACTATGGAGTAAAACACGCATGCAAGAGTTTATTTCTAATGCTACTATTTAAATCATAAATATGGTATATGGTTTACATATTCGTACGATAAAAACATCGTTTTTTTAAGATTATTTATTTGTACAGGCTCAATTGAATTAACTTTACAGAGCCAAGATTTCATTTTCATATACATCAATTATCTTTAAACTAACGTTAAGGGGACAGAACCGATTACTCGCGGCTGTCTCGAGGTTAATAGGAATAACAATACAAAGGATGGGGAGATGGGCGGGAATTTGAAGTATGTTTAACATAACACTTTTATTTTAAATTCTAAATTGTCAAAAAACTTAAAAATATACAACTTTTGGCTTCTTTTGACTTTGACTTGATCATTTTTGAGAAAGAAAAAAAAACACACACACACAGATAAAAAAAACTTAAAGTAAGCAAACAGGTTAAACTAACTACAATCTAAGGCTAATGTTAGTCAAAAACACATAAATGAGTTTCATAAACTCCAGGTCACGCACAGCCAAAATATCTCGAACTGGTACATTAGGTTGTCTACCTCGAGCCCGAGGGAATCATAAAGCTCAGATCTGACTCCACGATGCTCAGCACATGATCAATCAAAACATCGTTATCATGTATTAATATAAAAATCTCAAACCTTGCGCTTCACTCCAAGCATAAGGATTTGTACAGACTTCTCAGAGACCTTGCTGGCAGCTCTGGTCCTGATTTGTTGGAAATGGTTGACATTTCAAACCTCCTACTCTATTCTGGGAAACGCCCGCTCCAGCAGAGCCCAATATCTTTCGATTCGGCGTAACTCAAGACTATTGAGAGGATTTACTGGGTTTGGTATGATAATAGCTATATTTGCTTCATACCAAACTAGGAATTTTAAAAGAAATTTCGACAGCTCTTTTAAACTGAAATATTAAGGTAATGTAATCCTGGCATAACAGTACAGAAACCCAATCTCGGATGATGTTCGAAATATTCCAAGACGAATGTTTCGTCTTGTGTCGTTCATGATGACAGATGAATATTTCGTCAAACAATCACAATGCTGTTTTCATGCCCGTGATTTTTCCGTCAAATGCTGTTTATCATTACGGTTGGGGGCTTTTGTTTTACTTTGATCGGCTGATCCTGTCGACAATCATATTTCACGATCCACCGTTCGAATCAAAGCATCTTCTTCAGTTTTCTGTCTAAAGCACGATCTGCATGTCCGATCCGTTTGTCACTTCTTGGTTTTCATTCGAGAGTCAGACATCCAGAAAATGTTCACAATACACTGTGGACTGTGGATTTATGCAAATCCATCTTTTTCGAGAGTTGACGTATTGAAACTTCAGAATTTTCATTACGGGTGTACACCATGATCAAGAAATTCAGATACACAATCAAAATACATTGACAAAACGGAGACGCTATGTTTTGAGTTTCTTGATATATTTTATGGAGAGTACTCTTTATGTAGATTGACTACTGCAAATGTTTCGGAATAACTCCTCCTTCAACTTTCTTTACCAACCTCAAACGTTTTTCGAAACTGTCACAGGCAGCACGTACTGATTCCATGGGAATATCCTCCCAAATTTTCTGGATATCCTTGAACTGGTCCAAATTCGAGATTTTGTAGTCCTTCAGTTTGGATAACATGTAGGACCAATCGAAAACATCCAATGGATTCGGAGAGCTGGGAGGCCATTCATTCTTCACCAGGAAAGCTGTCAAATTGTCCCTACACCAGGTCTGAACAATATTCGCCGTGTGAGCTGGCGTCTTGCTAAAATACATAATGATCTTCTCCATAGAGCTGTCGTAGGTTGAGAGCAACAATTTTCTCCAAAACATCCGTTTTATAATACACGACGTTAGTTTGCACCCCTGTATCGATGAAAATCAACGCTAGTTGACCTCGCTTGCAAATTGCGCCCCAAATCATCACTGAAGCTGCTATTTGAAAGCGAGGTACGTTTATCTGCGGCGCAGGAATATTTTCCTTAGCTGCTGCCCAGACCCGATCATTTTTTGCGTTGTTAGGCTGCTCTAGGACAAACAGTTTCTCATCAGAAAAAATGAACTCATGAACAGCGTGCCGCGATAGTATCACCTTTGCTCTATCCAACCTCTTCTGCTTGGCTGGTTCGGTAACGCCATGGACCTTACGTTTTTTTAAAAGTCTTGAATCGAACATAACGACGTTCAATATTGTGAGCCGATCCGTAGGAACTGCCCAGGTCTGACGCCATTTTCCGTAATGAACGTTGTCCTTTGCGGCGCATTCGCTCCCTTACGAGTTTGATATTTCGCCGTGTCCGTACCGAATGTGGACGACCGAACCTTTTCCTGTCCTCCAAAGAGGACGTCTCTTGTTACCTTTTGATGGTCTTGTACATAAAGTTAGGCTTAAAATCGCGCCAGGGCGGTCATCATTTAAAAATCGTTTCACTACAATTTCCCTAAATTGCTTGATCGCGTGTAACAAGCAAACAACAACTGATCGAATATGAATATTACATGAGTCAGTATATGGAAGTAAAATTATCACAAGCTTATCTACAAAATAAACGCATAGCATGTATTTTACACGCGCATGAAAAAGTGTATCCGACTTTATTGATCACGGTGAACAAGATCTGCTTGCGCACTTTTTTTTTTCATTTGTCGCCATTTGAACACTGCTTATGAAATTTCAAAACCGATCATAGTTTTTCAAAGGGCAAACACCCAATTCTTGTTTACTGAAATATTTCAATCATGGCTGAAATATCTCAACAGCTACAGTTTATTTCATGCATCCTGAATATTGCAGATACAAATCTTACAATGGCAGGTTTTATATCCAGTAATCTTAAAAGTCTGCAGACACAGATGTATCATATTTATATTTATTTTTGGACATGCCGCTTTTTTTCAATACTGATCAAAAGGTCAGACTCGTCCCAATCCTTGGAATTTTTGGGAATGAATTGTTCTATCTCCAACAAATTGAGATAATTTGCATTTACTGGAGTGATTTCTGATCTTGTAATAACCCTTTTTCGCTAATTATTATCCATGGCAGCTGTGACGAGGTAGAGGACTAAATACTCGTTCTCTGGTTCGATAAGGCTACGAGCACGTGGCTGGCATTAGTACTAATTTTATTAAAAGACTAGTAAATGAACAAGCATTGACTATTTAATTCACAATCTCGAGCTCCACCTATCGCTAGACAATTATACTAGTCCCCTTCAGGGAAGCAAGAAAAACAAGTATGTGTTCGGTTTATTGTTGAATACAATAATTAATGCCTATATTGAATAATAAATTTCTGTTCAGCTATGTTTTAGTATATCTCTAATTCATTTGATACCATCGCAGATTTTCCCCATCTTACTTCACTAAACTACATTTGTTTAGCTTGGCTTGTTCTTTATGCTAGACTTAGTTTTTCCAACGCTTCTACTATCATGTAGATAAGGATTCATTTTCTTGAAGGTTTTGACTGCAACAACGTTTTGTTCCATCATCCAGAAGGAATGACCACTATGGTAGATATACCCCTTCCAACGGTACCTTCGTCAGCTTCGATGGGTTTTGTAGGAAGGAACGGTTCACAGAGCAGCGAAATTTTTCGCTTTAGTGAGCGTTGAATGTTGGCGTAGCAAAGCAAGTTCATGAAACTGTGAAAATATAAATGTTTCCCCTCGTGGCACTTTCGCACCAACTTTCACAATGACAAAGATGCGAACAACGCACTATGTGCTGTGCTTTGACTATATTTCTAGATAATAGTAGTGGGCTCAATGCCATCAATTAGTGGTTAAAATTTTCTTGAAAAATAAAACGAATTGAATGGTACTCTACACCTTTGCAAAATGATAATTATAATGAATCTAGTACTGCTTTGTGCTGTTTTAATGCGATTGAGATCTAATAGGTGGAGCAGTTGGGTCAAAAATCTTACCTATAATTACCGCATCGTTTCGATTCTCTTCAATTCACAGTTGTATTCGTAAATACGAAGAATCTGGTTGCTATCGGATAAGTTTCGGCTCCATAGTACCAGGGGCTAAAACGCATTTTGAAACCTTCATGAAAACGAAATATAGGAACAATATATGTATTTTTCTACTACCTGCGAAAACGCCCCAGAACATAAACGTCAGATCTTACAGGAACCGGAACATCATCATCGACAGCAATGTTGGAGTTAAACGAAATACAACGAAATTGACAGTTGCATCAGGTTCTTCTCAGCATCGCTTGCCTAGATCTTCATAAACTAGCAAAGTACACCTCTGTTTGACACACATGTCAAACAGTACCGTTGTACATCTTTAAGGCTGGTTTACAGTTCGAGAAACGCGTCACGGGATTTGGGCGCCTGTGTGTTTTGAATGGAGCCCGGGATTTGATTTCCCGTGGCGGAAATTAAGTCTACACAAAAATTACAGTTTTCCTGAAGTGTAAACCCAACCGCGGGATTTACTCCGGGAAATAAAATTCATCTCTACACACTACTTCTTCGGCGGGAACAAATCATTCCGAATTGTTTCCGGGCGGATTTTGCAAGTTTGAACTCGAACAGGGAAAAAATATTAAAATGGAGCCGAGTTCCGAAACAGTTTTTTTCGATTTTGATGTGCTCGAAGACTTTGATGGGTTTGTCAGTCATGATAAAATTGATGAACAGCTAACCTAGGATGAAATACTGGACGAAGAAAATATAGAGTTCGTTCCAAAAAAGAATAGAAACGCGTAGCAAAAACGACAAAACGGAAGTTGTTCTTTGCCAAGAAATTTCAAAACATTCTTGCTTGTACCAAATAACAAGCACGAGTATTCCAAAAAAAAATAGCTTAAGATGCTATTTAACAACAAATCAGTTGTGCTATTTTATCGTCCCTGAATAAATACATCATTGTCTAGCAGTGCAGGAAGTACTCACGGGTAACAATCCACACATATTTATTGAAAAAAAAAACATGTAAAATTCCATATAATATTCATTTGTTCACACATAAACATAACGCTCTGAGATACACATATGAAGTTTATGTGGCAAATGAAAAGTACGTGTGGCCAAACATAGTGGTTATTTGTACACAAAGGAAGTATGTGTGGTTACAAATAGATATCATTTGTTTATCAAATTGAATTGCAAAATTCATGTGTGGGACACATAGATATTATCATTGCTTATTTCAGTGCTGGGATGCTTTGAGGTAATCGATCAGGTAAAAACATACATCGTTAAAGTAAACTTAAATAAAGTTATTCGTAAATTTCTAGAATTTATTTTGATAAAGTAAAACTCCAAAAAATTTGTGATAAATCCAGTGCGGTCTTCAAAACTGTCCATTTTTTCAATGATGCCTGCAAGAAAAAACTTACACAAATGTAAACAATACGCAAAACCTGAGACGCAAAACATGCTTGTCACTGAGTGTGGAGAAATGTGGAGAAACGTCATCTGGAAAATTTCTCGAGCCAAATCCCGAGCGAAATCCCGTTTCCAAATCCCGTGATACTTTAACCAGCCTTTAATCTCGTACCTCAAACTGTACGTCTTGTTATACTGGATTAAAGAAGTATGGGGCTATGCATAAACCATGTAGACTTTTTTTTAGGGGGGGTAGGTGTTGGTCGACCAAAGTTTACGCTCCATACAAAATTTAAAAAAAAAATTATGGAGAAAAGTCTACGAGGGGGAGCGGGAGGGTCTGTGATTTTCAAAAATGAGTCTTCGTGGTTTATGAACCGGGCCTATGGTAGGGTCCAGCAATACGGAGATGGTTGTTGAAGATGGCGGGGTGCCACGTGGTGATGACTGGATGGTGCCTGCGTTATGGGTGAAGCGGTAGCCGACAGGTCGGCCAGAGTGACGACTGGAATGGCGATGAGGATGGCGGATAACGTGGCCAGTCTGGGGGTTGGAATGGCGTTTTACGTGGTGAGTGTGGTGAGTGTCGTGGTAACGGCCGTGGGGGCCTGAGTCGTGGTTAGAGCGACACTGGGTTGACGGTTGGAATGGCGCCTGAAGTAATGGGCGGAATGGCGACGAAGACGCCGGATGACGTGGCGGCTGAACGAAAAATTCCCGGAACCTCGACGAGGATACCAAGCGTCTGACGTGGCGATTGTAGTGGTAGCGACCGTGGTGGGTGGAGTGGTGGTTGAAATGACACCGGGTTGCCGGTCGAAAGGGCAGCTGATTTGATGGCCGATGCGATGGCCGGAATGGCGTGGTAGTTAGACTGGAGTTGGTATGGCGTCTGACGTCGCGGTCGGTGGCGGTTGAAGTTGTAACTTGGGTGGTGGCCGGAGTGGCAGTTAGAGTACATCGGGTTGACGGCCGGAATGGCAACGTGGAAGCCGGATGGTGTGTCGGCCAAACTGGAGTAACGGAATGGCGTCGCAAGTGGTGGTTAAACTCGATATTCCCGAATTTAAACGTCCGTCTTTAGTGACTGCACCGAACAAACTAAACTCTCTCATCAGCCCAACGAACTCATTCGCTCCCGTGGTAACTCATGGTCTGCCAAGCACTCATAGTGGCGTTGCGGTTATCTTCCTCCGTTCACGAACATCGTTAGCGTTCGGCACAGAATCGTATGTTGCCCGCTCATGGTCTACACACCAACACCGCAACGTTTTGAACTGACCATTTATAGCTGAACAATCGGTTTCCCTACTCTTCACATAAATATTTACATATTTTAAACAAACAAATGTTACCCACCGGTAACAACATCAACTTTATGGGAGGATTCGAGACATGATATGAATTTGAAAATTAGGCGTAAACATTTGGACCTAAAAGCTGTCACGTTTGACCAACCTACGCCTACCACAACTCACAGAAGCAATGTGCATCTGGGGATTATTACGGTTTTCCCTTCACGATGAAAACGAAGTGAAAACAAAAACCCGTATTACGACTGTCACACATGCATCGCCATGTGAAAAAATATCAAAAAGTTCATCCGAGTTGACGATTCGGTTTTCACCTTCACTTTCACTTTCACTTTCACTTTCACTTTCACTTTCGCTTTCACTTTCACTTTCACTTTCACTATCACTATCACTTTCACTTACACATCACCTCACTTTTTTTATGCTATTACTGGTATCACCGTGATCAAAAAAAAACCTAGGGGGGGGGGAGGGAATGGGGAGGGGAAAATATATAGACTGTTCCAGAAAGTATAAGCACACTTTCAAAATAACAAAAAAGTCATGTTTTTTTAGTTTTAATAATATTATTTGGTAAATCATACTTATATTTGTGTTTTATATGATATTTTACTCCCGTTTAATCAAAATATTTAATCATAGCCAAGACTCCTAACTTTTCCTCGAACATGACCCATTAGCTTCTGCACAGTGGTACTTCCCACCATTTTGACCACTTTTGGCCAATCTTTTTTAAATTTTTGGAAGTCGTCCGCTATTTTTATGAATTTTAGAAGCTTTGCTTTGGTTAAAGCCCTAAAAGTCTCGATTGGCCGTGCCTCCGGGCAGTTCGGCGGGTTCATGTGTTTCGGCACGAAACATACATTTTGACTTTTGCACCATTCTAAAGTGTCCTTTGCGTATTGACATGACGCCAAATCAGGCCAAAACACTTCTTGACCTTCGTGCTGCCTGATCATTGGCAATAATCGCTTCTGGAGACATTCCTTAGCGTATTTCTGAGTGTTCATCGTCTCCGTTGTGATGTACGGACTAGATGTTTTACCACACTCGCATATTGCCTGCCAAACCATAACCTTCTTACCGATTTTTTCGGTAAAAATTGCCTTCTCCGTTTCGGGGATGTCTTTGTCTTCGCTTACAGTACAGAATTGTGGTCCGGGAAGCGTTTTGTAATCTAGTTTCACATACGTTTCATTGTCCATTATTATACACCCAGAATTTCTACACAATAACGAATCGTAGAGTTTGCGGGCCCGTGGTTTCACACGCGGCCTGTTTTGGATTCCTTTTTTCTGCTTCCGGGATGTTTTTAGCCCAAGTCTTTCTTTGGCACGCATGACGTTACTCAACGAGGTCCCTAGTTTTTTCGCAACATCCCGAACGGAGGTCGCTGGGTTTCGCTTGTAGGCATCCCTGATCTTTTTCTTGATATCCGGACTAACAGGACCGAATTTCCGACCACTCTTCGGCGCATCTTCATACGTACACTGTTCTCTATATTTTGGAATCGCAGATCGTACCGCTCCGATGCTTACACCCTCTTCCTTGGCCAAGTTTCTCAAGGAGAGTCCGCTCACAGTGCACCATTTGTGCACGATACTTTTTCGTTGTTCCGGAGTAAGACCGCGCATTTTGATAGGTAACACAAAACTGAGCACTATTTTGATGCTATGTCATTCAGAAATGTGTAAACAAAAGGACGCAGCCAAAACATGTTGAAATATTTCATTATATTCAAGGTGACCGTTAAAATAAGGTGTGCTTATACTTTCAGGAACAGTCTTTAGTAGCCTCAGAAATTCTACGGTTTGCGACTCTTTTTTTTTGTGGCGTGATGGTGCCGTGGCAACCATAATAACATCGAGTTCATTCAAATCGTCACCTCGGATGAACTCTTTCAAATTTTTTCGCTTGAGTGGCATTCGTAATAAAGTTTTTTGTTTTCACTTCGTTTTCACCGTGAAGTGAAAACCGTAATAAGCCCCAGAAGCACATTGGTATTGGTGTCAGCTTTAGCTTCATAGCCCAAGTAACATTGCTAACACCACCCTGCTTTATTATGTTTTATTAAAGTTTTATGAAAGCCACTTGAAATCAATTTGGTTTTATTATGGCTCAAAGGGGTGCCAATAGGTTTCATATTTTAGTCAGGTTTATGAGAAGCTACACGATCTTAAAACCATGTTTCTCAAATTCCTTTTTCTCCCATCAAAGGATTTATTTCGACTATATCAACTCGTAAATTGCTGTATTGAAATGCCGTTTAGAACTCATTGATATTATTTTAATATGGTCACTTGAAAAAGCATTTTAAAACCATTTTGCCTCCAGAAAATGGCAAATTGGCATTGAAGGAAGTCACCATAAGACCAAATAGTTTTATAATAATCATTGCGAAGAAAAATTGGCTTTATGGCAAAACTGTGATTTTTTTGGATATAGCACATTGAAATATAAGAAATAATTGAGATGTGGAAAAATAAATGCATAAAATTTTCATTGGTTTGCAAATAAACTGTAGATTGGAGACTAATTTCGGCATTTATTTAGATTATCTCATTCAATTACAAGCACTTTACAGAAAATTCATAATTAATTTATTGAATATTTAAGGTTTTATTAACTTGTTTTCACAATCATCTAAAGCATGGGCCATTTTGTATAAATTTTGGCTTTAAAGAAGCGAAGAGGAGGTGTTGGTAGACAAACCAGTTTTGAATATAGTTCTATCAACAAAGCGGGGAGTAGTGCTATACGGCCGGATTAAAACTAAAATAGTTACTTGGGAGGTATATACGCTAACGAATGTACGTGGTGTTGATTTTCTGTCAGTTGTTGTTCGTTTGTCACGCGCGATGAAAGAGAATCGGGAACTCGTAATTAAGCGTTTTTTGAACGGTGAGCAACCCGGCGAAATATTCCGGCTGCAGATATTGTATGGGATCAACCGGAAGACGTCCTCGACCGATGACCGTGCGAGATCCGGTCAGCCGCGTTCAGCGAGTACCCCACGAGCATCAAAGTCGGCACAAAACAAAAAACCGCACAATCCGGAAAACGGCTGTTGATCTCAACTTTTCCATTGGGATCGCGCACACCACATTCAGCATGAACCTTGGTTAAAAGCCTTACGTAAGGTCCATGGCGTTTCGGAGGCTTTCAGCAAAAAGCGGTTGTATTGAGCCAAGATGATCCTATCTCGGCGCGCTGGTCAGGAATTCGTTTTTTTTTCGGACGAGTACTGTTCGTGCTGCAGTAGCCACACAATATTCAAAATGACCGGGTGTGGGTGTCAACGAGGGACAGCATTCCTGAATCCAATACAAACATCCCTTGGCTCAAAAGTACAGCGTCGGTGATGGTTTGAGGGACGGTATGCAAACGTGGTAAGCTCCTCTTGGTGTTTATAGAAAGAAAAAGAAGAAGAAGAAGAAAAACGTCAAAATCAACGGCGTAGTACAAAACTGAGATTTTGAAGAAGGTTGTTGCCGTTAGTTTCCGAAGCCTCTACGGAGATGAGAACTACGTGTTCCAGCTTGTGGCCTCCCAGCTCCGCGGATTTGAATCCTCTGGACTTTTTTGTTTGGTTCTATATGATGGCGAAGCTGAATGAGTACTAGGTCAGCACCTTGGACCAATTCAAGACGGTAATTCTCAAAGTCTGGGACGAAATGCCCATGCAGTCCATGCGTGCCGCTTGTGACACGTTCGAAAAATGTTTGAAGCTCGAGAAGAAGTAAAAAGGGGGTCATTACAAAGAGAAGTGATGTAAACGTTCCTAATAAACATTGCTTTCAATGAAATGAGGCCAGAAAAAAAATATTCTCACTCATGAACATCAAAATGCAAGAAATATATAAAAATAAGAAACACTAAGACGTATTAGTTGCCATGAAAACAGCGATTTAGCTTTGATTTCTTTATATGATGCCAATATATAATTTTATGATTTTTTGCATCATTAAACAGTAAAAAAATAAACATATAGTTTTAAAAAATGTCGTTAGTTCAGCATTCAACCAAAATTCGTTCTAAATAGGTTGGACCGTAAAATTAATGTTCAACTTGAAATCAAGGTGGAAGTTGTACCATTTCATCCAACTATAAAACCTGGATTGCTCAGTGAAATATAAGATTGATTGATGATTTTCTGGAAATCTGCGGGGGTCTTTTATGCTTCAACGTTTTTTTTTTTGTGGCATAATGTTATTAAAAAATGCGTGGATAAGGTCGCATCAAGCCAAAATGTATTGATGCAATAAAATTAATGATTTATGTCCAGTACTCCAATATTTTAAACACACTGTGCACCGCACATCGCACCAAAACGGGCGAGCACGGATTGAAACCATAAAATATTTTTTACTGCCTCTCTGCTCGCCATTTTCAGTCTCAGTGGTGTAAGGCTTTCAACGAAGATGCCTTTTGCCATCCTTTCCCAGCTTCGGTTTGGTAGTTGCATAAGCGTGGTGGATGCAGCAGGGGAAGCTCGATACGCCAAAAACCACCTCACAAACAACCGACAAACGCTTGATGATGGAAAACGGTTATGGGGTGGATTTTTTCTGCATCTCTAGCCAGTGCAGGTGGATTCATACACGCAAATGATGTTGGAAAAATCACAAAGCAAACTAATGGAGTTTGGAAGTTGAGAGAATGGATTTCAGGCTGCCTGGCGCTGACGATAGATACATTCTATCAACTGAAGTTTGCGAGGGTTAAAAGCTTCGAACTACTTTTATGGCAGTGTTTGCCAGTGTCAATATTCTATATAAAGAAGGGATAATTTTTGTGTTGATGCAACGCCATCACTGAACGATCGCAAAAAGCCATGGAAGTATTTCTTTGGGAAAAGTGAAAAGTCGTCATCAGTAGGATTACAGCTAGCGTTCTTAGTTCTTGATTTATTCGATAGAAAACTTTTTAGAAATCTTGTAAAAGTGGGGTCACTCAACTCCGTAAAAATTCAAAAACTTCATATAAATAATAAAAATTATTTAAATTCAAAAAGGTTAACAAGTTTTCAATTTTCCGATTTCTTCGAGTTTGGAGAAAACCCAGACATCCACTGAGTGATCTTACTTTTGTGAGAGGCTTGATAAATTGTTATCAAAATTAATCAATATACAAACGGCCGCACAGTACCTGGCGTCATTCTTCTGAATAAATCATCAATCTGATGAAATATCTACACACCTATATAGCTTCTGATGATACGTTGGTCACGAAGCCTAATCCAGCAAGTCAAGAGAAAACTCAAGCAATGAAAGAGCTCGTTTGGCTGTTTTTCTTAACGTTTCAAGTACATTTTTTAAAGTTTATTTTATTGATCACTCCTTGTAAACTTGAAAACTATCATGTAATTATTACGACGGAAAAAGAGCCATAAGGCATAAGAATAATAAGCACTTATTTAGGATGTTTTTTGTTGTACAGTGACTGACAAAAAATAAGAGCCACCTTTGATCTATGTATTATTGTTGATCTGTGTATTATTCGCATATTTTTGAAAGACAATACATGTTTCTGAAAAATAAACATAGACGAGCAATGTCAGTTAAAAAATAATGATAATTTTTAATCCATACATAAAATATATTACAAAATCAATTCAGTTTGGCAAAGTAGATATAACATAAAAAAAGATCCACTTCATATTTGTATGAAAAAAAAATCTATCAAAAACAGTTGGAGTCAACTCTTCAATAGTCAATATGATTTTCAATTTGCAACTAACATTTAATGATCGTTTCGGGATGATTTAGAGCAGGTTTCTGAGGTACTGTGGATCCAACTCATTTCAGACCTGCTCCAGTGCCGCAAAATATGTTTGCTTGTTGTTTACGTGGGCTTTTTTCGTCTCTATTGTCGAGAATTGCCAAGAGATTTTCAATTTGGTTTAAATAAGGGCTCTGGGGAGGCCATTCCAATGGTTTAATCCAACAGGCACGGAAGAATGCTAGCGTTTTCTTAGCCGTATACTTTGGGTCGTTGTCTTGCTCAGCAAAGATTCTCGTTCAGAATATCTTTCCTTACTCCTCTGCCGTCATAAAACTATTGATTAGTAACAAATTCCCCACTCCATACCATGAGAAACAATCACAGGCCATGATGTTTCCACCACCGTGCTTCATGTTTGCTTGGAGATGTTAATCCTTCAGCCCGCTGTCGTCGTTTTCTGTTGAACAGCTCAATCTTTGATTCATCTGACCAAACAACCGTTTTCAAAACTCTAGTGGCTTATTCATATGGTTTCTTGCAAACCGGAATCGCTTATCCTTATTCACCTTACTTATGAAGGCCTTTCAAATCGTGCACAGCAATGCGTCGTCGAAATGTAAGATCGGATATCGAAAGGCTTGGCTTTTCTCTGAGTGCACGGATGGTAACAAATGGATTCTTCTTAATTTCTCGGATGATTCTAGTGTCTTCTCAGTGTTCGGACTAACGAGTGTTCGGACTTCGTCCAGTTCGATATAAGACACCTTCAAGCTTTTGGCGTTTCAAAACAATTTTTTGAAGTGCACCGCGGTTTACGCAATACTTTTCGGCAACTTTGCGCTGAGATATTAGGTGCGCAACTAAGTTCCCGCTGTTTAGCAATAGATGGCGCCAGAAGTAAGTGCTGGTCGAATGTTGTACATCTAAGCGTCATAAACCAAGCTCAGACATATGGTAAACAAACCGCTTTGCCAAATCAGTGATTTTGGTTTAAGGAGTGTATCGAATATAAGCTATCCACATACATTTGCGTTGTACGCATGCATTTGTGATGGTTTTTTATGCTCTGAACACTGCATGCTGTGCGTTTGACTGTCAGCTTTCTTTTGTTTACTTGTTTGTGCGGTTCAAATTCTGCGTTTTCAAAATGTCGCGTATTGAAAAGGAAGTGAAAATTAAGGTTCTGAACACATGGCTAAGTGAGAAGGGTATTACTATGCGAAAATTGGCGAAGCGGTTTGGAATTCATCATGCGAGTGCTAAAACCATCATTAATAAGTTTGGGGAACACTATTCTTTGGATTAGCTACCAGGAAGAGGCAGAAAACCCGGTTCTTCCAACCCGAAACTGGAGCAGAAGGTGGTATCTCTAATCATGAAGAACAAATCAATGTCAATACGTGATTTGGCCAAAAAAGCAGGAACGAGTGTCGGAATGATCCAGCGTATGAAGACCTACAAGAAGCAGAAAATCCCGAAACAAAGTGCAGAACAGAAGAAGCGAGCAGCAACAAGGGCCCGGAAATTGTATTCGCGTCGCAGCGTCCGGATGCATGCGTTTTGATGGACGATGAGACCTATGTAAAGGAGGACTCAAAAACCCTTCCAGGTCCACAATACTTTACTGCCGTCGTTGGGGAGGATGTGAGCGATGCGGGACAGGGTCGATTCAAGTTCGGAGAAATTCGGTCGAAAGGTACTGGTATGGCAAGCAATATGTTCCTGTGGTTTGAAGTCAACCATTTTTTACACTACCGGAACTATAAATGCGGAAATCTATCGATCTGAGTGTCTCCAGAAGAGAGTGTTCCCTTTATATAAGAAGCATAGTACACCTCCACTGTTTTGGCCGGATTTAGCGTCGGCTCACTATGCCAAAAACCACTCTCAATTGGCTCGCGGAAAAGGGTATAGATTTCGTTGGAGAAAAAATATCAATCCACCAAAGTGCCCAAATTGCCCTTAGCCCATCGAACGTTACTGGGCAATCGTGAAGAGGGTCTTCAAGAAGACTGGTAAGGCAGCTGGGAACATGCAGGAGTTCAAAAAAAATTTGAAGCTCAAGCGTCCAAAAAATGCGATGCAACACTTATCCGGAACTTGATGAAGAGCATTCGATCCAAAGTTCGAAAATTCGTGAAGGAATAACTTAAATTTCATCCGGTCTTCATTATGTTCAAGTTTAACCTCGTACAATAAAGGATCAATTTTTTGTATGAATAAAATATCGGTTTTCAACATAATTTGAAAGAAAGTTTGTGGATAGCTTATTTTCGATACACTCCTTAGTGTTATATATTTTGGTTGTTTGAAGATGTCTGACTTCGATGCCAAATAACCGTCATTTGCGGGAAGTGTTGATTTCTTCTTCTTTCATTCGAAGAAAACGGCGGCAGAAGCACATCGAGAGCTTCAAAAAGTTGATGCTGCTCTGAGTGAAACAGCGTGTCGTGATTGGATTCGTCGCTTCAAAAACGGTGATTTCAGTGTTGATGATCGTCCGCGTGAAGGGAAGGCCAAAAAACTCTCGAAGACTCTGAATTG